>VXAX01001320.1:1921062-2179536 GCA_013399835.1 Leptocoma aspasia | reverse complement strand
GTGCTGCTGGAGCCGCCGTTCTGGGAGCCGGGACCGGGGCTCCGCCGGGCGCTGTCCCGGGCGGTGGTGCTGGCCTGGCCCCCGGAGTGCCCAGCGGAGGAGTAGCGGCGGCGCCAGAGGCTGGTGTGGGGCCTTCAGGGGGCGGGGGAAGCGGCCGCTGCCCTGAGGAGGAGGCTCACCGAGTGAGAGGGCTGGGATGTGGCCCCGCGGCGTTCCGGATGTTAAAGTAGTATTAAAAAGAAGGGTAGTAAAGCCGTTTCACTTCATTATTACTTTGTTCTACTTATGTTTTCTACTACCACCACCTGATGTTATTTTAGTGTTCTAGTTATTATTCTATTAATATACTGTGGCATTACTGTATTTTTAGTACTTACTTTTTTTTTTGGTTAGTTGACACATGATGCCTGTTAAATAGACGTGGTAAGGCTGAAACACTACTTGTGTTCACCAACCTGCAGCCCCTGGGGCTGGAGCCAGCCCCAAAGTGATGCGGAGCTGAAATAAATGCCGTGGGGAAGGGGCTGCAGGAGGTGCTTTGGGGTGACACCAAGCACAAGCTTGGTGCAGCTCTCAGAGCTGTTCAGAGCCAGCCCCAGGAGAGCCAGGCTGCTCCCACCAAAGCAGGGCCCCCTTGGGGATGGGTGTGACAGCTTATGGAGGTGTTTAAGTGATGACAGTGACTGATCTATGGCCTTGTCGGCAGCCCCGAGGTGCAGTGAGAACCAGGGGCAGTTTTAGCTGGAGGCAGTGGGAAGCTGAGGAGCTGGAGCTCAGGTAGCAGAGCTGGCAGACACCGACTGGGGCTGGGGACAAAACTATTTTAGGACTGGAATAGGGAGTGTGGGGTGGGAGCTGAAACATTGCTGAGCTGGAGCCGTAAAAAAGATCCTTCTCTGACAGCCAGGCACCTTTTCATCTGGTGGTGCTGGGAAGATGTGGAGCTGGAGCTAAAACAGAGCTGGCAGTGAAATAAAGCTCGTGGGGCTGGAACTGAAATTGCTGTAGGGCTGGGATAATAACTGGTGCTGGATGTGAAATCACTGAAGGGCTGGGACAGGGCCTGTGGGGCTGGAGCTGAAATTTCTGTAGAGCTGGGAGAGCAGCTGTGGGGCTAGAGACATAGTGAAGATCCTGCCCTGAGAACCAGGCACAGCTTTGCCTGGCAGTGGTGGGAAGATTCAGAGCTGGAGCTGAAACAGCTGAACTGGCAGTGAAATAAAGCTTGTGGGGCTGGAGCTGAAACAGCAGAGCTGGAGCCATAATGAAGCTCCTGCTGTGGCAGCCACGAGTAGCTTGGTGTCCCCTGACAGCGTTGAAAGATGTGGTGGAGCTAAAACAGCAGGGCTGGCATTGAAATAAAGCTTGTGGGGCTGGAGCTGAAATCACCGTGGGACTGGGATGGTGACTGGGTCTGGCACAGCTGCTGTAGGGGTGGAGCCGAAGCATCCTAGTGCTGCTGGAACCAAAATGAAGATCCTGCCCTGAGAACCTGGAGCAGCTTCAACCAACAGTGGAGGGATGATGCAGAGCTGGTGTTGAAATAAACTTGGGCTGGAGCTGAAATCACTGTGGGATTGGGACAGCAGCTGTGGACCTGCAGCTGAAATAAAGCTTGTGGGACTGAAGCTGGAATTGCTGGGGCTGGGATAGCAACTTTGGGACTTGGATAGTGACTGTGGGGCTGAAATAGGGACAGAAGGGCTGGAGCTGAAATCTTGAGGATAATGATGGCTGGGATGAAAACTGGAGTTGTGATGGAGCTTATAGGGCTGGGATAACAACTATGGGGCTGGAGCTGAAAGGTCCCAGACCTGCAGTGAAACTGAAGGTCCTGCCCTGGGGACCTGGAGCAGCTCCAATGGGATGATGATGAGCTGGAGCTGAAATGGCAGAGCTGGTGTTGAAATAAAGCTTGTGGGGCTGAAATCATTGTGGAGGTGGGAGAGCAACTGGTGCTGGGGTAGCCACTGTGGAGCTGGGGCCAATACAAAGATCCTGCCCTGAGAACCTGAAACAGTTTCACCTGGTGGGAAGATGTAGATCTGGAGATGAAACTGCAGAACTGTGAGGAAATAAGGCTTGTGGCGCTGGAATCACTGTGGGGTTTGGATAGTGACTGTGGGACTGGCTAGATGATGGTGGGAATAGGGGCAGAAGGGCTAGAGCTGAAATCTCTGTAGGGCTGGGATAGTGTCTGGATCTGGGATGTAGAGATGGAGCTGAAACATCACAGAGCTGGAGCCAAAATGAAGATCCTGCCCTGAGAACCTGGAGCAGCTGGGACGGGCAGTGTTGGGAAGATGCAGAGCTGGAGTGGAAACGGCAGAGCTGGCAGTGAAATAAAGCTTGGGGGGCTGGAGCTGAGATCACTGTGGGACTGGGATAAGGACTCTGGGATTTGGGTATAAGCGTGAGCCTCAGTGAGCGTGGGGCAGGGATATGGACAGAAGGGCTGGAGCTGAAATCGTGCTAGGATAGAACAGCTCTGGAACTGGAATTAGGGCTGGGATAGCAAATGGGGATGGAGCTGAAATGTCACAGAGCTGGGGTTGAAATAAAGCTTGTGGGACTGGGACAGAGGCTGTGGGAGTGGGACAGTGACTCTGGAGCTGGAATTGCAACTGTAGCAATGGAGCGGAAACCTTGCAGAGCTGCTGGAGCCAAAATGAAGATCCTGCCCTGACAACCTGGAGTAGCTTCACCTGACAGCCTTGGAAAATGCAGAGCTGGAGCTGAAACAGCAGAGCTGGCAGTGAAATAAAGCTTGTGGGGTGGAGCTGGGATAAAGACTCTGGAGCTGTGCAGGTGTGCAAGGGAAGGGGAACAAGGCAGGGGAGGTGTTGGTGAGGCATGGGAAGGTTAGGCAAGGCAAGGCAAGGCAAGCAGGTGCAGGGAAGGGAAGAGAGGGGAAGGCAAGGAGGGGACAGGGGAGGCTGGAGGCTGCCTAACCCAAGGAAGGGTTAGGCAAGGGAAGGCAGCTCAAGGGAGGGTTAGGAAAGGCAAGGGATTGCTGAGAAAGGCGAGGCCTTCATTTGTTGAATGTGGAGGGTGATGTAGTGACAGGGGATGGGGAACAAAATGCAGAAGTACTTAATGCATTCCTTGCCTCAGTCTTCATTGTCAGGGCCAGTTGTCCTGAGGATACGCAGCCCCCAGAGCTGGGATGTGGGGATGGGGAGTTGAGTGAAGCCCCTGGAATTAGGGGGGTTATTGATGTGCTCTGCCAGTTGGACACTCAAGAGTCTGTGGGCTCTGATGGGACCCACCCCAGAGTAATGAGGCAGCTGGTGAGAGAGCTTGCCAAGCCATAGATGTAAGAGGAATGCAGGAATATATTTAGTTTACATGTAAAGAAAATCCAAGCTCCCCTTGTTACCTGCTGTATACAGGGTACTGAAAAACATAAGGACATATGGAAACACAGTTATTAATCTTACAGCCTATCTTGTAATAATGCATTTATTACAAATTTAAAGCAATTCACTAAAATAACAGCTAAAATATTATCTTGTGTTCACAGTGATCAGGAGTCTAAGGTCCAGTTTTTGGAGTATAATGCAATTGCCTGTTACACCAGCAAAACAAAAGGATGTAAACAGATTCAATTTCAGTGTCCATGCCTATTGCTTGAAGTAAAAACTGTACTAACTGATCTAGACATTGTCCTATTAGAAGGAGACATGAGAAACTTTGCTGATATCTTACAGTTGTACAATCTCTACCAGAACACCCAAAGGCAAGGCATACACTACTTTAAAACTACTAGTGACACAAAATCATGTTTCTGCTTAATGAAGAAAATAATATATGACTCATCCAGGATAATGGGAATATATTACAAATTCCAAAGCAAGACTTAATGCATCTCTGATCTGCAGATAATTATTTTTAATTAAAGCAAGTAAAGTGAGAGCAAATAGAGCTATAAGGGATAATTATTGAATGAGAAATATGCCAGTCAGATATTTCTGAGCACAATTATACAGGGATAAATTTGCCACGTTATGTTGCCTTTTATAAGATGTTAGAAAGAACCTTACCAGCACACATACAGACTCTAAAAAAGGCCTTGAGAACTTTAAGTTCTTCCCGAATTACATTAATATATACTGAACAGCAAATAGAACTATTAATCTCAGAGGCTGACAGCATATATTTCACCCAAGATTTAACAGTGAGAGAGAGGAGGCCACCTGGACTTGTTCTATGTGACCTTGCTGCTGCTCTGCCCTTGCCTGTGGGGAAGGGGATGTCCCTTGAAATGCAGAGCTTCTTAGAAAAAAGTGCCTTCAGATTTTTTAATAAGCAACCTCATAATAAGCAATTAGACAGAACAGTGCAGCTTTAGGCACATCCCGTTACTGCTCTTCTCAGAAAAGCACAAAGCTCACCATAAGGTGGCTGAATTAGAAATGTGGGTGACTCGACATCCCCTGAGTGGAAAGGGAGCTGCCAGGTTCCCTGAGGGGCTGTGTCATCACAGGCAAAGGGATCCAGGGGTTAAATTAACAGTGTAACCCTGAGCCTCTGTAGTCACACTGATGCCAGTCATGCTGCCCTTTTCCCCAGAGAGGAAAAACACCGTTCCTGCTGCAGTTACTGTCAGCACCGAGCAACCTGTGACATTATGGTCCGTGAACAGGACAGATTCCAGCTCGTCTGCTGTTACTTTTAATTAGTTTGTTGTACCAGTTTCAGCTTTTCCAACATTTCCCCATGCTTTAAGAACAACCAGTGCATTAACAGGGGTACAAGAGGGTCAAGTAGTGCTAAGCTCTACAAAATGAAAGAGCAATTCATTCAGAGTAGCCAGAACTTGCCTCGGTCTGCTTCAAATACCCTAGTCATGAATATTGTGGTAACACTCACTACAAAACACTGCTAGGATTTCAAATGTGATTCTGTGTTAGAGTTAAATGATGTTTTGCTGTGTCATAGCCAGTCACAGCCAACAACACTTTTAGCAAGGCTTCTTTAGAACAGGTAGAACACTGCCTTGCAGTGAGTCTCAGTTCTGATGTGTAGACTCCTAATTTCTAGCTAGTTCACACTTTTCAAATGTTGGGCGAGCATTTTTCTCTAAATTCTGTTACGTTCCCCTCTACCCTTAAAGAATGACAAAACAAACCAACTTATTTTTTCCTCCTTTTTAAAACAGGACAGTTTTCTTACTCCTTAAAATCTTATAAACTCTGTTTCATCCTTTATTCTTCATTATTTAGCATGAGTGATTGGAATTTACACAGTATCTCAGATTAGATCAGTAATTTTCTGGTAATGTTCACCTGCTGCTTAAACAGTAGCAATAAATTAATACAGGATATTTCACAGAGTTCATTCCAGCTATAGGCTGGGTAGGAACAAATTAAGACTCACAACTCATCCTGTATTGCAATTTTTTAATGTTAATTACTAATGTAATAGCAGAACACTGCACTCTGTTTCTGTTTGATGTAAAGAAGACACATTTCGGAATTATTCCTATGCATCAATGATATTGCTGCTATGAGACTTCCAAATGATGGGGACATTTTGTTCTCAATAACAGCTGTGGGAGTTACTGAAGAAGACAAGAACAGAATCTGTCCAGATAAACCTGTCTTGTGTTTTTGCTGCACGGTGCTGAAGAGGTTTTTTACTAAACAAATTTAAAGCGATCCATTAAATTAGTTGCACAATGAAATAAACCAATTATTTCACAAACACTTAGGACTAGAACTGATTGGGACACATGAAAAAAAAAAGGAAAGGCTGTTGGAATATGTGGTTCATCTGATGCCAAAATATTTCAGAAGTGGTATGCGTTCTGTTACTGGAAACATATTTTGACAAAAAAAATCTTGCAGTGAATGTGCCAGCAGCCTGCCAAACTCAAATTTACCCTGGTTCATGGAGTGACTGCAATGGGACTCAACAAGGGGATCTAATCCATACAACAAAATCATGCCCATTAACTAAAGTTGGTATCAGCTGAGTAGGAATTAAAAGAGCAATATAACATTTTCCTGAATATTTGCCTTGGTTTGTAAAGTAAAAGCAACAACTGCACGAAGCTGCTTAAGATGGAAGACCTCCTGCCTGTGTGATATATTATGCAATGCATGCTGGGCTTGTCTTAGAATTAAAATGTGGGTGGAGGGTCAAAGGGAATAGAACATAAAATAGAGACACTTTAATGAATCAGTGTAAAAATACAGTTTAACTTTATTCAAGGCTCAGTGCATGAGTCTGCTTTCTAAATTTCAATTTTTATTGGCTTCAAAAAGAGAAAATCACAGCAAGTACAAAGGCTGTGGTTCTCATACTAATGTGTAAGCTGTGCAATTTTGGCTTTGTGTAAAATAAGTGTAAATGTGCTCCTGGATATCTGCTACAGGTTGTCTTTAAATGGAAATGTCAGTAAAGAGTTCAGAGATGAAGCAGGAGTAGCAACATTTCCAAGCCCTAATGTGTTTGTAGAGAGCACAGGAATAATTTCTCTAGAACACAATAAAAGCCCCTCAAGGTTAAGTTAACAGAGGAATGTGAGTGAATCACACACCAGGAATAATTTGAAATGTGGCTTCTATCTTAATTGTCACAAATGCAGAAGCAGGTTTATTTCTGTCTGTAACAATTGCATTTCCTGAACAAACATCAGTTTGAAGCTCCATCTGTTGCCAAGGACCTTTTGAAATTGTAGGTTTCTTGCCTTATTTTTATGAGTCAGACAATGTACATTGTTGGTTTAAGCCAATTATACACAGAAATGCTTCCTGGGTAAGTGTTTACACTTGTAAATTTAAGTTTTGCTTTTGCAAATGGTTGCTTTTATAAGCCGAAAATTCACTTTCCAAAGCATTTATACTAATAAAGCTCAGTACTTCAAGTAGTAACCAAATGCAAACAAATAGAAATTGAGCACAACCAATGTGTGTCTGTACATTTTACGGACACAATTATTTTGTACAATATTTTCTAAGGTCTAAATAGGAATGACAAAAGAAATAGCCTAAGGTACACTATTTATTGCAATATTAAACTTAGCTTATGCTGATTATAATGTTAAACAAGAGCACAATTGCTCTTGTTTAATATTATAATTATGACTGATTACAATATTGCTAATTACAATATTAAACAAGAGCATATGCTGATTCCAGAAAATGTAGAGGCACACATATTCCAAAATACAAAAAATGCAATATTTAAAAGCCTTCAGAAGATTAGTAAATGACCTGATTTTGGCCTCACTTGAAGATTTCACACTGGGTTAAAAGTGAGTGAAAGCAATAGGTTATCCAGGGGCAATAGCAAGGCTGCCAGAGCTGCTCCTGAAACAGGTGTTCTTAATCTCATTTAGCATTTCTGAAAATCACCTGAGTAGAACACCTGAGTTAAACCTTAGAACCCTCCTATTCCTCACTCCCCAACCAAGCCACACGTCCCATAATAACTCCACTATTTATTCTTCCTATAGTTATTATACTATAAATTTTTATTATGTGTTTTGCTATCGTTTCTGTGCTCCTGGGATGGAGTCAGAGGTGAGGAGCCGGGGAAGCTGAGGAAGAGTGTGGGGAGGAGTGGGGAGCAGAGCTGCCCTGTCTGGAGGGCCAGGCTGGGTGGGGGGAGCCCTGGGGAAGGCTCAGCCCCAGAAAATGAGCTGAGAGCTGCCTGGGAGCAGCTGTGGGTGAGAGTGATTGTGAGGCTCTTGGTGAAGTGATTAATTATCTGATGCACTGCTGGGGAAGACGCCTGGCTGGTGAAGCACTTTGATGTGGCTGATGGCTGCTTCTGAGGAGCTGGAGACACTGGGATTTGCTGCTGTTCTGAGCTGTTTCCAGAACTGTCTCATAGGCGTGTATAAGGGATGTAAGCCAATTAATCTTATTTACCAGTGAACTGATGTGGATAAATAAATCCAACAACAGCGTTAGGCACGTCTGTATTTATTTTAACATCACCTAAATATTGTTAGTCTAAGAATTGTTGCTGCTAATTATTTTATAATCACATCTGTGAAAGAAAACACTATGGAGAAAATATTTTCCATAAGGTTTTGAGAGAACAGGTTATGAGGACTGTAGAGGGAGGGCTTCCTCACAGCCAGACTGATTCTGCTGGTGCACTGTGGTACTTTTGAGTCACAGGCTGGGGGTGGAACTGCTATGTCTACATCAAATGGCATTGGAAACCTTTTCCCTGCAGAATTCTCCTTGTTTTCTGCCTTTTAATTACAGAAAAGAGCATTTTCTTTCTCATGGCTGGTTTGTTTTGCAGTTTGTTCTGTTTTGTTTGGGTTTTTTAACAAGTCAGGAAGGAACTTTCTAAGTGCTAACTTGTACTGATACTTGCCATGTTATCCTGCTTAAGTCTGCAGAAATTGTCCTTTTCTTTAATTGTGGAATTCCTTTCCCTGTGGCTGAGAAAAAACAATCACTACACATCTATTAGAAACAAAACTTTTAATTTAAGCAACCAAGCATCACACGTGAAACCTGTGCCACAAGGAGAAACTGAGTTTTTAGGCAAGTATGTTTTCAGGTGCTCTGTGTGGTGCTGTTTGTGTGCACCTGCAGGTCATGGTAAGAATCCTTTGCTGGTAGGGCTGAAGAAGGAATTCAGACTACAGTAGCATGCTTTTTGGATAGGACTTGCTGAAAAATAAATTTAAATATTAAACGTACCAAATTTCAGAATAAAAAACTGTGTGTGTCTGAACAACAGCATGAATATACCTTCTGAAGGATTTCTCTGGAAAAGGAACCACCTGCCTCTGTACTCAGGTACATCTCTAGATTTGTAAACACACCACACAAAGCAATTCCCTGCTTGTCATACACTACTTTTTTTTTTTTTAAATTTGACTAGAAGCTCTACATATTGGTAGTTCACTGGAAAGCTAAGAAGTTGGATACAATTATTAAAAAAACCAAACCACTGAACTGTTTCATGAGCTATGAGAGTATAGAAAAATGTAAAAGATAGCAGGTCAGGTACCAGTTTGCATTTTGAGCCATGACTGTTCAGCTTATTTTAGTGTTTTGGGGATTTTTTTGGACAATACCTTGTCTCTGTTATTTCAAGTAACCTTCTTGCACTGCTAAAGGAAATAGACTTGACTGATACCTGACTTCAGCATCACCTTTTGAATCCCATAATCTTCTTCAATTACTCCTACTGTGTCAGGTTATAAGTGGAGCTTGTCTGGCATTGGTATTGTGAGAAAAACCAAAACAACAACAAATCCCCTCTCTGTTTTTTTTTCAGCAGCCTTATTGCTTTTTGTTTTCCTCCTCCATAACGTGCAGCATGAGGTGCAGGCAGTGTGCTGGCAGTCCTTGTGAGAGCTCCAGGATGGGGGTTCTGGGTTCTGTGGGTGGATTTTGTGTGTTTTGATGACATTTGCTAATGTATAGGCAAATATTTCAGCAAGTATTTCTGACTCAGTTGATTGCAAGGCAGGGATTTTGTATCTGTCTGGATAAAGTTTTGTTCCCTGAAGCATCCCTGTCACCTCCTTGTTGTTCCATATGCATTTATGAGATGCTAAACCAGGCTTTGGGGAACCCTAGTTGTGCTGTCTCTTGATTTCTGTTTCTGTCAGGACTATTAAGTGTAATTTTTTACTCACCTGATGCCTTCCCAGGCTTCAAGGGGAAACTGCCTCTTTCTATCAGAGCCTGTCTCTTTCCCAAGCTTAGTAGTATTTCAAGGGAGCCCTGAAATTTGCTGTTAATGCTGTTAACAAAATGAATATTTCATACCAAGATGAACATGGGTTCTGAGTCTAGAAGATTGTGTAGTACCAAACTTTAAATTAGGAAATGAAATATATTTAAATTATGTTGAAGAAGGCTCTGATTAACAGCCATTAGCATTAAACTTGGCATTTTATTAAAAACACGTGACGTGCTCAGGAAGAAATCTGTATCTTCCTAGAAATATTTTTCTGTGTACATTTGTCTTCTCCTTTATGCAGTGACATGCTGAGCACCTTACAGAGAGTTTTATAAGTACCTGCACAGTCTTCCCAGAGCCAGGATGGCAAACCTGCCACTCCCAGCAGCTGTTTCACCTGATGCAGCCAGAACTGCTTTTAAAATACTTGAATTTTGTGATTCTCTGGCAAGCTATGCCAAGGCAGTAGGTAGTTTATGATGCACTCTCTGAATCCTATCCCTGTGCAACTCATCTTGTACTTTTCTTGCTTTCAAGAAATCAATTATATTAAGTTTAGGGCTACTCATTTGCCTTGGCATGCTCCCTGATTAGTAACTCTGGCCACAGAAATAGTGTGCAGCACCTCCTAAACCTTATTGTCCTGTACCTAGACCCCAGTGAGGTAATGTGGATGGTGATCTACCCTTTAACTGTGGCACACGTTTTTTTAATGTAATATTTATATTTTATGTTTACAAATATACCTTTTAAGGTAATGACCTTTAAAAGTATACATGCCTTTGTGAAGGTACAGACAGGAAAATTAACATTCAAGAAAGAGAAAAATAATCTGCAGTCTTTTGTTGCCAGGTTTACCCATATAGCAATTGTAAAATTTTATTTATGTGTTTTTAAGAAGTTGACAAATATACTCCTCGGGTGAACAAAAAGTAATGAAACCTATTCCAGAGATATAAGCTGAAATGTTGCCTGGTTTTGCTAGTGGTGAGATAACTAAGCATTGAAACTAGAGGCAGCAAAGTAAATATTTCACATTCTAAGACATTAGGTGTCAAGGAGATAAATGAAAATTCAAATGAAACCTGTTAGCAGTGTGTAAACTTCAGAAAGTCCACAAACAATGGTAAAGTGGTGTTATTACTTTGGTTTTCTGCATGTAAAATAACATCCTTTGGAGAGCAACTTGATATTCACATGGCTGGCTCAGAGCTGGGACTATTAAATGGGAATCGGCCTACTAAGTGTTGGTGGAGTATGGCTGGTGCAAATTATTCTCCAATTACATTTTCTTGTGGAATAAAATAAACAGAGCTCTGTGTATGAACTGATCAGATTTGTTGGATATTCTTTAAAAGCAGTGCATTTTTAGGAACCACATCCCCGAACCAAAGCACTTTCCTTTAGGATACAATGTAGATCTGAAAGCTAGGTTGAATCTTTAAGTTGAAAACTTTATATTCTCGTGAAAACCTTTGTGTGGTGCACAAATAAAGCATACAGTATTTGATTGAACAATAATAATCATAATAGCAAACGAGATTAAGCATAAAATCCCTCAAAGTGAAAGAACCAACAGAAATGTTATTGCAGATGTAGTTTATTTAAAGGTTATTATCATAATTTGTCTAAGTTTTATAGTCAGAGCTTATTGCAGCACAGTCTCCTGCACTGCCAAACAGAGAGATGTGAGTTTAACACATTCTTGAGCAACAGCAGTTTCGTGCATCTTGATTTAGGAGGAGAAACTCATCAGTTTCCATGAATTATGGGGCTTTGAGTTGCTTCTTTAAAAATCTGGCTGCAAATAGATCTGGCAGTTTATTGAGGCCAGAGTGGAGTTTCTGCTGGCTGGTGATAAGGGGAGCCTGGCAGCACGGGCATCTGATAGAGGGAGGACAGGCTGAATGTCAGCACCACAACGTGAGCAATGGCAGCAAGGCACTGAAAGTAATGCTTTGCAAAAATTTCACTTGGTTGCTTCCAGTGTGGTTCATTCTCTGCCATCTGCTCCAAGACATCAAAACAATAAGATGAAACATGCAATTATCTGCACACGTCATTTGCATAATGAGGATATAGATGTAAGTTGTCCTGTCTTACTGGGCCAAACCAGGCTGTTTAACCTGTCAGTGACCTGTTCACTCAGTGGTAACACATGGCTGAAATATAAATCAGACCTAGATACTCAGAGCTAGGAGTAAAGAGCTGTGCAGAGGGTAAAGAGGGACAATTTCAAAAGTGCCATGTTTAGTTTTGGGTTGATTGAATAATCCACTCTGTAACAGCCTAATTTCCCATGCTTTAAAAAAGTTGAGAACATCTAAAACATGCACTGTGGGTCTATGAGAGTGAGTTAAAACCATTTACAGGAGTTCCCAGGGAGGCACAGACTTTGCCAGAAGTCCCATGCAGCATCACCATGAAGCAAAGATCTGGGGGAAGCTAAAACTTGTTCGTCAGGGTACCTGAGGCTGTCAGAGGTGTGGCAGCACAGGAGATCAGCCAGGAAACACCTTCCTTGTGCCTCGGGTAGGCTGCACTCATGGTCACAAGGCATTTTTATTTTCCTTGCTCCTCTACTTGCTTAAAGAGGAAAAACTCCAAGAGAACTTTATTCTCAGTGGTTGTCTAAAAAAAACCAGCCACTTAAAGCCCCATGGTTGCAGCTGTGGCTGCAGGGAGTCAGAGAAGTGATGTTTTTAACCCCAACCCTTACACTGCCTTTTCCAGGCATCACTGCCCTGTCAGTTGTCAGTGACGCTGAGTTTGCAGTGCTAGCAGTGTAGCCAGTCGATTTGAAAAGAAAACACGTGGTTTTACCATATTTCTGCTTGTCAATCTGATAGTATAGGGTTAAAATGTCTCTAAAATTATGGGTATAGTATTTGGAAAAAGGGTGGTTAGGCCTGAGAAAATGTAGCTGTACTAGATCATGGGATAAAGTCTGGGGCATACGTACTGGGTCACAGAAGTGATAAGATTGTCAGATGTGATGATTATCTGATAATTGAACATAATTATTATGTATACATATGAATCATGGAAAATGATGTCCCGGTGGGCTCACACTTGGGTGGAATCAATAGATACAGTAGAACAATATAAGTTTAATAATTAACATACAGTTATATAATGGAAAGGTATAAAATATATCTAATTTCAAACCCTGGTCGGACATCTGTTGTCTGTGTACCATGGACTCCCAGGGAGCATGCTCTCTCAATAAAGCACCTACATGTGCTTTATTATTATTTATTATTTATCCAAGCCATGCTGGATTATGTGTTTTCCTACCCTAGGCTGACAAATCCGTTCTGGAGGCCGGTGCTGGCAGGGCAGGGAGCTGCACCACGCGGTGGCACTGACGGCTCGGCGGAGGCTGAGCTCAGGCACTGCCAGCATCTCCCGGGAGCAGGGCTGCGCTGGAAACCTCCTGTGCCCTCCTGGGAAGCAGCAGCGCCAGGGTGCTGTGTCTGTGTCAGGGTGACACGGCCCTGAGAGCCACCCAGCACGTCCTCACTCAGGCAGGGTGTGTGGGGAGCGTCTGTAAAGTTTGGGGAGCTGGGCTTCAGTGTCTGTGTGTGCTCTGTTGTAATGCCTTCTCTACTGATTTTGAAGATTAGGGCAAAAAACCCCTTATATTTCACCATTATTATGGGGTTTTTTTAATCTCTTATTTTTTTCTTTTTTCTTCTTTTAATGTTGCTTTTCTAAAAATGCTGATCAAAATAAAATGAAAAGAAGGATATTTTGACTCAGTTTTGATTAAGGTGTTCAGACCTGTATCGCCTTTGGTCACTTGAGTGCAGGACTGAATAAGTTACCATCACATTTTCATAGGGCACAATGTGTTTGAATTACTTTTTCTTGTAATTTTATTTCATTTTACTGATTTGATTTCTCCCTACAAGTTCATATGGGAAACTAGAAAATAGCTTTGAATTCTTTAGTAATCTGATCTTAATTTCATCTCCAGCGTGCTCCTTGTATTAGGATCAGAGAAGAGCTTACAACATAGCCAAGATGATCTCTTACTCTGTGAGTGAATTGTTTGTACTTGGCCTTTAAAAATGTTTCTTTAAATAGCTGCCAGCATCCTGGGACAGCTTGTTTCCAGTTCTCACTTACTGAGAACTCTCTTCCTGTAATGAAAATTGTTTTTATTGCAGTATTTTTTTTTTGTCAGTGTTTTAGTGGTGTTTTGTTGTTACTTTGTACCTGTCATCAAGTTACCATCCACTTTGACACCGTCAGCCTTTTCCTTGCACTTTGTGTGACATCCAGAGGACTTTCCTTTTCACCATCATCTCTACCAAAACCCCAGGAACCTGTGAGATTCAACAGTCTGCAGATTAGTAGTGCTGAATTGCTTGTCCAAGAGCTACCCCTACAGACCCTGCTAAATCAGGTTTTCTGATTGTAGGATCTGCTGTATACCCTCACCACGGATTGTATCTGGGACCTTTTCCTGTTTTATTCCCTAGTTGGTCATTTTTAACTGGTACCAGTCATTCTTTATAAACTGGATCTCAGAGTAAACATAATCCCCTTTGCTATGCAGGTTTTTTCTGTTCAGTCTGAAGAAGAGAGGGCTTTGGGGAGACCTTATTGTGGCCTTTTAGTATAGAAAAGGGGCTTATAAGAAAGAAAGGCATTTTACCAGGGCCTGACAGGAAAATGGGGTGAGAGAGGTTAGATTGACTTGGATGTAGGGATGGAATTTTTATATGATGAGGGTGGGAAGATATGGGCTCAGAGAAGCTGTGACAGCCCCATCCCTGGAAGTGTTCAAGAGCAGGTTAGAGGGGCTTTGAGCAACCTGGGACGGTGAAAGATGTTCCTGTCTGTGGCAAAGAGCTTGGACCGAAGAGGTTTTGGACTATAGTCTTTAAAAATTCCTTCCAACCCGAACCATTCTATGATACTGTTAATATATCATCTTAATATAACAGTTGAGAGAAGCATCCATGAAAAGTTAATCTGTGTTAGATCAGTAAGAGGGTTACCAAAATGTTTATTTTTTTTCAAGTATCAGGTCTCATCTATTTACTTGCTATGCAGTAAGTGTAATTCATGCTTATGTGGAAAATATGCACATACATTTGGAAGCTCTGCATATATCACTGAAAAAACCTTAAAATTAATTGCTGCAGATCAGAGTTAGTGCTATAATCCATCTTGGGTTGTAAAGTAACATGAGACTGTTTTTCTGAGCTTATGTTTTGGAGTTGGAGAAAGAGTGAGTTCAGTAAAGGGTTCTGATTTATATGGTGATTTTTTCCCCCAACCTGCTGTGAAGTCTTTAAAAAATGTTAATTATTTTGCTTATGTGAAGGAGAGACAGGAGGTTGTTTCCCATACAGACACAGAAGAAGTCTGAGGAGAAAGTTTTGTATCCTTCTCCATGTTAAGCCCATACATCTGCCCTTGCCTGGGACTAGGGAAAAATTGTCCCAAGTGATCCTCTGGCATGGCTACACAGAGGGGAAAAGGAAAAAATAATGGTGGTGGTGTGAGCTAGATAAGATGCTACAATGGTCTTTCAGACCTGTGTGAAAATGGCACAGTCCTTCTTGAATGTGGCAGCCTCAAAGGGGTCTTGCTGGCATTTTGCCTGTGTTTTCTTTTCTGAGGCATTCCTCAGGAACTTGTAGGTCTATACAGCTCTTGGATTTGGATTATGTTTGCTGTGAACTTGCAAATATTTAGAAAATACTTTTTCATAAAACACAGAGGATGTTTCTAAACTGAACTGACACATCCCAAGTTCTTACAGCTTTTACTTACCACACTTAAATCGTTTTCACATGTCAGAGGAGGGAAATGTTACTTCAGAAAAACATTAATGTTCTGACAAGGCTTTTAAACCTCATAATTAATGAGGAAATTACTAGATATTCATGTCCTAGATACATTGTACCTGGGCATCTTACAGACAACAACATCTCAGAGCTGGTTAACCATTATATGCTGTTTTCTTTAGTGACAAGCATATTTTCAGACTTACACAGGAAAATGTATAAGACCTGTGTGATAAGAATTAATCAGAAAGCTGAAGATTTAAGGCTTAATTATAATTCTGTTCCAAAGCAATGTACTGTGTGGACTGCTGGTACCAAACTGTACTGTGCAAACACTGCATACTGATGGAATTTGCTTGTCAACCCCAGTGGCATTTCTTTGCACTGAGCTTGTTGTTCTGTCACTCAGCTGCAGCACGGGAAAAGATGAGTATCTCAGGGGAATGTGATCTGCATTTTTAAGAAAAAAGTCAACCTCAAAGATGCCACAGAAGCACTAACAGAGATTACTTTGTTTAAGAGATAGCTGGTTTATTGACTGAATTCTGCATGCTTCCTAGGTGATGACACACGTTTAGTTGCTAAAACTTTGGCTGAATGTATCAGTTTTTGTGTTTCATTGCTGATGAAATGGTTGCTTAAAGAGTGTAATGTTATAGCATAGGAAACAGTCACTAAATCCAAATGATTCTCAAAACTTTCATAGCTATTCCAAGATTTGTTTTCTTTTTTTTTTTACTGCTCAAACTTTAAATTTGTGTATAATGTTCTCCTCCCACTGAAAGAGAACCACAAGACTCATGACAGGTATTTTAGCCGAGTGTGTACAACAGCAAACTAGATTAAAACACTCAAAGTAAAGGAAGTAAGACTTGAGCAAACTTCTGTTCTGCTTACAAGTTAGAACACTAGATTATCCTCAGAATAAAGAAGAAAGGGCAAGTCGAGGTCAGGTTGTGACCAAAAATATTAGTTCAGAGCTAGAAGCTGATGAGGTAAAATGATACAGCAGCTTCTCAATTTGGTGAGATAAATTCTTTTAAACTCCATTGGCATTAGAAGGACAAATGTATGTCCTCGGGTGTGGGCTGCAGGAATGTAATCTGTCTTTTCAATGCACTTGGTGATGAATGCAAGCTTTTTTCTGGTTTTCTGCTAACAACTATTACTTGACTTTTCAATTTTACCTCAAGACTTTCTTCAGTTATGGGTTTTCATGCTACACATTAGAGTTTCTAAAGAAGCAGCAGAGATGTTTTGCCTCTCAGCTATTTGTGCTGCAGAAGGGCAATTAAACTGGGAATATTTATGGTGAAGTTTTGTACCTTTGCTTTAATAGATACAACAGTGCCTGATTTTGCTTCTTTCCAACTTTATGGGAGATTGTAATTGATTTTGCTATTGGGAACAAAACTGGGCCAGGCATTTTGAGCTGTAAATATCATTGGCATTTTGAAAATGGAAGTACTGTTAAATTGCAGGCTGACAATGGATTATCCCACATTAAGCAGGTTTCACTAAGTTTTATGTGTAGCCTAGTCATTATAATTCAAGATTTCTATGTGTGTGGGAAGCCTAATATACTATGTTTTTTACATGGTCCTGTATATATGTAAATGGAATTGTGGAACTCCCTTAATGCTTCAATAAATATGCCAAATGTCTGTAGCAACCTGCTGTTCACTGTGCCCAGATTGCTTCTTTGTAAGTAGGTATCAATCTTCGGTATTTGCTGCATTCAGCCTCTCCTGGTCCCTGATCAGGATCCATCTGTTCCACTGTACTTGCTAGTGTGGATTTTTTATGATAGATATAGGTTTCAAAAATGTTAATCTCCAAGTGGTGCCTGATCCCTACTGGGTTGTATTTGTCAGCATAATAGTTTCAAATTGCAAAGAGATAAAGTCATGCACTTCCAGGTAAGGAAGTGGTTTTTTTTGCTTGGCACATTTACATAGGTGGGGCAGATTTTTTTTTTCCCCCTGCAAATTTTTTTTTCTCAGTTATACCTTTATGAAGCTTAAAAACTACCACTTGTTTTTATTCTGATTCACTGGAATAAAGATGAAATATTTTTTCTATATGGATATTGAATATTGGAAGACAAGACTGGATGCGTCCTGGGAAAATAATTTATTTGACTTTTAGACATTGTATCTTTTTCTTTCTTCTCTGCTTTCTTCCAGAAGTGCTGGACCATGTCTGTTAAAATGTGAAAAGTGTGGGAAATCTAAAGTGAGCACATGGATACATAACCTTTGAGGATTTATTTGCAAATATGATTTTGTACTGATGAATTATTGAAGCATCGGTCCAAATTTAGAAAACATATTATAGGTGTGCAAGTGGGTAAACATACTGGTTCTGCTGGGAATAGTTTTACAAATGTATTTGTGATCTACTGCCTGCACAAAAATGCAGTTTTGTTCCTGATCTGACGGGCTTGTAGTAACAGAAGGCATTATAGTCTGCAAATGGGCAAATGTTGTGTGTGGTTGTGGGTTTGACCCTGTCAGCATCTGTGCCTTGGGTGGTGGCTGACAGGCATTAAAGTGCATGAATGTTCTGATGGCACTGGGGTGGCAGGGCTGCAGCTGCCTGACAGCCTGTGGGTGTGTGGGACTCTCCCTAAAGGTGAGCATGCCCACAGGGAGAGCCCAGGAACAGCCATGGGAAATAGTGCCTGCCGTGAGAATGGTTTGCAGGTGGAGTTTTTGTTGGGAAAAATGGCACTAAGAATTACTATGATGTGAAATTTATATGAGCAGTTTTTAAAAATGGAAAGAGGTAAAGAAATTTACATGGGTGCATTTGAATGCCAGGTAAGACACATGTCTAAGTGTTGAAGGATGCCAGAAGATAGCATTTAGTCCTTTAATTTAAATTAAATAACCTCAGGCATTCACTTCATGCTCTGAATGGTCATATACCTGATCTGGATATACTTAGCAACCCTGAGGCAAGAAATTTCTCCTGAAGCTTTGTAATAAACTAAGCTTTCTCTTTCAATGAATTATGCAAATCAGCATAAAATTGAAATTCTAAATTGAATATATGCTTGCATATTTTAAATGTTTTCAGGTTAAAAATGAATATTTCATACTCACATATCCCTTATAAATAACATCTAAGACTTGGTTAATAGGATACATAAAACTTCTGAAAGGCACAGCAGGGCTGGCATTTCAATGGGAGGGACAAGCCATGAATGCTTCTGCAATTTTACAGTGCTGCACAGCTTCAGAGAGTTGTTCCTTTGCCATAGGAAAGCGGAGCTTCCTTTCCTAGCAAATAGCAAGGACAGGGTCACTACAGACACACTGCCCAGAGCTGGACCTTTTGTCTGTTTGACTGGGAGCTGATTGCATCACTAATTAACTGTTTACTCGGATGTTCAGCATGGGGGGAGCAATAACTGCTGGGTGCTTCTGCTGCCTTTGGGTGACCCATCCTGGACTGGTTGTGCTGTTCTCTTTGGGGTTCTTGGCTCAGACAAAGCACTGAAACTGCTTTAAGGCTTCTGAACATTTATTCTCACTCTTGTTTTTCTTACCAGTCACAAAATAATCTGAGTTTCTTCATCTCCTCCACCATAAACTTCTGTTTCAGGGACTTAATATTTATTATAAATCTTTGTGTACACCACTGGCATTTGAAATATCTGCTTCAGCTGATAGGTTCTGCTCTTTGGAAAATGTTCCCATTTTTTAAAGTTTAGTCATAAACTTGGCATCTTTGTGGCTTTTTTGAATTGGCCGAGTGGTAACCTTATTTTTTAAAAATGTTAGGAATCTTTCAATATCAAAATGTTAGCATTTATTTCTAGAAAAATACTAAATTCAGGAAGAAGATATTTTGATGTACATTTTTTAGGCCTCTACAAATAGTTAAATTATCAAAAACCCAGTAGAGCTAACCAATGTTAAAAGCAGAGAAGGATGTAATTAGAACACAAAGAAAAGGAAAGCAAAACATCAACCCTCCTCCAAACTATAGGAGTGTTCTTATACTTTCATTTTATTATTACTTCTACTTCATCTGACAAAGAAAAAAGTTTTTAATGTAAATTTTCAACCCCCCATCACAACTACACACTCAGATGTAACAAATACATATAAAACACATAAAGAATACAGGAGAATGATTTCTTTAGTGTTTTTGCTGTGATTCAGGTCAATACTAAATCCCAGTATATACACACTATAGACAGGCTGGGGGGATGCTCCTGAGACAGAAGCTGGTTGACTTTTACACCCCAGCATTGCTCACGTTCCTCTCAGCCCTGACTTGCAGGTTTGGCCTCTGCCTGCCACAGCAGCTCTTGCTCTGTCCTTTGGAGCATCTGGCTCTTAGGAGGGTCCTGCCAAATGTGCCAATCTAATGCTGCAATTCTTGCATCCCCTTTTTTACTGGGAATAGAAACAATCTATAAATAACTTGGAAATTTTGTGTTGGTCTTAATACATGGTTAATTATATTTAAAAAAAAAAGGCCAGCTAGTATGTGGAAATTAATTTTATTTACTAGATTTCCTGTAAAAGTACACAATTGATTTTTTTTTCCCTACCTAACAGCAAGCACTGATGGTAACTGAATAGCTCTGTATCACAAATGACTTAAATATGATATTGATAAAGAAAATCAAGTATTTATTTCTGAGTGGCTGTTTTTAAGAATGATTTTCCCAAAGTTCGAAATTGCAGGTGCCTTGTATAGTGGCATATAAAACCCAACTTTGAACATGTTTTAATCCTGACACATGCCTGGAGGGAAAATGATAAAGAACCCACTAAAGATAATTCCTGAAATTCCCATGAGCTTTTATAAAAACCTGTAATAAGGTGAGCTTGTGTGGGCTGAGTGCTTAGGTAAAGCACACCTGAAATTTGCTTGAAACTTAGCATGGAATTCTCTTTTGATGTGGGGAGTTTTCACTAATAGCACCTGCTGAAGTCACTGCACTTTGTGATGGTGGCCCTAATTTTCCCTAGCATAAAAAGAGAGAGACAGAGTGTCTTTTGTTTCCCTAATTACTTTGTGGGATTACAATTTTCAAAAGCAGCAAACCTACTTTGTACTGCATCCACTGCTCAGACAGGCCATCTATAATGTATGAACGATTAGTTTTTCCTCTGCCATTATTACAGAAGTTGCTTTCTAAGCAGAAAGTTTGAAGCCAGACCATTTTCTGTAGCTAAAACCAACGAGTGTACCACGATTTGACCCTTCAGAATTTCAGTTTTGCTTTACTTAAAATCTGTTTGTTTATGGAACGTTATGGATGTTCAGTTCTTAGCTATCATGTCACTACTTTTCAGAGCCCCTTGAGTTTATAAATGTCCAGGTCTGGGGCACCCAATACATTAAATTAACCTGCTGGAATGAGTCCAGAGGAGCCACTCAGATGCTCGGAGGGCTGAAGCACCTCTGTGGTGAAGACAGGCTGAGAGTCAGCGTGGAGAGGAGAAGGCTCTGGGGAGACCTTAGAGCACCTTCCAGTACCTACAGGGGCTACCACAGAGCTGGAGAGAGACTTTGGACAAGGACAAGGGGGGATGGCCTTAAGCTGAAGGAGAGAGGATTTAGATTAGATATTAGAACAAATTTTTTTCCTCTAAGGGTGGTGAGGCACTGGAAGATGTTGCCCAGAAGGGTTGTGGACTCCCCACTCCTGGCAGTGTTGAAGACCAGGCTGAATGGGGCTTTGAACAACCTGCTCTGGTGGAAGGTGTCCTTGCCCATGGTGGGGGGCTGAGCCACATGTGGAGGCTGGTCCCTTCCAACCCCAAACCTTCTGTGGTTCTGCATAACTGCTCAACAGCTCTTTGCCCCCCAGCCTGTACTGATGGATTTTTCCATCCTCAGCACAGGACACTGCTTTTGTCTTTGTTTCAGCATGAGATTGCTGCAGCTTCTCAAGGTCACCAGCTGATCAAGCACTCCTCCCAGTTTGCTCCTGGAAGCCACATCTCAGGGTCTGACAGACTTCAGCCAGCAGGAAAATACTGGACCAGTGTTAAGAAGATCCCAGCTGCTGTGACCCTACTCTTTTTCTCAGTTGCAATGAATGCTCATAGTTCAAACCTCTGTGAGTTGCTGTTCCTCTGCAGAAACTCAGAAAATCCTGAGTTGCTTTGTTCAACTTCTTGATTCTGCTGAAGCCAGGAGCTGCAGGATGCCTCTCTTTCCCCTGACAGCCTGATTCAAAGATCCAGGGATGATGATGAGGTTTTATGCTACTCAGGGTGAGTCAGTTCACAACTACAAAAAACCCTCTAAGCTGGTTCCTTACCTTTTTCTTTTTCCTTGGGACCCTCAAAGTGGGAGCAGCTGCTTGGCATGCCCGGTGTGATGCTGTGTGCTCAGCAGGTATCATCCCCACGGCTGTGTGTGAGGACACATCATTAGCAGCTGTGTGCCAGGCAATGGTCATCAAAGGCAAGAACAAACTATACTGGAGTTTCTGGTATCAGTGCGTTCCCCAGTTTATCCACTCTAATATTTTCTCTTCACAAAGAGGTGATAAAGAAAATCAGAACTTCCGTGGGATTGAAAATTCATCATGCACTATTTAGATGAGCAATATGGTTACTGGATGTTATGTCCTGGTCTTGCTGACTGAAACCACACAGGTACCCTCACTGGGCTAGTTTGTTACACTTTGGCTCTTTTAATAACAGCTTTTTATCTCTTGCATTCAGTGGTTAATGGTATTTGTACAAGAAAAACTGCTCCTTGGTCTTCAAAACAATTTTACAGTACTGTGCTCATCAACACTGAAAACTCAATGTGAGTCACTGTACTTAAAAGGTACTGAGATGGAGAAGTAGAACAGTAACAAATGGAAATTAAAAGTGGTAGAAGTACACAATGTCTTTTTTAATAGCTCTGAGGGATGATGTGGTTATGTAGTAATGAAAAGTTACAGCTTCTCATTCTTTTTTATTTGAGACAGTGAAATTGCATCTGGAATTTTGGAGCAAAGAGTGGAGCACCTCCACAATTCAGAGACACCATATTAAACCTTCCCTTATCTCAGTAGCTACTTTTTCTGCTATTTGGTAGTCTACACAACATATTATTAGATTCCTTTGGGAATCAGGTATGACTTCCACAGGAACTTAAGAATTTGGGTACTGATGCTCTGAGCTCCTTTGGAAAGCTCAGGTAACTGAGTTTTCAGTTCAGGTAACCTGAGTTTAACATTAAGAACTGGGCCATATGCTTTCCAAAATCTATCCCAGTGAGCCAACATACCTGATGCTAGAGCTTTGTAACCATATCACACTAGCTCAAATTCAAAACTTGAATTCCTTCCAGAACCACATTTTTACCTTTTAAGAAAGTTTAAGTAGGTCTTGTTTTGTATCTGATAGAAAACAGGAACAATGAAGGAACTCGAGGGAATACGGGGAATTTTATTGTGTTTCTACAACTTAGAGTGCTACAAAACAGTAAACAGGATTTCAGAGTTGCAGAGTAATAAGAACTAACCTGCCTCTGATTGACTAGATCCTCATCTGGAAGGCTGCACTTTATCTCCTGGGTTTAGTTCTGGGCCCCTCACTTCAGGAAAAGCTTTGAGGGGCTGGGGCTCGTCCAGAGAAGGGACCAGCGCTGGGAAAGGGTTTGGAGCACCAGGAGCAGCTGAGGGAGCTGGGGTGGCTGGCCTGTGAAAAGGAATCCGGGGGGGACCTTCTCACTTGTACCAATCCCCAGAGGAGGCTGTAGGCGGGTTGGGGTTGAGCTCTTCTCCCGGGCAAGAAGTGCCAAGAGCAGAGGGCACCAGCTCAGGTGCACCAGGTGTGAGCAAGGCACCCAGTGCAGGGGGCTGGGGACAGCTGCAGGTGAGCTCCGGGTGGCAGCCCCGGAGGAGGGGCTGGGAATTGCCTCCCTTTGGATAACAAAGGGCACCTGTGGCTCATGTGATGCTCCCCGTGCTGACAGTGGGAGGAGATAAAAGCCTAGGGGTTGCTTGACTCTGGATCCCTCCTTGGAAGCACCAGCTTGAGCTGTTATTTTATTATTTAGTTGTTGTGCCGAGATTAAATCATTTTAAGGATCTGGATGACTCTGCTGTGGGAACCCAGAGCTTGAGTAGTAAGGAAACCTGGGGTGGCTGTGAGTGTGGGGTGGCCTCTGTCCTAGCTCAGCAAGTGCTGGTGTGGCTCCTGGATACTCAGACAGGGAAGTTCCCTAGCACAGGAGAGATTTAGATTGGAACTTAAGAAAAATTTCTTCTCTTAAAAGATGACCAGTCACAGGAACAAGCTGCCCAGGGCAGTGGTGGGATCACTGTGGCTGGAAGTGCTCAAAAGCTGTATGGATGTGGCCTTGGGGGATATGGTTTAATTATGAACACGGTGCTGCTGGGCTGATGGCGGGCCTGAATGATCATAGAGGTCTTTTCCAACCCTGAGGATTCTATGGCTCTGTACCAGCTTTCCTTTCAGATTGTGAGCAGTGATAGCCCCACAATAAAATTGGTTTTAAATTGAGGAATTTAAGAGGCAATATACCACTCCATAGAAAATAATTTAGATAGTCATCAAGAAAATAAGGGAAGGGTTTCTAGGGGTTTCAAATTTCGTTGTTCTTTAGTGCCTTTCCATTGGGCCATTTTTCACATCTGGTGTGAAATCCAGCTGAAGGCAATTTGAATGATTATATTTGCCACTGTCTGGTACCTCAAAGGCCTCCCCTGCAGCTTTCTGTTGTCAGCTTCAGCTGAGGAGCTGGTGGGTTAGTGAGGGAGACTGAAATACCTTCTGATACAGACAGGTGGTATTCCCAAATCAGACAGAGCTGGCAGGACAGCACAGTGGAGCTCTAGCTGCCTCTGTCTGCAGCTGGAATCCTTTGGTACACAGAGCTGTCAGTACAGAACTGCTCATGACTCTGAGATTAGGATATAGAAAGGGAAGCAAGGGCTTCAAAGCTGTGCTGTGCTCTGAGTTTTTATACGCAGCTTGAAGATCCCAGTATTTCTGAATATGCGTGTGTTTAATCTAAACACCATATGGTTTTGCTGACCTATGCAATGTTGATATTTCTACTCTAATTTGTATGTGTTTCTCTGTGCACTGCCTGGTTCAGTTCTAGGAAAATGGTTAGAGTGCTGCTGAGTCAGTGCAGCTGGGATAATGAGCCGACCTACTTTTCCTGTCTCATTGGGACATCCATGCTTTATTGGAAGAAAAAATTAATTGCTACAGATAATCCTTTCCATGGTAAACTCAATGTGGAAAATCACTTCACCTGTCACTATATTTGTCCCCAACCCCATCCATAAAAGCAACCTACAGCAATAATACTGGGAACAGCACTGGCTGAGAAAAATATTAAAGAAGTATTCACGTATAACAACCGTGCAGCCCAAGGTCATAAAGCAAGTACACAAAGCTGCAAAGGGTGGGCTGCAGCAAACTACCTTTTGTAAGCTTTGCAAAGGAATGGTGAAGAAGTGGAAAATCTTAATTCGTGCAGTATCTTTTGATACAAGCTATTAACTTTTAAAGTGTGTAAGGATCTATGCAAAAAATCCCGTTGATTTTTATCTGCAAGTCTTTTATGTGCCACCTTTAAGGTAAAACACTGTGTTCTGTTATTCTGTGTGTAGAAGTTTTGCAACAACTAGAATTTATTTCAGAAAAATAGGTCTGAAATCAGGGTGACTTCCAGGTTCATGAAGTTTTATACATTTAGTTACACATTGTACCCACCATACCTGACTGGCCAGAATTTACCACTTTATCTGAGAGTTTCTCTGACTTTGTGGAGTTTTTTCAGCCACGGAACTCACCTATGGTAATGCTGGTAGAAGAGAGCACCAACATTTAGCATAGCTTTTTGATGGTGACAGACACACCATCAATTTGGGGATTTCTCTGCTGTGTGCTCAGATTCATCCCTAAAATAGCCCTGGGATATTTGCCAGGTCCAGGGAGTGGTGTCCAGTTTCATGCAGAGGTCCCGGCAGCAGTGCAGTGTATCCAGCACTCCCAGTGTGCTACCCCAGGGTGGTTATCCCTCCAGCTCTGGAATGAGGCTTATGGCAGAGCTAGCTGAGCTGCCCCAGCGTGGTGCATCCTCACAGAGTCATGAAATATCCATAACAGGATCTGTGCAGAGATCTCTGCATCTTGAGTACCCTGATCAGGCAAGGGAACAAACCTGAGCTGGTGTGGAGCATAGCACTCTAGAAGAGATGACATCAAAATGATTAAAAAAAAGTGGCCAAAGCACAAGAGTTTATATGGAAATATGGGCATGAAAATTACCTGGTTGGCAGCCATTTCACTGCTGAATTCACCCTGCCACCTTGTTTTTTAGAGCTCATAAAAGGGTGTAAATTAACAATGCCAGCTGTCTGCATGGAGCACATTTTTGGTATTTGCTATGTAACAGTGTCTTTCCTACAAAGCTACTCAATTTTCTGTGCTATGGGCAGAGCTCTATGTTCCTGCCAGGCTACCAGAATATCTGCTGCTCTCCTGCCAGCAGAGTCTGGCAGTAAACCCAGTGTGCCTGGCACAGGAAGATCAGTGCAGACTTTCTTCCCTGTGTGGAACAGGTTTGCCTGCTGCTCTGAACACACCTGGGCCGTGTCCCCAGTTCTGGGATCTGCATGGAAGAAAGAGGCTGCTGCTCATTCCTTTAGGCAGTGGAATTTCATGGGTTTTACCAGCTTAAAGCCTCTCTTGGGCAGTTCATGCCCACGTGCAGTGGTCCCAGGGCTACTGGTGTAAGCAGTGTTGAGATGCTGGTCCTTCCTGGCTCATCCCAAGATCTCTGTGAGGTTGTGTCTTTCTTGCAAATACATGAAGAGACAGGAAGTATTTTTACATACAAGCAGGATAGCTTTACCTTGTACCAACCTTAAAAGATATAAGCAGACAAGTGAAAGTATAAGGGGGAAAACATACTTTAATTAGATTTAGCCTTCATGAAGGGTGACTGAATTTTCTTTGGAAGCCTTTGCCTGGGTGGGGAGTCACAGCCTTCTCTGCTCTTATCAGTGATTCAATTCACCTGTTTTATCTGTGTGTTCTGTCCTCTCTCTGGTGGGAAAGGGGCAGATATGTGTTTCTTTATCTCCAAGGACCACTTAACTGATGCTGCATTTCAGCATTGAATTTTAAAGTCACAGAGATGGTTTGTGTAGCAAAACAATGAAGTCTTCATAATTCTGCCTCACATGAGAAGTAATGCAACCATACAGTTTAAAATAAATCTTCAGCTAACTCTAGACATATGTAAAGTTGCTCAATATTATTAGTTTTGTTCTTACACAGTCATTTTCTTCATTCTCCCCTGGGATTTCTGCCTGCAATTTCTCTCTAAACTCAGCATTAGATATTCTGTTTCAATGCAGTTCTGAAAACTGTGCATTTCTCTATTCTAACCCATGCTTCAGACATACTGAAAACACACTCTTGGACACTACTTCATTTGGAAGATTTAAGGATCTTATAAGTGAACCCTCTTCCTGTGCTAGGATTGGACAAACTATGATGGGGAAGAAAACCTCTGGTTATTCATGAGAGAAACATATTTCCAATTAAAATATGTGCATATAGTGAATAATTTTAGATTTCTGTATTCATTTTCTGTTGGTTTCCAGCCCCTCCCAAAACAGAGGTACTCTTGCAATCCTGGAGCTGTGAAACTGTAATATTTAGTATTATTTGGGAAATAATGCTAATATTTGTGTTTGAATTCTGTTCAAGATTTCACTTGGGCTCTATGCTGGTGAATTGACATCATAATAGGAATGAATACACACATCAAGTGCATAGAAGAAATGACAGGTAGATACACAGAAAATACATTTTGTGTTTTCTGAATGTGAATGGTTCACATTGTCTGAAAGTGTTAATGAACCCCCACAGACCTCTCTGAGGAAAAGGTGGCACTTCAGAAACACAGCCAGAATTCTGTGTAAGGAGAAGATTCTGAAACTGACCCATGTTAGGGAATTACTTGAAGTGACATTTGGTTCTTTAGGCCTGAGGGGTATTTTAATCCTGTGAGGATTTAATCTATATTATGGATGCATATAAGGAAAGAAAAGATAATTTTGGATAAAGAATGCTCATGGTGTGCTCTCCATGACTTTGACTAAATTCAGTCACCCTTCATGAAGGCTAAATCTAATTAAAGTATGTTTTCCCCCTTATACTTTCACTTGTCTGCTTATATCTTTTAAGGTTGGTACAAGGTAAAGTTATCCTGCTGGTATGTAAAAATACTTCCTGTCTCTTCATGTGTTTGCAAGAGAAATTCTTGTTTTCTTTGTTATATTTTGAACCTTGTCTTTATTTCTATGATATTTTTTCCTATTTGCATGTTTTTCAGTAATAGTTTGTATTTGAAAGCATTTGTATTTTCAAGAGCAACTGCAATGCAGTCTGTTTAAATGCATTGCAAAGCATGTTTGGCTTGATTGCAAAGAAAACACAGTCTAATTGTAAGATATTCCACTTATTTTTAATTGGAGTACTGGCACTACAGCTATGGTGAAGTGCAACTGTGAGGTGCTCTGATGGGTAATGTGTCATTATATATGCAATGAGTTTTCTTCAGTAATGCCAGATAGGACAGTTTGCTTGCCTTGATTGTTAAGAAGTGCTTTTTATTTTGGTTCTTTCACTTTCCCACGTGCATCCAGTTTCACCTTGCCATTTTTTCCCCTCAGTTATGTAAAATGTTCCTTTAGGCCTTTCAATGGCAGTTCTGCAAGGGGATAAAACAATGTTTAAAATCTCTCTAACCATAAAACTGTCAATTTGTCCAAACAAAAGGCCAATATATTACATTCATTGGTGGTGCAGCATTTTTTTTAATGTTTTCATAAAAAGACCTGCTTAGCTAATGAAATTTAAAATGAGATATTTAAATGACCTGATCTTTTACTTTCCTGCTCTGGATACACCTTATGCCCACTTCACTAGAATTCCAGTCTCATTAGAAGATGGATTTATAATGAAGCTGAAGAAAACTTGTCTGTTTGCAAAGCTATCAGGAATTTGATAGATTTATCACAGTAGTTCTTGCAACTCATACTGCTGCATGTATAAACCATAGTTCCAGCTATTAGTGCTATTCTTAGAGTAAAACATATTTGTGTTTCCCCTAGTTCTATTTGTATCTTACTAAGGAAAAAAAAGTTGTGGCATCTTGTTTTCCTTCTGTCAGACACCCACTCTATGTGATCTCCTTCCTGTGCCACTCTAATCCTGCCTTGCCATGGAAAGATTTTTCTCTAGAGCTTTAGACATTTTCTTGCTTACAGAAGAATTTATAAGGGAGTACTTCAGAAAAGGCTTCTGGACTCGTGAATCTCTTCCTGGATGCAAACTTATGTTTCTGATTGTTGAGACACTCAGAACAGTATTACTCAAAATCAGCTTCATCTATTATTTAGGTATTGATGAGACCCAAATTCCTCCTCTGTATTTTAGTGGGCTGGGTCAAGAGTTAGTTATGGAGACTGAGAGGCAGAAAAAATGTGGTGTTCTTATAGTGCATTGTCAGGAATACAGAAATGATTTTCTGGGGAAGGAGAATCAATTGCATTGTCTGAAGCCCCACACTGAATGACAGTGATTCTTCCAGAGCACACAGAACTCTGCAATTATCATTAATAATGTAGGCGATTAAGCATTTTGCAATTGATTATACAGTACCAGATCTTAAGGCCTTTATTTTATTACTTCAACAAGTTCTTAGTTCAAATTTGCCTTTAAAAATACTGATATTCAGTTGTATGCACAGCTGGTCTGTGTAACAGACTGCTCCTTTAATGTGCTTTGCTTCTCATTCCACTTGTTCATCACTTGCACCCTTGCATACCTCACCTTAAATTAACTTCCAAACTCCTGAGGGGTGGTAGTGAAACAGAACTTGTATTTGGATTTTTCAGCACCATTCAGTAAATGTAAAACATGAAAGGGCTGTGTGTGCCCCCTGTGCAATGATGAGCAGGAAATGACCAGGAAATACTTGATTTAAATGGGAAGGAATGACCTGTGAGTGAATCCAGAGAAATGTTATGCTTTTTAACAAAGTGTTACCCTCTGACGTGCCTGAAGATGTAAGTTGTGCAAGTTTTCCTGTCCAGCAAAGCAGCAGGGCAATTGATCTGTTAGCTGCTGCAAGAGCTGGTATAATTTGCTGCCTGGAAGGAAAATTTTGAAGCAGTAATTAAAGCTCCCTATTTTACAATCTTTTCAATGGCTTTGTTTTTAATATAAATGTGAATCTACTAAAAACCGAAAATGCTTATCTTGACATTGTAGCTTGTATCTTGTAGGGGAAATACAGTTTTAGAGTGCCTCTGATAATATCAGCAGCTCTGCCAGCTGAAGGGGATGGAGGGTCTTGGGTGGAGTGGGAAGTGTAACTTCAGGTTAGACAGCAGCCAGTGAATTAGAAGCAAAGCTGCTTCTCCCAATATCCTGGTATACTGCTGTTGTTGCTTTTTGAAGGTGTTGCCTATCACAGCCAAACTCTTTTAGCTGTTTTGGGAAGAGGTGTTACTCTGGAGTGATGGGTGTTTTTCAAACATGGCATTTTGGAACGTGATTACCATGTCTGTGCTCTTCTTGCTAGCGAGGAACTCGGTCAAAATCAGCAAGTGTTTAGCATTCCACTGTTTCAGAAATTGCTGGCAGGGATTCAGAGGTCTTGCAGTGCAGCTGGGAAAATGAAATGGAAGGTGTTCAAGGACTAAGAGAAGAGCAAGGATAAGTGAGCTTAGCTGTCTGCTTGAAAATGCAGAGGAAATGTACAGGAAAAAACAATGGTGCCATAAGGGGGCCACACCATGTAAGTATAACTGTGCTGAATTGCATTCCAGAATAAATAACCCACATCTGCTTCATGATGTTTGTAGTTCAGTGTGGCCACAGCTGCATCTAGATGTTTAGAATTCTGATATTATTTTTAACTTTTGATTAGAGCAATCTTTAAATTGGGTAAGTATATGAGCAGATTGAATGTACTAGTCCTGTTTTACAAGGAAAATTTGTTCTTCAGCTTAAAATTTTAGGGATATGTATTAGGATTACTCTACCAAATTACTATTATGGTTTATAAAACACAACAATATTCTTTTGCTATAAAGTTTATATTAAAATATAATTTGTATTTTCCTTCTGAAAACTTAGTGTAACTAGACAATGCTACAATAGTTAATTTCTGTTCACACTTTTCTTATTTTAATTTTTTTTAGTGAAAAATGCTACCTAATCTAGACTACTCTCATTATAATCCAAGTAGATTTTTCATTTTTTCAGAGTATCATGTAAGGCAAATGAAATAATGAAAGGAAAAGTCATAACCTTAACCTGGCTGTTAAGGTTATGACTTTATACAGTGCTTTCATGTGAACAATCAGAATTTATGCTGTATTTTAAGGAGCTTATTGAATGATATGGTTTGCAATTTAGATTAGTTTACCCCTGAATTTTCCTCTAAAGTTATATAATGTCTTAATTTACACAAAAAGCTAATAAGTAATGAATCCATTTTGCACACATAAAACCTCTAGGTGAAATGCAGTAATTTGTAAAGTAATAAACCCTATATTACACTAATGATATAATTAAATGAAAATATCTCCTTTATATATTCCATCAGAGATTTTGTAGTGTACTTCTTTTTACTGCATACAGATACTAATGGGAGAGGGTATTCCATTTTGCCACTTTTTATGGGTGGATTTTTTGTTTTAGATTCTGGGAGCATGCTTTTCTTAGATTTTAATTAACAAAATATTTGAAAACTACAGGTGAATCAGGGATGAGGTGAATAGCTGACGAAACTGTAGAGTGAGAAAGCAAAACTGTTTCTGATGGAAATCAGGAGCAGCTCAGGGTGCCAACTGTCCTGTACAAAAAGAAAATGCAAATATTCCAATATTTAATCCAATCATTACCTTTAAATTCCAGCACAAAACTTTAAAGCCCGGTTCAGGGTTGGTTATGCTCACAGCTGCCAGAGTTGTGCTGTGTGACTTCACCTCCCTGCCCTGCTGCTTTTCTTGGACAGTGGGAGATGTCCCACTGTCCAAGATGTCCCTTGACACAGGGAGAGGGGCACTTGGTGCAGGTGCCTCTCTTCAGGTGGAGGATGATAAACTGTCCCACCAGGTGAGAACGTGCTCTGGGAGAAATCAATGTAGAGGCCCGTGAGACAAAGTGTCACAAAATGCATGTGAAAAACAAAAGTCATGGAGGGATTGTCACAGGATGGATTTTGTAGCCTTGATGGTTTATATCTTCTAACTAGAAGACTCAGCACTCTGTTCTTTTTTCTTTTGCTTTTTCAATGCCCTAAGTAAATCTTCTCCAAACTCTGTAAAAATGACTTTTTTTGAGTTGGAGCCAAAAACCAGCTGAGCAAAATATTTTGCTCCACTGCTGTCCTTAGAGCAGATGCAATTCAAGTGCCTTTCAAAACAGGAGCATCCTAATTACCTGAACAATCTCTCAGCTGCTTGTAGGATTTTTTCTGCTGGACAGAAGCAGATACAAAACCACCCCTGTCCCCACTGCTGCAGCTCTGGTGTGCATAACAGGGAGGTTATTTTCTATATCTAATTCTCTTAACCCCTGTTGTTTCTGTGCCCTCTGAATAATTTATTTCCAAACTTTAAACCTGTTAAAACATTCTGTGGTGCTTTCCAGTTCTGTGATTACCTTATCACTCTGTGCCCCACACCAGAAGGTGCAGCAGTGCTGCTTTTTGCTCAGCCCTGTGATGTGAGCTCCTGTCACTGGCTCGGGATGAGGGAAGGGCAATAACCTCCCATGCTTCCATCCCGCAGTGAATCCACTCTCTTCCCGGTGTCTCTTTTTTCCTGCTGTGAGCAGATTCCTCCCACACAATCCCGAAGCTGTTCGTTTCATCAGCATTTCCTTTTTGTTGCCCATTTGGCTTCTGCAACCCTTCTTGCATCTAAGTCCTTTCTTTTCTTCTTTTTTTAGTTATTTTCTATTGCTCTTTCTGTTTAGAATGGGATGCAGTTCCCAGTCCTCAGGAACACATTTCTTTTCTATTCTCCATTATTCCCCCCAAGCTCAGAATTTGATGCTGATTGCTCTAGCCTTAGTACTTCATGGTGCTTAAGCAGCTGCTCACATTTAAGTATAAGAGGTTAAACTATTAAAATTTTAATACATGCTTTTCCCAGTTCAGAATGGATGGCACCTTTAGCATTTTCCTGAATGGGACGCTAAAAGCCTCAATATGAATATAAATGGAATTAAACCTTTAGTGAATATTGAGCACATGCCTATAATATATAGGTATTTAAGTGTTTCCTAAGTATAGGTATTTTACCCTGATTTAAAGTTCTTCCCAACAAGAAACATATTCTTGTTTCTCTAATTAACTGCAGTTACTGACTAGAAAAAAGATATAGTACTTTTACAGATAATTAGGGGAGGGTGTTTTGCTAGTTCACTTCTCTATTTTCTCATTAGACAGGCATCTATTAATCACTCTCAGGCTCTGTAGACAAGATTTTTCTGCTGACTTTGTACAAGTGTAACTTACTCTTATACAGAGCTGGCAGCTGATCCTTAGTTATAGCATTATTTTGTTGTTGGATGCTATTCCTGAACTGATCATGTTAAAGAAAGAGTGTATATATATTTACTTACCTCTTTCAGTGATGGAAGAGAGCAGTTGAAAAATAAGGGCCAGAACTGTAAAACTAATGTTTAAAATTTGAATTTAAGACAGTCTTATTGCACATTATTTTTATATGCACTGAATATAGACAATTATTACTTCCTTACTACCCCAATTTTTTTTAGAATACTCTACTTCCTTGAAAATATTTGTTTATGGACAGCAGAAAAATCAAAGTAAGTTCATACTATAGTGATAGAATTAATAAAAAATTCAAGTTGAAAAATTCTCTGAAAATATTTCAGCTTGATTTGCTTTGAAAAGCTTGCTTGTCTGAGTAGAATGAGTGGAAAAGGGTATTGTACAGGAAAAGCCCTCTTATGAATGCCTGAAATTTTTGAAGTTATTTTTGAATAGATTGATTCATATTCAGATTAGCTTCCTGCCAGATGGAGGGAATTTACAGTAAATCAGTTCTTGGCAGGAGAGAAATAAAAAATGAACAACATCTGCTTATTTATGAAAGTTGTCCTATTCTTTTTCTATATTGGTGGGGCACAAATTACCTACGCAAAGAAAGTTTTATGGCCAATAAGCTGCGGAATGTTAAAGCTTACAGGGATGAGGAGGCATTTGTGTTTACAAAAGTGGCATGGCACCAGGGCACCTTTACAGATTGTACCCAGCACCTCTGCATGGCACAGCCACTGCTGCTCAGCATCTCTGTCTGCTGAGCTCCTGCTCCAGCTCTGGGTCTCGCTGCGAGAAAAGCCTTTGTAGTTGCCAGAAGTTATTTCAGGCTGTCATCTTGCAGACGTGTCTCTGTAGGCAAACTCAAAGTCAAACATTCCACGTCCACAGAGGAGGAAGCCTCATGAGTATGCAAACCCTTAACAGCCTCCTTTTGACCCAAGCAGATCAAGCTGTCCTGTGGTCCTATTAATATTTCTGTTCCCAAGTTCATACTTTATAAGTTGGATATTGGAGAGCTCAGATATTAGGTCAATATATTTGACTGCTCCTTTGTAATGACCTCGCTGTGATGGGTGTGCCTGGGTTTTTAATAAGCAGCTTGTTTACACTATTGACATTTTAATGTACATGTACATAAAAAGAGAAAGCTCAGGCCTTTTCAGTGTCATTGATGTCCAAGTCCTGGCTCAAAGCTGCTGCAGTCAGAGGTTAGATGACTGAAGCAGGAGTTAACAGCACCCTTCTGGTATGAATAGCTCACAGCAATCTTTCAGTAATTCCAGCTCCTGACCAACAAAAGCTGGAAGCAACAGGCAATGACAAGGCACAATCATGGTATTTCCCATACCTAACTTTGTTTACCAAAAACACCATGCTGTTCTCTACCCACATATTTCTAAGTAGAAATAGATGTAGAATGGTATTTTGTTGTTTAGGTTTAGAGATGAGACATCCTTGGAATGTTGGTAGTTTGTTTCCTTTACCTCAGTAACCAGCAGATTCCCAAAGGAACCCCTGGGCAGAGGAACAGAGTGGAGACAAGGCACCCTTGAAACTGGTCCATGCTGGAGGATCACTGGTGGCTGTTCACACGTTTGTCATGGGTGATCCCCAGCTGCAAGGTCACTTGATCAACTTAAAATCCTCAGCAGCCTCCTGCTTTCAGCCCATTTCTCCCAGCATGGCCCTCCTTTCTGTGCATGGCTGGCCATGGGCTGTAGGATCTGCTGGCTCTGAGTGGATCCTGGTGCTCCTCTGTTTTTCCCCAGCTCAGGAACCCCCCTGTGCTGCAATCCCCTGCTTTGCTGTGGGATGCAGCTGCTCAGGATCTGCTCACCTTGGTGAAAAAAGTCACAGCTCTCATGTCTTTGTGAGATTTACGTGGAATGTAATCATCTATGGCAGATTTAAGATTGAAATTTTTTCTTCTCCTCTTATTTGTGAAATTCTATCATCCTGACCTAGAATGCCAGACATTTTGGTTCCCCCCCACACAGTTAAAAATGTAATTATGTCAGATATTTTATTGGCAAATCTACCAGGAGATATTATTGCTTTCTATTTTTCAGACACTGCCTGTCAAAGGATTTAGGATTGGCCCTCTTGTCCTTGGCTAAAAAAATGCCAAGGTAATAATCTCAATGATGATAGCCAGAAATGGCTGATGAATGAAGTCTGAAGTAATACAGTCATTAGATTACATTTCCTCTTTTCTGAATGTATATGTATAATACTGCTATTTCTCCTTGGGTAGTAGAAAAAATGTGCTAATGTAATTTGAAAATTACACTGGGAAAAAATGCATATTTTCAAATAATTCCCATTTTATGTTGGTGGTTGATATGCAGAAATTGTAGGTGTTCTATAAAATGACTGTATTTTGGAGACTAAATTTGAACTTTGAAGTGAATTAAAAGATTAGGCCATGATTAATGTTTAACTTTTTCTGTAAAATATATGTTGGTTAGGATTATAGAGTAGTTATAGAAATAGTAGTATAGAGTTAGCATTATAGAGTAGTCATTTAGCATGAAATTCAGTGAATTTAAATAGGTATAACTCAGCAGGGTTACAGCAAGGAAAGACCATGACTATCAAAGGTGAAGCAGAAAAATTCTGTAAGGATCAAAGGACAGTGATAAATGAATAGAAAATGAAAATGTTGTTACTTTAGTTTTGAATTGCTTTGCAGGCTAAGGTCCTGTGTCTTTTAATTACTTGGATAACAGGGGTGTTCCATGTGGTGGATGCTGTAGGGAAGTGGAGATAAGCAGAGTGTCCAATATTTGCAGAATCATGTAATCTGAAATAGAACCTATTCTGCAATTTCTCCTCATAGATTTAAAGCCTAATCCTGCAAGATCCACACATACAAACCTCACAGCAACATTTCAGGGGAATTTGCTACCTTTTAGAGGAGCTAACTGAAACTATTTCAAATATATAGGTATTAAAGGCAAAACCAGAAAGAGGTAGGTGGTGCTTTTCCATCATGTATCTTCAGCCTAAGGTGGCCAATATTATTCACATTTTATGGCACCAAAATTAGGGGAGTCAAATAACTGCCCTGGAGCACCCAGAGCTGCAGGAGTGTTTCTGTTGAGCTCCAGTTGTGGTTTGGTTTGGTTTTTTCCCTCTATGTCCTATTCTCTTCCTGTTTCTCAGCCAGGTCTTGAACTCCTGCAAACCTCTTTGTTTACAAGAAATGTGTTGAAACACTACTTGCAGTTAAATATTACAGGTGATTGTTTTTGCCCTCCTTAGGGACAAGAGAGTTCCAAGCAGTTGGTGCAATCAGCTCCTAAGCACATTTCCACTTTCACAGTGTGTAATTATGAACACAAAAGAAAAGGGGAGGAAGCTGGGGACTTTCTGGTTATAGGAATTATAATTTTGTGTGTGTTTCTGAACATTAGATTTTTACTGAAGACCAAGACACTGTAGGCTGTGCAGTAATTATTTAGTATTCTATCAGGGAACACAAAACACATCACTGACCTTGAGTATCTTAGCAATTGTATTCAAGAAAATGAAAATTCATTTATGCAAATAATAAAGGACAATAATTAGATAACATATAATTTAATGCTTGGGAGATTTCTAAAAATTAATTTGAAGTTACTAATGGTGTAAAATGTCAATTGCTTTTCATAAATGTGTGTTTTCTTACAATTCAGGTTTAAGGAGTTTAATGTATACATTGCATATGGTAATTCAGATCTTCCTTCAGTAAAGTGCTGGAGCACATCAGCACTTCAATTAGGGAACATTTACTGATATCAGGGCAATTATTTACCTGAAAAATCTCTTAAAAGTGTTTTATTATAAATTTTTTGGAGTGGCAAAGCAAGGGGCAAGGTTCTGCAGTTAAGTTTGCAGCTCTCTGGCATTCTAACTACTTTTTCAGACATCGTTTGCTTCTTCAGACTCTCCCTCCTTGTATTTGAGAGAAATAATGAGTTAAGCTGAGTAATTTTGGGGTATGATGAAAAATGGGACAAAGCAAGCTGCTTTTTCGTGGACTTTAACAAAAGCTTTTATTTTTAAATGGCTGCTGAATCATGTTGCTGGGCATTGATTGGCAAACACTGGGAAGAATCCTTTGTTGTCCATTATTGACATATGGGTTGGCTGGACATGGTTATGAACCTCTGCAATTTTGTTCTCAGTCTACAATAGTATTTTATTAGACATTTTATATGAGAAGTGAAGGAACAATTTTGAATCCTGAACTTTCACTCCATATTCACTTACTCTCTGAAATGTCCTGGAGACAGTTTGACTACAGGGGTATTAGGATGGGCAATGAAATTTGAATTGAAGTTAAAATAATTCTCTATTCAAAATAAAATTTTCTTAGTGCATATATCAAATGAAAAATGAAAGTGTTTAGTTTTAAGATGGCCTGGCCCAGTGTTCAGCAGGAATCTTTTAACTAAAGGCAAAATCAGTCTGTGTTCCCTTTGAGGTTTTGTTTTCTTTTAAACAGTAAGTATCTGCATTCACTGGTGCTACAGAAATCAAATTCTGAGGATAAAAAAAATATTTATGCATTCTGTAAATATACTGGAAAACTGAATTCAGTAAATGGCACTTTTTTCTTTCCTGCTTCTTTGTTCTTAGCCCTACATGTTAATTGAGGGAAAAAGCATGCTATAAATGCATGTATAAATATATGGGATGTTTTTCAACAAGGTAAATTTTCCATAATCTTACTTTCCTAATTTGAGCTAAGAATGGGAAAGTTTGCTCCCTGTGTTTTGTCAGAACTCACATTTAGAATAAGAATCAAGTTAGCTACTCTTTGCAGCCGTAGAAAACTATTAATTAGCAATAATAGCAAAACAATATTTTGACCTTCCACAGCCCAAAAGTATACTATTACTAATTAACATAAATTGATTATGTTTAGTAACAAGAGCAGAGTCAGTAGTGCAAAACACTTCCATAAATGTTCATGTGAATGGGAAATGTGCCTATTTCAGGTGTCTTTGTGCTGCTTCCTGAGTTCCCTTGCACTGACTGGGCTTTTGCCAGACTAAATGCTCACAGGAAAAAAGAATCTTAAGACCACATATTTTAGCATTTAAGTTTGTTTGCCATCAGAAATTCCTGCAGGAATCTGTGAAGAATTATGTTTATCTAATTATGGAACCCAGTGCCTGCTTAGTAAAGTTGAGGTCTATTTTGAAAAAAAAATAATCCCACACCACCACCTGTGGTAAAAAACCCTTAAGATCAGCTAGGTGTGGATGTCAGAAATCTCCCATTTCTGACATCACCTGTGTCTCTTTAGGCAAGGAGGTGCTTTTTTTCCTTTTATCATTGTTATTTTCTGTGTGTCTCACCAGCAGTAACAGCAGAGTGACTTAACCAAGAGAAAGAAAAAAACACTACTAGAAGCAACAGAATCCTAATACTATAACAGAAGACAATTATTTTTGGTATACTTTGTAACTTAATTCGTAGAAACTCTCAACTGGTCTGAACATTTTCATGGTTCTGAAAGGTTTCTGTAGCCATACCCAAGTTCCTTTATGCTTTCTGCATGATCATGAACTGAACAAGTTTCATATTCATTCTATTTCCATTTTGAACGGATGCAGTAAAAGCGTAAAAGTCACAAAATGACACAATTGTGAATGATTCAAGTGAATTTGCTTAGGAGAACAAGATAGCGATAAAATATTTTGTTTTTCTTTAGCAGAATGACATGCCTTTTAAATGTGAGTTCTGTAGAAATTGAACCACTAGTTTGTTTCTCTCTTCTGTTGCCATGAATACAATATCAAATGTTTGAATGGTTCTTTAATATCCCCTATTAGAATTATTTCAAACCACTGCCATTCTCTCCACAGTTACAGGCTCCTTACCTTCTTCTGAAAAGAGTCATTACTGGGATATTTAACAGAATTTTGTTTGAATTTAAGGTGGATTTTGCAGTGTCTGTTCTTCTCACTGACCTAAGATTGAAAAAAAGTGTAAAAAATGTAGATAAGAGAACTAAATAGCTGATCAAAAAGATGTGAACACCAGGACATAATCTACCTGTTACACATCCTGTGCCCTTTGGCTGCATCCAGAATCCCTCTGGCCTTGCCTCTTGGAGGGCAGTGGTGAGTCAGATGTCCTGGCTGATGGGAATCTCCATTTAGAATGTTTCAGAGAACTTACTGATGATTAGAAACCTAGCATTGGATAATACAGGGGCATACCACGCCTCAAAGAGTTAAAACACATGTTAGAAAAGTTGTAAATGCTGTGGCAATTTCTGCTAACTTCACATCTTTGTATGGTGAAGCTACTGATGTCCAGCACTGGCTTTGCATTTCTGGGGAATATTTTTATTATTAATGGTGTAGTAGAAAAAGACTGAACCTTCAGGAATAACTGTAAATCTGATCCTTTAAGCAGCTGTCTCTCCTGTCACTGGGCAGTCTTCAGCATCAGAAATCACCATGAACATAAGGAAAGGAACTGAAGTGCAGTGCTGAGAAGGACATTGAGGCATTGACATCTGGGTCTCACAGTGCATTTACAGAACAGCACCAGCCTTTCAGCTGCAGTGAGCCTTCAAAGTTCTCTGAGAGAAACCAGTAAAACCTCAAAGGACAGTTGGCATCATTTTCTCAGGATCTCCTAATTATATGCCATTAGCTTGGAGAACTCCTAAGTTGCTTTGACAGTCTGCTGTGGCAGTAAAACTTTTTTTTTCTGGTGGAAAAGATCTTTCCCACAGTATATTCAGTTCATTACTTGCTTTTAAGATAAACTTTGTGGAGTGTAAGTGGAAGAGGTTGATTTATGCCCTACCTCTATCAGATATGCAAAGAGCTTGTGCATCTGCACTCTGTAAACATTTGGAGCAACAGACAGTTTTGTTTTCTTTGTTATAGCTGTGTTACACGAGTACTGCAAACACATTGCCAGTAATAAAGTGTTAAAAGCTTGCCAAAATCATTAGGTTCTATACACTTATTATTAAACTGAAGAAGTGCTGCATGTTTATCACCAGCTGCTTTTCTGAATGTAGTAATGCACTAGAGAGGCAGAGTGCTGAATCCAGTAAGCGTTGAAGAGATAATATCACTTGTCTCATAAAGAATCACAGATTGGTAGAAATTATTTCAATTCAATTATGGCTTCCAACCTCAATTACTTCAAGAATTTTTCTTGTTAAATTATGGAGATGCTCAGAGACAAATATTCTTTTATGTAATTATTTTTCATTCGATGAGAAACAGAGGAAGCAAACCCAATATGGTCCAAATTTTGCTTGCATAAGCCAGGTGGTAAATACAAATTACTCTCAGAATACCTGCTTGCCCTTGAGTTTAGGAACAGCTTATCTGTAATGACACTTCCAGACTAAGAAATTCTTTCCTCTGGATGAGTAGTTTGTAATCTTGCCAGAGTGCACCTTTGGGGACCAGCCCTTGCAGATATGATGGCTCAGTGGTGGCAGCACAGCTCCTGTGTCTCTAGGCAGAGCAAGGAACAGCTAAATTTCTACTTTGCTGCTCATCCATCCAGGCCTTGTGCAACCACTGGATGATGAAGTTGCACTGCTCATTTCCTGCCTTGCTGGAGAAAAATGATAAAGTGGAAGTTTTTTGCTTTTGCACATGCTGATACAGAAGGTTTTAGTGAGAAAACCAGGGGAAAAATGTTTTGTTTCAGCAATAACAGGAAGGGGTCTCTGTGTAGTTACCTTTTGGGAGCCCTTCTCAGCCCATTTCTGAGTGGAGGCTGTTCTGTCTGAAACTAAATGGCATCTGGAGCTCCCTGAGGATGTCTGTGGATCCCTGTGCTTTTTCACTGGCCCCAGGACAGCAGCTCCTCTTTCCAAGACTGGCAGTGCTGCTGCACTTGCTGGTGAGGGAGGATTCTTGAACATTAAGGCAGATTCTTGTGGAGAACAAAGGATCTGGAAAGCATGATACTGCTAGAGTTGAATATTCAGAATCTGGATAAATTTTTTCATGGTGAGTTAGCTAAGTTGTGGATGTGGATGGTTTTCTGTATTTCTTTTTTTATTTTTATAGCTTTCAGCGTTTTTGCTTTCCTTTTAAAATTTTTCTCCTTTTCATCTTGTTCCTTCTGTTTTTCTGATAACATCTGCAGTTTTCTGTGGAGTTTACCCTTTGGCTGAATTTGATGGTGAAGTAACTAAGAGCAAAATGTTCTCTAGATTATCTGAGCTAAAAATTGATAAAAATAAAATATGTGCTGGCAACATTTTTCTATTGGTAAAGTTAGTTTAAAATGTGTTGTTGAGAAAAAACAAAGAAACTTCACTGATAGCCCTTTATGAATGAGTTGCTTTAAAAAACCTAACCTCCCCCTGATAAAACACAACCAAACAACAACAAAAAACACCCCCCAAAAAAAAAAAGAATCCACAGCCTTTTAAACATTTTATATTTTCCCCCTCATCTAAAGTAAAAAAAAAAATAATAAAAAGAAAAAAAGGCAACTTAGAGCAACATTTCAAATAGACCATAGAATATCATGGCAATTGTTTGGACAACGTAGAATAAAAGACCAGTAAAGCCTTCTGTCTTGCCAAAAGACTTCCCAGGTACTTTTCTTATGCCTAGTTCTGTAGTTTGTATGCATATATACTGATGTTTTAACAGAATGTCAGCTGACGTCAGAAATAGTGAAGTTTCAGAGATTGGGATTTCCATCTCTTTTACCTTCAACTTTGCTGTTGTAGTGCTGTCAGTGAGCTTTTGTGTGGCACTTGTCTTTTTCTCCTTATAGCTGTTAGATTTTTCCATCTAATGCCAGTAGGAATTTAAGGTTATTGTTAAAAAGGTTCTGTATTAGACTATGTTCTGCTATGCTGCATAATCAACATCTGCAGGGAAGTCAGATTTGTTTTTCTGTGAATCATTAAAAAGCTCCAGACTTAATATTTTTCTCCCAACTGGTTCTATGAGTTGCTGTACTATGTCAGTTTAATCCATGTGTAGAGACTGCTGTGTAAAGCATTGGTCTCTTCAGAATATTTTTTCCCATTAAGTTCATTTATTGATAAAGTATTATATTTTTGTTAGAATAATAATTCTGATGTTTTCCTGTGTACACGTCCTGCCCTCTCACTAAAAATATTCACAAAAAATGTTATTATCAAAGATAAACTACTAGAGGACTGTGACCACATTAGGGATGGATAACAAGCAAACTGAGCTGTTTGGAGAGCTCTTAGTGGTGGTTTCTGAACAGTGAAATAGAAATGCATGTGACAAACCATGTATTCCTGGTAGTGCATGAATTGCATGTTGATATTTGGTGCCCTGCCAGCCTCAGGGAAGGGCAGCACATCCAAAGTGGGCCTGATGCACTTCTGGGTTTATGCCAATATAGTCCCACTATGATGGAGTGAAATTTTTCAGAGCTTTAGTCATGATTTAACTTCACCTGGCAACTAAGCCCCACATAGGTGGTCACCCTTTTCCCCTCCACCCTACTCTACCTCCTACCACCCCTGTGGAATGGGGAGACAGTCAGAACTGGTGAAAGCTGGAAAACTTGAGGGTTGAGATAAAGCCAGTTTAACAGGCCAAGCAAAAGGCAGTCACAGGAGCAGTGCCAAACACGGAATTCATTCACCACCTCCATGTGCAAGGGAATTCCAAACAGGGAATTCATTCACCACCTCCCATGTGCAAGGGAATTCCAAACAGGGAATTCATTCACCACCTCCCATGTGCAAGGGAATTCCAAACAGGGAATTCATTCACCACCTCCATGTGCAGGGGAATTCCAAACAGGGAATTCATTCACCATCTCCCATGTGCAGGGGAATTCCAAACAGGGAATTCATTCACCACCTCCATGTGCAGGGGAATTCCAAACAGGGAATTCATTCACCACCTCCATGTGCAAGGGAATTCCAAACAGGGAATTCATTCACCACCTCCATGTGCAGGGGAATTCCAAACAGGGAATTCATTCACCACCTCCATGTGCAAGGGAATTCCAAACAGGGAATTCATTCACCACCTCCATGTGCAGGGGAATTCCAAACAGGGAATTCATTCACCACCTCCATGTGCAAGGGAATTCCAAACAGGGAATTCATTCACCACCTCCATGTGCAGGGGAATTCCAAACAGGGAATTCATTCACCACCTCCATGTGCAAGGGAATTCCAAACAGGGAATTCATTCACCACCTCCATGTGCAGGGGAATTCCAAACAGGGAATTCATTCACCACCTCCATGTGCAAGGGAATTCCAAACAGGGAATTCATTCACCACCTCCATGTGCAGGGGAATTCCAAACAGGGAATTCATTCACCACCTCCATGTGCAAGGGAATTCCAAACAGGGAATTCATTCACCACCTCCATGTGCAAGGGAATTCCAAACAGGGAATTCATTCACCACCTCCATGTGCAGGGGGTGCTCAGGCAGCCCCAGGAAAGCTGGGCTCTATCACTCACAGGGGGACTTGGGGAGACAAACATCAGCATTCCAAACTTACTTTTTGTCCCCAGATTTATGTGCTGAGCATGGTGCCATTTGATCTGGGACATCCCCTGGGTCAGCTGGGGTCAGCTGTCCTGGCTGTGTCCCCTCCCAGCTCCTTGGGCACCCCCAGCCTCCTCACTGGTGTGTGGGGAGCAGGAAAGGGCTTGACTCTCTAACCCCTGCTCAGCAATAAAAAAAGTCATCCCTGAATTGTCAACACTGTTTTTAACACAATCCAAAACACAGCCCTGTACCAGCTGTTATAAAGAAAATTAATTCTGCCCCAGCTAAACCTGCCACAATTTGACTTCATGGAAATTTGACCAGAATCAATTAGAGAGTTCTTATGTCTCTGCTCATTGCAAAAGAGTAACTTGGGATCTCTCCTGATCTATTAAAGGATATTTCAGTGGAATTAATAAAATTTCCATTTACATGCATGAATTGGGTCAAAGCCCTCTCAAATCAGTATCTCATTTTTGAAGTCAGTAGGAGTTAAGTGCTGCTTGTCACTGCCCTCAGAAATAATTTCCATGGAATAAATGTGTAGCCATAGTGGAGTGTCTGATATGCACCACAGGACCTATGTAATCATTTAATTCTTATGAGATCAAATGATCTCACTCAGAGGTTTTTCATTTATGTTCATTGCTGGACCAAAAACAAGAGCACACCAACCTGACAAGTTCCACCTCTGAGTGGGAAACGTGGTTGGAAGCTTCCCAGGCAGAAATTATCCTAGAAGCCATGCTCTTTTGCTTTCTCTACAAGTCCTAACACTACAGATCACAAGCATCATTCTCAAATACATGAAATACCTGTAGCAGATTTGGTATTTCTCAATTTTTGGTACTTCTCAAAGCCTTGAGAAGGCAGTGTGTGATGTCTGCGTGACTTTTTGGCACTCGAGGCCCTTTCCCTGTGCAGAGGAGCCATTGCCCCTCGCAGGAAAGGCTCGTGGCTGTCACAGGTGGGGAATTTCCAGGGCAGATGCTGCCGTGATCCTGCTCAGCATCCCACTTGCAGGAAATGAGAGCTTTGCTGGAGCTGTTAATGCTTCTGTGCTTCTCCCTCTGCCTTTGAAAGTCAACACTGAGGAGCAAAAGCATCCTAGGACAAGTGGTTTATCACAGCTATCATGAATAATGCATCTTGGCTTCACTGAATATGTGTAATGGCACTGCTTACATTTTTAAGATATGCTTTAAAAACAGTGTATTAATAAACATAAAAGGTATTTCTCACCTCAGTGATAAAGACTACACTGCTGCAATGCACTTTTGTGACATAAGCCATATTTCTGCAGTTAGATTTATTAGTGTGAAGAAAATTACTCTTCTGAAAAACAAGTAATACAGACACATTATTACTGTTGCAGAAGATGTTATTAATCCACACCCTGCCTCTCCAGTTGCATGGGCTCTGTTTATTATCTGCAAAAGGAACGTGACTGTAGCTTTCTCTTTCAGATCCTGGAAGCAGTTGTTTTATCATGAGACTTTTCCTGCTTCCTTTTTATTTTCTTTCTTCATGGGGTACTTTAATGTCTTGGTGCAATTTTAGAAGGGGTTCACTTGCTATACATAGAGATCTATGTTGATAAAGATTTCAGTATTTTTTCTTTTAAACTTTCTTTATGAATTTAAATAAAATAAAACCAAAATGAGAATGTTATTGTGCATGGTACAGAGTTGGAGAGGAAGAATTAATGAGACATTTGTAAGAGCTGCCAGAGAAATAGCTTTGAAATCTCAAAAAGAGGCTTAGTGCAATCAAGAAATATAAAAAATAAGTGTGAGCAGGAGCAATAGCATGGGAAAATAATCCCATTTACCAGATGGTTAGGAGAAACGATTCTGGGGTGGCCTGTTGAACAGAGATACTCCAAAAAAGGTCTGGTAATCCATGTGTGTGGAGCAGGAGATAGTGAAGCACCTCCTGAATTTCCACTGCAGTTCTCTGCAAGTTCAGCAGCAGATTCCTGTCCTGAATCCCCTTCTCTGCAGCTGAGCTAATTACACTTCCCAGAATGTGCTCAGCATCAGTGAGCTCCTGTTTGGGGAGCCTTTGTTTAAAATGCAAAGACCAGTGGCATTTGGTGAGGTTCTGACAAAGCACATGCTTTACTTGGGCATTGATGCCAATCTTGTGCCTCCTGTAGTTCAGCATGAGAAATGATTATTAGTCATGTCCTTTCATGGTGTGAGGCAAATAACCCTGCACATCTCTTCCCCTTTTTTACCCCCCCTTTTTTTTTTTTATTAGTTCAAAATTAGGTTTTTGGCCCACCTTTTTTGCATTGTTTTTATTAATAATGAGAAAGAAATTGTTTAGGGTTCAGTCCTTGTAAAGGTACCTCTTGCTGCACGTGGCTTTCCAGTTTTCCACTGGCATATGAGTGGCTCTTGCATTCAGAGTCTTCTTTCATGATTCCCACTGCCCAGGCACCAAGTCTGCCAGAGCTTAAATTAAAATGATGGGTGAGGTTGAGCACAGGCTGGTGGGGGTGCAGCTGGTCACATTTATTTACTGCAGCTGGGAGAGAATATTTCTCCCCAGCTAAACTTTGCTAAATATAAAACAGACAGGATCAAAGTACTCCCAAACAAGACCCTAATGGATTTCTTTGAAGTGAAACTGTCTGAATTATTTATTTTCAGTCTTATGTGGCATAATTGGCTTAGAGAAGTAATGCTGTATCTAGTTGTAATTAAAGGAAGGTAACATTTTTAATTTTAATAAATAGTTTCTCTATTACTATGACACAGCCATTAAATGGGGTACAAACCTTATTAAGACTTGTTTTTGCTCAATAACAATGCATGGCTGTAATTGACTCTTGTTTGATCCAGCATTTCTCTAAATTACAAAGAACAAAGCTATCAGATAAAAAATGAAATAGCACAGAATGTATGTTCACAATCCTTTTTGAAATGCAAATGTTACAAAACATATTTCTTATATGTTGTCAAGTTATGTTTGATATTTGTGACGATTGCCCATCGCTGCCTTCAATCACAAGTCCACTTATCAAGGATAACCTCTGTGTTATTCATACCACAATTGATAAATCTAATCCTTTCATTAAGATGAAATGAAGCCTTCCCTAGTAACAGTAACAGTGCCACATGATGTCTGAGGGGAAAATATACTGCTCTTGACTGTTATTTTGACTGTTATAATTTTAACAAAGACACACAAAACAACTTTGTAGCAAAAATACAAGTTGCCTTTTCCTTTCTCCAAAATGTTTCATTTGTTGCAAGGATCTGAGGCAAGAGTAGATTAAAACAGTCTCCACTGAAGTCAGTCAGCTGTTTCAATGGTAATAATTTTGTGTTTAGTTCAGAACATTTCTAAGGAATGTCGTTAATTTAATTTTGATACGGCGAAAGGAATACACCTTGCTCTCCCCCACGGCAAGATGTGGGAATACTACCACAGCTTGAGAAGCATCTGCATTGAGATTTGCAGCTTTGCTCTTTTGTTCTGTGCTGTTGGAAAGGTGTGGTGGGCAGCCAGGCTGGGCTGTGGCACCTGCTTGCCACGTTGGTCACAGCAGGTCTGAGGCACACAGGTGTGTTTGCAGTCCTTGCAGGGCAGGCTGTCTGAGCAGGGTGATCTGCAGCTGGAAGTGAAAGCCCACAAGAGATGAGTTTGATCTGACATCCCTGGCTACATCTGAAAGTATCAGTCAGGGAATTTATATTGTAGGAAGCAGCCTGTGGGAATGTAAAGCTGGTGGTAGAAAGAAAAATGATCTGAACAACAGATAGTTTGTAGTATGCCACACATCTGCTAACCCAGGTGGACATATTCCCAACTTCAGAATCCCTGTCAAAAGAGAATGATCACACAGCAAACAGTATTATTACTGTTCTGTTTGTACCCAACCAATTGTGTCATTTTTGCCAGAATCACATCCAGAAGGTAAGTGGTAATATTTCCATAGCAGAGCAGAACACACAGACTACCTTAGAAAAGTGCACAGTGTAATTAATGGAAGATTAGCTGTTGACCTTACTGAAACGCTTTATATGTCCTAATGCCTCGTTTCCCTTTATATTTTAATGGAAATATTCCCCACTCATTAGTTATTTTGGTTCTTATGCTCTGAAGCTCCCAGCAAGGCTTCTCATTTTGTCCCAACTGTTAATATTAATGTGGTTGTGCAACTGCCCAGTGACAGCCTAGTTTGGCATCTGCTGGCATCTATCTATGTAAGCAAACTCGTTTTGCTGCTTGCATGTGAAAAATGTGTATGGTCTGCTACTGAAATATCTTCTATCTGCATGCCATTCCTCTCCTTACAGGTACCATCAAATCACTGTGGTTCTCTGGAATTCTGAAATGCGTGTTACTCAGCTTCCCCATCAGATTGTGAGTCTGTTTTTCCCTCTGCAGTATCAGTTGTCTGTATGATGCCTTGTTTTCTAAGAAGCTTTGGTATGAAAATGAGGGCTTTAATTCATGCCCATTCCCCAGCACCTTCTGGTGAAAACGTGATCTTTTTGAAGGTTTGGGAAATGGCAAAGCACACATAATGATTTTTTAGCAGCTTAAACCAGCATTTGCTTCTCAGACTGCAGCTTCACATTGATTAGGTGGTAGATTTTCTAGATTAACTCCTGACCACTAAAGCACTTTTGTTCTCTCCCATGCTGTTGGGAGACTTATTGATTTAATTGAAGGTGTTCTCGAGTTTTTCAGCTGTACATATGTCTTTTCCTCCTTAAGCTGTTCACTTTACTAATTTTTATCTTCCTGTGGGCTATGACTGTTTTTTTTTCCCAGAGGTTATGAGCTAAAACAAAGGCTCAACTACTTTTCAAGAACCTTCTTGTAATTAACTTGGCTTTAACTCACCCTTAACAATAGATCAATATCACCTATACCTGCCACCTAGGGAACTTCCCTGGGGCTACATACAGATTAGACACCAGAATATGAAGGTAATTTAATTTAAAGACAACAGAAATGGGTCATTTTAACAATGCAGTGGCATCTTTGTGTTGTATTTACTTGGAAGCCTTGTATGACTGTGATATTTTTACTTTTCTCTCCTGCCAGGTATTTCTGAAAATTAATAAAGCACAAGTTAATAAAACCAATGAAATATAAGGATGGTGTTACACCAGTACAAGACTCTCTATCCTTGCTCTCTTTTTTCTTTTTTTTTCCAATAGTAGTAGGGACACAGTAAAAAAAAAACAAACAAAAAAAACCCACTGGTTTTGTTTTAGGCCAGATAGTGGAATTATTCAAAAGTTATTTGCTGTTCCTCAAAGCAGAATATAAAGGTTATATAAAGGTTTGATAAATGTAATGCTGGATCTGTGGCAGCAATCAAGAACATGTAGAAAAATACAGAGTTTGCTCACTGCTCTGCACAACATTTGAAGTCATACTGGCTCATTTTGAAACTCCACATTTTTGTTCTTATTATAGAAATCCTTAGCAATTTGAAGTTGGGCAAAATTGCCAACTGTAATGATAAATAATAGCATATGGGTGTATGCAAATACAGCAAACACCCTTTCATTCCATATGCATTATGATACAATTCCCATCATCTCCATTCCATTAGCATTGCAGATACAAAACTTGCTGTGCTGCCAAGAGAGTTTACACAGTTTTGTTGAAATCAACAGAAACTGTGCAGCTGAAGTTTTAAGAAATCCTGAGTTTTTCTGCTCAAACATGCCTGTTTATTTTTCACATTCCAAATGAGTCAAAGGAGGACAATTTGGATCCCCATTACCAGAGCACTTTTTATCCCCTGTAACTATGGTTCAGTAGGTGTCCAGATTTATTCAGACTGCAAAAATGTTTTTAGAAAATCTTATCCCTTTTCCCCTAGTTGAAAGAAAAGCAGGGCAGAAACAGTTTTTTTTTTCTCTGTGGGGTATAATTATGAAAAAAATATAAGAATCTAAGGGAACAGATTATCTGAAGGCAATAACTGGGAGTGACAGTTGCAAACCTACCAAAGAATTCAAAATGGGAATTTCTGGGTAGCACTTCAATTTTTTGAATTCGCATTGCTACAAAGAAATTTGAAGAAGTTCCCTGTGATGTAAATGTATTTTATTAATATGCTTTGTTAAAGAACAAAAGTGATTCAACAGGAAAATATATTTACTTGTTGGAAACTTCTGTGAAAGGAAAATTGAAGTATAGAGAAAAATGTCAAAGTTGCCAATCAACAATAACAGTGAAATCATCTGCCAGACAGCTTCTGGTGAATCCCTACATGAGGTTTAAAATACTTTCATTACTGTCTCTGCCCCACTGAGGGGCTGCTGCCCTCCCTGCAGAGCCCTGGGCTCTTTTGGCCCCTGGTCACAGGTTATGGGTTAAATCCCCACACAACAGCATTAGCTGAGACCCTGGGGATGCAGTGTCTGATGGAAAAGCACATTAGTCCCCTTTTTCCAGGTCCAGGAAAAGGGTTGGAAGGCAGGTGAATATGATCTTGGGCTCACAGTGTTAAATTCTTTGGCTGTGACAGACAGCACAGGTCTCCACTTGTGTCCTCTGTAATGCAGATGTGTAAATTTAGTCCTCTGGATGCAGATGTTTTCTGTGCATGTGTGAAGTGGCTTGGAGGCCTCATTAGGAAATTTGGGAGAAATGCTTTGTTTAAAAAGATTATCTGCTGTGGATTTTTCAATGCCATATTGGTCTCTGTTTAGCACAAAACCTTATGTAAATAAATAAGGATGAATTTCACAGACCCTGCAGAGGATTCAAATAACCCAGGATTACCCTGGGCACTGTCAGTGCTGTGACACACAGGAAAAGCACAAGTATAAGGATGTACTGATGCTCTCCCACACTACTTTTCCAGCTGCTGTGTTTGCCTCAGGTCTGACGGACCCAGAAACCGTGTGGTTAGAAATGATGGATTTTTCTTCTGTGAGTTTTCTCAGTTGATTCTTGAAGTCAAGTGAACATTGAGCTTCCTCAGCATTGTGCATCAGAACCTTTCCAGGCTTAAATGTATTTGATTGGAAGAATTTTTTTTTTTTTTATGGTTGCCTGTCCCTCTGTGGTGTTTTTTTGGTGTTGCATCACATTATCCATCCTCAAACCCTCTGTTACAGAGGCAGATTTAAGTGGTAACTACACCCTGTAGTTACAGAATATTTATCTTCTGTTAAGTTAGTTTGGATTGCTGGGTAAATACCATCTGGTTGTGGCAATTTGTTACTGTTCACTTGTTCTGAAAACTCTTCACATTAATATTTCTATTTGAGGTAAATCCTTCAGTGTGTTGTGTTGAAACAGCCTTCTCAGTATGAGTAACTCTCAGCTCTCCATGGTGAGCATGGCTGTGGCTTTCATGAACATTTGTCTTATATTGTGATCATCAGATCCTTCTGCATAGCTGCTGGCAGGTTACTTAATAATGTACTTAAAAGAAGTTTTATGTTTAGTTTTCATGCCTTCTCCAGACTGTTGGTCTGTTTTGTTGTGATATCATGTATAATTTACTAGAACTTTTTCTTATATGGAGAATTCAGATTTTCATGGGGCTTCTGTTAATTTGGAAATATTTCATGCACCATTGTTAATAATGGTGTCATATTTTTCCCCTCAATTTTTTCATTAGTAGTTTGTATATATGCATTTGAACTCTCAAATGTGCAGTTTTCAGATGCCTCCTAGTACCTAAAAACAAGAAGGTAAAATTGATTCTCAATGCTGAGTGCCTTGCCTTCATAGGGACTAGAGCTGTTCATAAACTTCTGATGTTTGTCTATGCTGTTCACTCTGTTATTTACTTATTATGTGGATATCTGAGGCTCCAGTCCAGCACCATTTGCACTTGCAACTAAAATGACATCCCTGGTGCCTGAGATTGTTACAAATGCTGCCTTGGATAGACCATGGTGAGCAATGCTGAGGAGTGCTGGCTACTGTGCCTCCCATCTTCAGCTCTGAAGGCAGAAATGTATTTATAACTGAGACCTGAATCTGATTCTATGAAAATGATCCAGGTTACTTTAAAACACTTTAATTTGTTTGGTTGCTCTGTTTATAATTCAGGTATATTTGGAAGAATAGCTTGAGAGACCATTCTTGGCTATGCTAGCAGACTGAGGGATTATTGACCTCTCATGGAGGAAATTTTTATAGGTAACTGAAGAATGGGCTGGGCTTGGAATTTTATACTCCAGAGCAGCATGTGTGACCAGAAATTTATCATTTAAGGAATTTTCACTGCTGCTGTAATTCTTCTATTTGGAAAATTAGATTAATTTATGCTTGATACTCAAAAGGAAACCTCCTAAAGACACTTGTGCAGTTTGTTGTTTTATTGGGCTACAAGTTGTCTATAGACTGAAGCCAAGAGATAGAAGAAAATTCCAGTTTCTATGCTGCACTATAAAACTGTGGAACTCTCTTTTGAGTGGTGAGCTTATCAACAAGGTTATTGCTGAATACTTTTAACAACTTTTTTGAAGACATCCCTGACAGCCAGAAAATTGTACACCATAGGAAAAAAAATAAAGCCTGAGATGATTTAACGTCAAGGACAGTATCCCACATATTTCTGAAGATGTCAGCAAGTAACTGGCTACAAGTTTCTGTAAGGTTGCTGTGTTCCATATTGAGCATTAAAGTGGCTGCTAACTGACAGCAATGGTTCCTTGTGCTGTTCATCAAAAAGGATTATGCAAGGCAGTGACACCTTTAGTGCAGTCAATGAAGTCTGTGAAAACATTACCTTGAAGAAACTGTTTTTCAGTGACCATTAGTGGTGCACTGAAAATGGTTTGTGATTTGTTTTTGTTCAGGGAGTAAGGAATCCAGTGTCCAGGTTCACTGACTCTTTGCTAAGAGGCACTTTGTCTCAAAGACAGTAGCAATAATTTGGAGAATGTCCTGGAAATGGTTGCCAAAACTGTAAATTGAACTGTGGTCTGAGTGCTGAACTGCTGCCAGTTCTGGGCACTCCTTGATGAAGATCAGTCACAGTTCTTGACTTTGCTGTTCTCCAATGTCATATGGCTTAGCAGGAGCAGGGGCCTGATGGGTGTGCAACATGGCTTGATGAGATAAGAGCTTTTATTTTAAATAAAGGTTGGAAATCATTATTAACTGAAGAAATTAGAGATTTTTGTGAGTCTCTGTTTTACCATAGGGGTATGATAATGTGTAAAGTCATCAGAAATGTGAACTTCAGGAAAATACCCAGGGAGACATTTCAATAATATCATGGACGACATTCTTTAGATCCTTGAGAGCTGATGATTAAACAGTCTCAAACTTTGAGTTTTATGTTGTTAGAATTTTAACAGAAGGAACTGAGAACAAGTGAGACCTAGCTAAAGAACTCTTATTACAGTATTATGTATTTTGTGATTTTCTCCCAAAGTCTTAAATTTTATTGAAAAATTTCTATTTTGCTCAAACTGGATTAATTACTTTTGGAGAAACAGCTAAATTTCTGAAAGGCAGAAATTACTTTCATATCCCAGATGTGCAACTTGGTACAAACCAGTGTAAAAGATGGAGCCACCGAACTTTCAGTGGAAGAAAATTGACTTTTCCTTCCTGTTCATGTGTTGTGAGGTGTTTTATGGTTGTCAGGCTGTACTTCTTGGGTTGTTCTTTCTCTGTATATGTTTCTAAGTTCTTTCCTCAGTGTTTGACTTCATCAAACTGAGCTTTCAGAAGCATGTCAATAGCAGGCAGAGAACTGGGTGTATCTATCAAAAAAACACAGGAGATTTTTATTCACGTAAAGATTTCAGTGAAATGTGAGCAACGTGGAGAATAGTGGCTTCTGAATGCACCAATGCCATTTTAATATTGTTATTTCAGTGGTTCCTCCAAACCACAGGCAAAGTTATTGCTTAGAAAGTTTATGTTTGTAGTGCGAAAGGTTATTTGTTTCATTTGGAGAGGATCCAAAACCTGTTTTCTAAGTGCCTGTTTTGTTCTGCACAACCAACTTCCCAGTATTTTAGCTTGAATTGGACTTGTTATAAATACGGTCATGATCAAGCCGAATTAATAATAAATCGAGCCAATTTTTAATAAAGAGGAAAATAATTTTTATTTTTGTGACCGAGGTTTCGGCCGCGATAGCCACGATTGAATAAAACGAAGCACCGAGTCAATGCGGACGAACGCAGACCCAAGCCCCTCTCACTTTGGGTTCTGCCGCTTCGCCGCCGTGGTTTCCGAGCTAGCCGGTTAAATACAGTTTATTTTGCCGTAGGCAGAAAGTCTATTCGTTTTCGGTTGGTGGTTCAAATGCAAAAGTCCGTCCTTTCAGAATCCAGGACTGCACAAAGAGGTCTGGAGATTGTCCGAGGCGGCTTCTCCGGACAGTGATGAAATTGTGAATGCTTTCCTCTGGTCTGTGATGAATATGGAGGAGTGTGGCTTTCCGGACTCCCGATTAAGATGAAGAAATCTGATTGGTATCTTGTCTCATCCCAGGGTCGGTGATGGGCATTAATGTCCCCCCCTTATCTTATCTTGCCACTGGGGCCAGTGTTAATGGTCTCCAGGTGCCCAGCGTTACCCCATCCAGAGATATTCATCTTGGATTTCATGAGAGTGTATCTGTACATCAGGAGAGAAGAGGACCCATCCTCCCAGGAGTTTCAGTCTTTTATTTTGTCAATGGGATACTTTCTGTGGTCGGCCAGCTGCGGCTGTTGGAATTTCTCCTGGACTGCCTGGTGCTTGCAAGGTTAAGTTTCTTACATTTTATTAAAAAGACATGTATTACTTTCCAATATCAACTTATCAAACATAGCTGATTAATTACCAGCCTGAATTACCTTCTGCATCTATAACAGACTTGAATGCAAATTAATGCCATCATATTTACTTTCAAAATGGAAAATATTTTCAGACGTAGCAGATTATGTTGGAGTCATGAAACTCAGTACTTCACAATGGTTGGATATATCAGCATGTAGACCATGACATATTTCTTGTGGATGACTGCATACAACTATTTAAGAAAGATACTCCAAAAGTTTATTAATTTGATAATGATTTAATAGTGGTGGTGTGAGAAGTAGCAGTTAGGCTAAAAGTGAATTATAGAGAGGCAGGGGCGTCTAGTAGATTTTTTCTGTCCTCTGGAATATTTTATTTTTACCATACAGTTTTTTCTGAAGTAGAGATGCTTTTCTTAACATGAAAGTTTGCCAACATTGCTCCCACTTATAAACAGGGAGAGGGACTGAAATTTGGCAGCTATCATGCTTTTTGTGACCCACTTCTTATGCTTTGTATAAATAATTAAACAGCTGGTAAATAAATGTATCTGTCTTGTCTACTGTGTCTTATAATATAATACATTCTTATTATTCTCAGGTTTGTCCAAGCCAACTTATATCCTGAGCTGCCTGCAATAATAGTGTTGCTGCTGTATTCAGATGTGAAGGGGCACTAGAGTTGGACTCAGAAAACCAGGATTTTCTGTGTCAGCTCTGCCACTGAGTTACTATGGACAAGTAATTTTACTTCTTCACTAATCTTCAGCCTTTGTCTATCTTGGCACAACAGCTGTATCTTATTATGCTCTTAAATCTGGAATGTATTTTGACAAACATGATAAAAGTAGGGCATAGTCTTTCTGAAAAAGGACTAATGAACTGATTTGAGTTAAAATAAATACCTTCACCTTGTTACAGGCATGAGTGGTTGTCCTGGTTTAGAGCAAATTTGGGAGAAATACTGGGGATACAAATTTGGGCATACAAGCATCGTATAGCCAACCCAGGACCATGGTATAAGGGCTGGATCAAGTATTTAAAGTGGGAAAGGCTTGGTCATTCTGGGTGTGTTTCAGGCTGTGTGTTTTTTCCTTTTGTCTGTTTTTTTCTTTTCTGCCTTTTTTTTTTTAAATAATTTTTCTTTGATTTATAGTAGCTCTCCTCTGTGGCTTATCGCCCTTCTCCAGCTAAAGGTTTTCAGCTCCTCACAGCTTGTTTTCAGGAGCCCTTCCTTTTCCAAATGAACCAGAATGAGCCTGCTCAGCTGGAGGGCTGGGGTATAGTCCAAGTGAGCTGATCTGCCATCTGCACCTTCCCTGGTGAGGAGCTGTGGCTCCAGAATTCCCGGCAGGGCTCACCAGGGGCTCCGGGATGCCCTGCCCGTGCAGGGGCTGGGGCTGAGTGCTCAGAATTAACTCCTCTTGCCTTTCCTCTCCTCTGCACAGAGACATCTTTTCACTAAACCTGGCTTTGGTTTTACTTATCGATCATTTATTTTAGTATATCCATTTCTTGATCACTGGAATGTTTGACATGGTGAAATCATCTTATGTTCTTCCATCCAGTATTGTCAGTTGTTATCAAGTCAGTTATTTAAAGAAGTGTTTACACACGGTAATAGCACTAAACAGATTCATGGGTGAATTTTATGGGTAAAATGATAAAATAGTGACAGCATATTTTAAGAACATTAACACTGTTCTAGGAAATAATTCCAATTGCAGTCTACACTGGGAAGACAGATAATTCCTGAAGTATTACAGTCAGTTGCAGTAAATTATTACAGTAAATATTGTGTGTTTTTTACAGCAATTTAATATAATCTCTGCATGTGTAAATGGATGTTATTGTTCTACAAAATCACTGCTTTTCAGCTCACATCCTCATGTCTAAAAAACCAAACCATTCCCAATTAAATGTTCCAGTAAAAGGATGTATGAAGAATTCAGCTACTTTTTCTTTGGCAAGTTATTTATTACATGGGTAACCCAATTTAGTTTAAAGTTTGATTAATACAAGCATAAGCAATATACCACGAAGGGAAAGATTTTTGTAATTATTATCATGGTAAAGTAAATTATGTGAAATTGCAGTCAGCAAACAGGCTATTGTTCGCACACTGTGCCCTTGAAAAGAAATGCCAGCTATATCTGAAACATATGAACAAATCTGAAAGCTAATATGGACCTGATCCAAAGGCCACTGATGCAAATGGAAAGATTCCCACTGACTCCCATGAGCTCTGGCTGGGGGCCAGTGAAAGTGACATTCAGGTTACCAAAGGGCCAACCTGCCAAAATGCAATTGGAAATTTTTCTTGTCCCTTGCCAGGCTCCCTGGGAGAGACATCAGCTGTCTGGATTCTTGCAGGAGAAAGAATATATTTGGGATGTCCATCCACTCCCTCAGCTATTTATAAGTGCTGAGGGATCACAGGCTGCTTGAGGTGGGAGGGGAGCACAGTGTGTCACCTGGTGCCACCTCCCTGCTGCAGCAGGGTCAGCTCAGAGCACAGGGCACAGGATGGTGTCCAGATTGTGTCCACTGAAGGAGTGGACACGATATCTCCAGTGAAGGAGACTCCACACCCTCTCTGGGCAATCTGTTCCAGTGCTAGTTCACTGTACAGTAAATAAATTCTTTCTCATATTTAGGTCCAATTTCCTGTGCATAATTTTCTTCCTGTTGCCTCTTGTCCTGCTTCTTGGCACCACCTTTTTCAGAGGCCTTTTTTTTTAGTACCATAAAGCATGTCTGCCATTGTGCTGAAGGTTGGATGTGTTGAAAATTTAGTTTTCTTTCTCTGTCTCATTACTCTGTCTCATTAACTGTGTCCTGTGGCAATAATACCTGCGGGTGCTCACTATTTATAGGCCACAAGCATGCACACCTTGCTGATGGAAATTCTACCTAGCTGGTGCCTACTCAGCTCTCTTTTGGAAATCAGGTGGAAAGGTTTCCCATTTCATTGCTAGTTGCACTTACTTGACTATCTGCCAGGTTTGGTGACTCTGTTTTAGTGATAGCCTTTTTGGAAAAATATATTTTCTTGATATTAGGCAGTATTTGAAGTTAATTTCTGGCACCTTCTGAGCTGAAGACCTTTACTAAACATTCAGAAGTGTGGCCTCTAAGTAGTGGTTGAATAAAACGAACTCTTTCTGAACCAATTTATTGACTGGAATTGTACTTTTCAGTGAGCAATGCAACACCATGTTAAATATAAACTTTGTTTACCCTGAAGAGCAAATTTTGCTTGTTATGCTAAATTATGCTAAACAGAACTATTTGGAGAACCCCTTATTTAAGTTAAACTCAGACAAAATGCCAATCAAGTTTTATTCAGTTTTTGTTCTTTTGTTCTTGCAAAATCCTCACTTATGGCCAGCTATCGTAATAAGATATATCACAGTGCAAACATGTTTATTTCAGAACATGGAAGAAAACATAGAAAAATGGTTTCTTCAACCACACTAGAAGAAGATATAATATAGCCATGACAGAAATATAAAACAATTATTTCATTAAAACCCTTTAGAATTACATTTTTAAATTATACAGGGATTTTTACAATGGTTCAAGATTGTCTATTTGTATTTTTTTCTGGCAAGTTTCTTCTCTCTGTATAAAATGGACAGCTCAGTTCCTGTATTTATCCATCAAGGAAATCCACATTTTTCCTAGTAATATGTATGTAGTATGCAGCAATTTTCAAATCCCTGGATGACTCATGGATCACTCTTCCTTGTGGCCTACAATATCACATTGCTCTGTTCTTTCCAGTTAAGTTGCAAAAGAAAATCTTTAAGATTTTTTTCCTGAATTCTGCCTACAGAGCCATCTCCAACCATTTGGTGTGTTAAAAAATCAAGCCTGAATACGATGCCAAGAGCAGAAACTTGCGTGGAATATCATTATCTGAGAAATAAATAATACTTTAAGGTTTGCCTAGTGCTTTGAAATAAGAAATACCCACTTCACTTAAAAAAGCTTAATATAATTTATATACTGGTATAATATCCTGATAAAGCTGTGGATTTTATTGCAAATCTTTGCTGTCACACTTGTGTGCTGATTGAGTGCATAGTTTTACACTCAAGACACAACTTTCTATGCTTTGCATATTCTATTTGTGAAAAGCATACCTTTTTGGTCCACTGCAATGCTTTCCAGACTGAGCTGTGTATCCTGCTGGTGAAGCTACACTGCTTATTAGCAACTGTAAAGGAGTAAACAAGAATTTCATCAGCTACTGAGGGGTGCACACTACTTCCATTGCAATGCTAATTTTATTCTGTAAACACAGGGCTTTTTAAAATTCACTTTTAATGCTGAATATTCATTCAGAGCCTCTGTTGGGTCAGGAAGATTACACTTTAAAACAGGTCATGGAATTTAAGAGGATATATTTGTATATTTGTGCTATCCTAAATTTGAATAAAGCCAATTTATTCAGTCATTACTGAACAGCTTGCCACTTTCTTGTATTTTTTTTTTGGTAAATTGGTCTTTACTAGAGTAAATGCACATAGCTGAAGACTTGTATGTTATCAATTAATGCAGTTCTTTACTTCTGCTGAAATTAGTTATTCCCGGAACCAAGCTTAGGCATTATTGCCTTACTGAACTTGTAACAACACTGCATTTTGACTGCTTCCATTGAGTTTAAATACAAGTTTCTAGTCTATATTAAAATCATAATTTCATTGTTCCCAGGTTTTAATCTTTTTTTTTTTAAGTAACTGCAATTCAGCACAAGTTTTCAGTAAATAGCTTTATAGTTTCTTCCAAAGGTTCCTATTCCATAGTTTATTTTTTCTTTGTTGGCCAGCTAAGATTCAAATGTGGAAAATGAAACAAGATTGTTAAAAGAAACTGAACATGGGTATCAGAAAGTTGTTGCTTCACAAGTTTTCAGTTTGACTGAACCCTTTGCCCAATTAATTGTTTCAGTATCTGAGACATCTCTAGATGAAGAGTGAAGCAGCTCTAATTCTCTCCTTGTTAACAGTAAGATCTTTTATATTTACTCAAAGAAAAGGGTTTCATTTTCCCCTTAAATTTTCTCACAGCTGGGTTAAGAGAGATGAGAGTGCATTTGTTAGTATATTTTAGCAAAGCTGGAAACTCTCAGCTGTTCCTGGGATTGACACAACTGCAACTCAAGGACCTGCAGCACAAGAACATTGGCAGCCTCATTTGTTAAAAACAGCTCATATAAAAGATATATATTGGTTTAGATGCTGTTAACACAGAGGCATCAACACATCCCCCAAAATGGGATTTTACCTGTTAGAGCACTGTGGTTCTTGGGATGGCTGAAAGCAAATGGCAGTAAACTGAGAACACATTAATAAGTTGATAAGAATGCTGATAAGCACTACTTCTTGCTCTTTCCCTGCCTCTTCTGCAGTCCAGTAATAATTCTGAGTGTGCAGTAGAAGGATTTTGACATTTGTATTATGGTTGCTGTCAAGTTATTCCTCCCTCTCCCCTGAAAATGCAGCTTCAAAAAGTCATTATGGTGAAGTAAAGAGGCCAGATCAGGCAGCTCTTGCTGTGCTTTCAGACAAACTCTTGCCACCTTCAGGCTGATTCATCTACTCTGAGTTACACACTGTTTAAAACCCCACACAGGCTCTGGGTGACACAGAGAATACAAAATATGCTAAGGTTGATTTCCAGCTCCTTACAGTTATTTTATCTCTTTTGGCCTTGGTAAGGCAAATCTAAAGTAATCTACCTGAGAAAAACAACTGCTTGAGATGCCAGGAGCAGAGGGTGTTCTGGTGCATTGAAACTCTTGTTATCACATGCATAATTTCCACAGAAAACCTAAAGCTAAGCCTGGCTATGTATTCAAGCATAGATTTTAATAAGGCAGGTGTTTTACTGACATGCACTAGTTCAAAACTGACATAGGCAGAAAGACATGAGACATTGTTTCCCTCAGATTATTTAGGTACAACATTTACTGTTCCTGTATTTGATTTTGCACCACCATCAGATCTGCAATTACCACACTCAAAAGCACTTGAATATTCTAGTGAATTCTATTGTCTAAAAATATGTCAACTTTTGTGTCAAATGTGAGGATTGAAGTTGTCATTTAAGCAACAGAAAAATGTCTCTGCTAATTGCACATTTAAAGCAAAAGAAATAACTGAATTAAGTTCACTCAGGTTTAAGGAAAAAATGTGATCTGATTCATATGACAACATGTTGAGTTTGGTACTAATACTTAATTTGACTTAGACATGATCATACAGTCAAATTTCACAGACCATTGAATAGATGGTTGAGAGGACAAGTAGTTCTGCACAGCTCCTGTCACTTCTTGATCATCAGGAGGTCTTGGTGACCTTATAAAAGGTTGAAAATCATTCTCATCCCAGGCTTTTTGGTAACTAAAACCACTTGACAATACTATGCCAGTTCCATTCCAAGAGGTCCAGTGATTTCCAATGACAATAAATGAGCTGTCTTCCTGATCAGAGTAACTGTAAAATTTTGTGATATTTCTATACCCACCAGAGCACTACAGTCTTTGCAGTCATGCTGAGCCTTGAATGGGCAGTTATTGTGCTGTATATTGATCTTGGAGTCAGGATTGAGTGTTGTATGAAATCAATGCCTTGTGTGCAGCAGCAGCAGCAGCACATTCTGGGATATCTGGATTAAAGGAGGATTTGATTTGTAGATGAACTTTATGTCCATATTTATTTGTGTTTTCTCTGAAATGAATCTTTTGAAGTAGGATTTCTCTAAGCACCCTGCAGATGTGCACCTTTCTGTCCAAATGGACTTTGGTGCAAGAAGATCTTCTCTTAATTAGACCTTAACTCTCAGCTAAGGATTCACAAGATGGAGTGCTACAGCGAGACCAATGGAATTGTCCTTGCCTAGGACAAGGGCAGTTAATTTGCTGTGACTAATTGGAAAACATATTTGCATATTAATATGCAAAATGAAAGTGCGAGCCGTGGTTCTGCCAAGCAATGGAATCACGTAAAGGATTGATGTATAAGGTAGCATAATGGAAATCTACATTACTTTGTATACTTTGTTCTATCAAAATGAGGAAAGTTGTTGAATGCGATGAGAGATGCCCACATTTATCAGCATAGAAAGTGAAAGGATGAACTGAGAAAGACATGGCCAAAAATAGGTAAATCAATAAAACTTATCTATTTCTGTATTCAAATAATCCAGTACTAAAGAAATGAACAATAAAGAAGTACTCTTGTATACCCAGACAGCTCCTCAAGGCCATTATCTTTACACCAAAAGGTGGATTTGAATGGCATGCATTCCTAGATTTCTGTACAACATAGGTAGGCAATGGGACACTACAATCAGGTTGTTTTAATAAAAAAACCTGAGAGGTAGAGAAGATGTTCTTACAGTGTCTAGGCAACATTTCCTTTCCTTTTGCACTAAGGCCTCTAGGGGTAGAAAGTTAGGAGATGCATTTGAGAAGCACATTTTTTAATCTGCTGCTAATTTAGGCTTAGCTGAGACTCATCTGAGATGGGCACAGTTAATGAAACAGCTTTATGAAGCTGAAAAACACTATGACTTGCAATTTTCCTAAGCTCTTTTTAAGTAGGGAGAAAAGGAAGTCCTCCTGCACTTCTCATCTGGAACATTGAAATTCCTTACTTGTCCAAAGACTCTCCTTGTTGTGAAAAAGGGGTTAGGGATAAGAAATCCTATTTGTGCTTTGAACTACTTCAGCAATGTTTCCCTCCCAAGTGTTTTTGTTGGAGCAGGTTGCACCATTTGATGCCCCTTGTCCCCAGGTGCTGTTTGCTGCAGTAACAGGTGGGGATCTGTTCAGGCAGATGATGCCATCCATCGAGGCATCTGCAGGTGCAGAGACTGCCCTGACAATGGATCTCCCTTCTGCTTTGATCTGCCTTGCTCCAGTCCCCTGATGTGTCTGTGTCTCTGCCTTTGCTTTTCTGTACAGGTGCTTATCTCCTTCACTTGCATGCTTAATAGAAAACAGATTATTGAGGTGATGTCTCCACATGGAAACTTTCTTGTTCTCCCATGATCTACTGCCTACACCAGGAGCTGTCTGTTTTGAATCAAAGGGTGGAATACACCATTCTGGTTTTCCTTTTCAGGCACCTGTCAATGTTACTGTCAGCTCCAGGAACTTCCTTCTGTCTCATTCTGCCCACGTCTCTGAGTGACAGTTCTGCCCCAGAATGCTCCCATTCTCCACTGAGCTAAAAACACTCTTCAACAGAGGAGGAAAGAAAACTCCTCAGGCCTCCAGCCATTGGTGTTGCTGCAGGTTTTTCTGCAGCTGTGTCCTCAGGGCAGCTAATGGCAGCAGGCTGAAATCACTGCACTGCAGGGACTCGCTCCTTGGTGCCACACCTCTGTCCCCAGCACACACATCCAGCCTGTCCCTGTGGTACAGTTCCACCTCTGCTATCAGCACCATGCTGGTGCTTGTCTGCTCATTCAGATAACCTGAGAGGGGAACAGGTTGTAATGGAAAGAGTGGTAATACACTGAAATATTCAATAACATACACAAATATATATATATATATATATATATGTAAAAGAAAGTGATGCTCTTCTATCTTCTGTCATTCACAGACACTCTCTGTTGAATTTGGAGATGTAATCATAGTCATTGCTTTCTTTGTGTGCTTTGTGCTAAAGGGCTCAGATTTCCCCCTCAAACATACAAGATATTCTGAAAATATTCTGCAATCTAACATGTATCCTTCAACGTTTATATAGTCATTCAATTCATTCACCTGAAAAGTAACTTACCTATATTATTTATTTATTGTTATTTTTTGTCACTAAAAGAGACTTGAAACAGGACACTGCTAAGTCTAAATCACTGGGGCTTTTTCTGTTTTACTTATAAATATTTGAGTCTTAAGCTCTTATGCTTTGTTGTCTTTAGACTTTGAATTGGCATTTATATAGTTAGATATAGAAATTAGATTATAGGTATATATTTGGTTTAATGAAGGCCAGTGAAAGTGGAATTGTCAAAGCCTTGGACATAATCCAAGGAAACATTTTCAATGCTACCAGGCTTTAATATACAACTTGTTCTTCCTGCAGTCACAGAATTCCTCTCTCTCTTGATCTGTTTGCTTCCTTATTAGCAACCTAGAGTCAGATCAGCTCATACAAGAATATTTCTGCTCAGGTTGTAATACTTTGGATGAATTTATGCCTGTGAAAACTTGTAATTTTCCATGTTTTGATCAATGTGCACATTCTGAACCCATCCTTGCTAAAGCACCCTTTGCTGAAGGGCCTATGAGCTGGAAATGATTTCACTTTGAAAAACATCCAGTGTATTATTAAAACCATTTCCTTTGTCATATCCCTACCCTGTTACTCACTGTTCTCTTCATAGGGGCTAATTAAACGTTATGCTGCTAATCAGTGTTGATAGATACAAAGTACTGTAATGTCTCCTGGCTTTATGGATTATGCTAATGGCCATCTGCCTATTATTGATAATTTGTTCTTCAGTTACTGGAGGGGGAGGAAGGAGCTGTTTGGTTAACTGTAAAAGGGAGCTATTTGGTTTATGATGCATTCAGCTGTTTCACCAGTTGTCTTTAGCTATTAAAGTTACTATAACTGCAAAGAATATAGTTTCATCAAGGTCTGCATTTTCTCTAGTTATTGTATATGAAATTTGTATGTTCAGACAGCTAGAATACATCATGAGTGATAACAGCTTGATGGCAATGAGCTTATTAAGTACTCAATATATTAAACCAAAGGTGGATAGATACATGATTAAATTTCATACTGCAGTTGTCTAAAATGCTATTGACTATGAAGAGTAATAGGCCATGAAAAAAATCTAACTAAATTCTGTAGCACAGAAATCTCTAACAAAATCTGTATGTATAGAGACTGCCTCAAATAACAGGATCTGAGCATACTCCATTGGCAGCTGGAAAATGTCAATTATAAAAATTTGGAAGCTCTGCTCAGAGAGGTAATGTGTTTTCATGTAGTGTGATAGACAGGATCAGATATTCTCCAGTATGAAACACGTTGGATAACAGTCCTTTAGCAGCCTATTAAAATTTGCAAAGCCATCTCGGGCTGTACTGAAGTTTTACTTAGCTGCTTTAACTGTTTTATTTCTCAACCAGAGCAGAGAGCTCTGACACACAGCGAGAACAGAGGAAGCTCTGATGCTGTCAGCAGCAGAGATAGCTGGAAAATATCCACAGCTATTTCAAAACATGAAAACACTGTTCACTTTTCTGTACATTTTTTTATTGCTTCTTGATGAGCTACTGCAACATAAGGAAAAACTGAACTCAGAAATTTGGAATATTTTGGTAGGAATTTTAAATACAACACAATAGGGTTTTTCAACAAAATTTTCCCCGGAACTATTTGGGAATCATGTCAACACTTAAGAATAAAGGTAAGGTTCTAAGCAGTAATCACATTAAAGAGCTTACACATTTGACTTTTCTTTCTTGAGGAACTGTGTAAATGTGAAGCTTTTGAGCAGATTAAATTTCACTTTCTTCCAAGACCTTCAACGAATCTGGAAATGCTCTGTGCTGAGAAAGGGAAGCCTTCCAAAGAGAGCTTGAAAATTCACGGGGGGAGACAGGATTGTTATGTGGAAGGGGATAGTCTGACTGATGGAACAGCAATTTTTGGCAAACATGTTCAGTGGTAACCACTGAATGTTCTGCAGCTCCTGCTTTTCATTTGACTTGACAAGCAGTGTGTGTGAATAGCAGATATCAGTAACGACCTCCAGACTCCTTGCAGCAACCAAAACTTCACAAAACCAAGAGTTTGTGTCAGGATGCCTGTCAATGAAGGGCACCACTGAGACTTCCCCCAGGCAATCTGAAGAAACTCAGCTTGAATTCTGTGAGTGCTTTGAAGAGCCATTGAAATGCTGTATCTGCAAACTGAAGCACTGAACAGTGCAGTTCTCTCTGAATGCAGTTATAAACCAGGAAGGTATGAATGGCCAGATTTAGCACAAAATGGAATTATTGCCATATATATAATCTCCTTAAAGCTAATATTCTCTCATGCAGCAGCAAAGCAGATTTCCTGTGTGTTTCTCACAAACTTAGACTTCCATTAATGAACCAATCTTACAACTTTGCAGAGATTTTATGTGGACTTCCAGCCCCTGATGGCACCAACAAGCTATTGAGGGTCTAATGAGCCACACCTGGAGCCTGATGACCCTCCAGCCCTTCTAACCCTACCCTCACTTTTTTCCCAGGGTCCTTATTTAGGCTCACTCTTTTCTGTATTTTGAAGGACAGGTCCAAGAAGTTGCCCCTTCACTTTCTATTTGTTGCTTTATTTTTATTTTCTTTTTAAAATTAATTTTAAAAATTTTGTTTAGTTCTGTATCTTAGACTCCCTAGGTGCTTGTAGGTGGAATATTGTGATTTTTCAGTTATACCTCATACTTGTCTACTATGGCTAAAGGCAAAAACACAGTCATCAGGGATTCCCCTTGACTGATAACAGGTTTATGTCCTAACCACACACCTATTTGCTTCCCTCAGGGTCACTCCTGAATCTAGCACATTGCTAGGACTTCCACAGAGGAAAAATATTCTTTAGGCTAGTATTGTTCTGTCCAGCTGCCCATTTGGAGACTACCCTGAAAACATTATTATGTGCTTCCAGAAACTGGAAAAAAAAATCAAGAGGTATTGTTTAATCTTATTATTGAAAGAACTGACTTTGGAAAGAACTGGCATTTGAATTATTATTATTATTATTACTATTATTTATTGTCTTTTGAGTACTTTCCTGCTTGTGGAATCTTATTTTCCTAAGCAGGTGATATTTGTTATAGGTACTGTTTATTGTATACCTGCTCCAGGAGGTGTTAAATGACAATAGTGTTGCAGAAGAGTCACTGACTCAACAGTGCTGGCACTGCTTTGCTGTTCTGCTTTGAGGAATGGGTGGGAGGATAACGTGTACAAGAAGCATAAACCATGATGCTGAATGCAGAGACCAAAGGCAGTTGGGTACTCCAGTAATGGATATTTGTATATCCAGGAGAATTATGTTTGTGTGCCCAGCTCTTTACAGGAATTCTGGACAGACTATTAGAATATTCCTGAGTAAAATATCCCAGCATGGTACCTGCTAACCGCTATTGTAAAAATGTTATCTGGCTTCTCAACACAGCTCTGAGAACAGCTTCTAGCTAGAGCTGCCAATGGGGAGGAGGGAACAGCTCCTGCTTGGAATTCCACAGGAACATCTTCAAGGAGGGGAACTCCCTCCATTTGCTTCTTCAAACCTGGTTCATTGTCTGCTGGGCTGGGGAATACAGACACTCTTTTGAAAAAATGTTGTGGATAGCACCAAAGAAATCAGCTCTGTGGTTGTGAAAAAGACCATTACCAGATGTGAAAGGCTTACTGGCATGAGAAAAAGTCACTTCAGGGAGTTTATCATAGAAAGTTGGAGGAGATTATAATCAGAGTGATCAGAGCAGCCACGTTCTTGTGGGTTGACACCAGTTATGACCCTTTGTTATTAAATGCAGTAGTCCTCTGAAAATAAGCCAAGCTGCAAAATATCCTTGTGAAGGTACCACAGAGATGATGGGGCAGCTGCAGAACTACTTACTTGATGTTTTCATGGGGGAAATAAAAAGACACATTACGCCTAAATGAATATTTTTAATTACTTATGACTGAAGTGGGCTACATCTGTTTTCTATAGCAGAATAAGGAGTGTCAAATAAAAGACTGCAAAGTTTGCAGTCCCCTGTGCAAATGAGCATCCTAGGGGATTGGTTAAGGCAGTCAAGAGAAATTCAGTGCTTAAACTAAAGGAGAGTCACAGGAGAATAGATGTGAAAGCATTGTAGATGGCAAATTGATCTTGACATCCAGCATCTTTTGTCCAAACCCAGTGCATTTCTTTGGATACTCATGAAGGGAAATAAATGTTGAGTAATTGACTTGAAAGCAATTTGTGCCGGGGATGATTTTTGTGAAGTATAGCTTTGAAAGGACCTCACAACTTGTCAAGGAACAAATAATGCTTTCGATGACCAGCTGGCAGTAGAGTTTAAAGGCAGTCCAAGAAAATGAAGTAAACTGAATGTTTTTAGCAATTTGTTGGTATAGTAACCTCATGACTTGTGTTTATCACAAAAAACAAGTTGTTGGCTTTTAAATGAGTGCACACTTCATATGGCAAAGTGTGGCTTTAGTGCAATTAAGCCAAAGCTTAAACAGTCATGGGTTGTTTAAGCCTAATGAAAAAAAAACCCAAAACATCCATGCTGTTTTTAAGAGCATGCTCCTCTCATGCCTAATTTCTGTGCCAGCCAGCACTGTCTGTGAGAAACTGAGCAGCTCTTTGGAATCAAATCCCTCTGATTCACGGCTCTGTGTTTCATCCTGCAGTTTTTGTTCACAGTCATCTGCAAAAGAACCTGTTTGCCCTCTCTGGGGGTAGCAGCAGGAAACAAATCTTGTCCTTCACATTCCAGATTTGACTGCAGCTCCACAGGGCAGCCTGTGTTAGTGAGGGAGCCTGCCTTCTTACCACTGCTCAGAATATTGTAAATCAGACTGTCAGGATGACATGGATTTTTAAAAGGTCTTCCTTGCTTCTGCACCAGTAAAAGAGGGCAATCCACAATGAAGCAGCGAGATTCCAGTAGAAGAGATGTATAACTGGAAATGAGAATGCCTTGGGTTTTTCTTTAGTGCTAGGCCTTGGGGAAAAAAGGTACTTAAACCTGGTGATCTACTTTGCCTGCCCAGGAAATAGGATAACAGCACTTTCTTATTAAAAATGGTCTGAAGCTTAATTCCTTGCAAGGTGGTGTGATATTTTGGAAGAAATTTTTCTAAGATGTTAAGTAAACCAGTCCTGTTCAAGCTTGAATGCTGTGGAGTCACAAGCTGTGAGGTGGTAGTGTCCACAGGGAGCTAAAGCACACACTGGGAAACTGCTGAGGTATCCATTTCAATTTCTGGAAGTTTTAATGAGGGACCTTCTGGTGAAATGAGAAAGAAGTAAAGTTCAGACCTCTAGAATGTCATTTTTCCTGAACTCATAGCTGGAGATAATATTAAAATCCATTCCTCCATCTGCCCTATTTTTTTTAACCAACATCTCAAAGCTAGAGTTAACTTCAGAAACAGGAATGTTTTTTTCTCATTTTCTTTCTCCTTATTGAAACATAACTTGGTGAGAATACAGGGGCCCAAATTTTGGTAAATCATAGAAAAGATTCAGAGAAATCCTATTATTTTCTTCCAAAAATCCTCTCCAGAGGAACAAGGCAGAAAACTAAGTCACTATAATTCCATTGTCCTGTGATTCAAATCTTTTGCAATTCCTGTATTACATTATAAATAGTAGAATTGGGGCTACAGGTTTTTTTATCATTCTTTCTGCATATGATTGGGCATGGCTCTGCCTTAGTGTAGGGATTAGGGTGTGAAATTAGTGCCTCATTTCTCTTTTCTGCATCTGGATTTCAGGCTTTTTCTGTTTTGTTCAGAGCAGTAGCTCAAAGGGATCTACTCTGCTGCTTCTGCTGAGCACCAGCAGAGCCTGTCAGAGCAGCAGAGCATCTCTGACGTTCAATACACTTTCCAGGATGCTTTAGTGGGCATGGCTAAAATGAAGTAAAAATTCATGCTTTTCTAGGGAGATCCTTCATGTTAAAGCCAAAGAGGAGAATTTTGTTTTTTCTCTGATCTGCCTCCTATAGGTAATGGATCACACATTGAGCAAAATAATATGTACATATGTCAAATATGTGGTTAAGGTTGTACTATCATTCTGTTGAAGCATACAGCAAAGTCAATTAATTACAAGTTAACATTAAAGAAAATTTAAATCTCTGTAATGCAGCTTATCTCTTTTCTCTGTTAGCCTCAGGACTTAACCACCTGGCAGGTATTTATCTATTGTGGTCTGAACTTGTACCCTAACACTTACTATAATTTCCAAAATATCATTTCATCTTATCTACTCTTGTAGTTTTCTGTTTTGTAATGAGATTTTGTCAGAATATCTACAGAAGAGCTCTTTTCCTCCCACACTAGTTCTTGCCACTGCACAAGCTCAACTTAATCTGCTCCATGAACAATTGCTCCTGAATGCATTGAGGTGCTTTTAGTAGTTTCTTTGCTTATTGCATTGAAATGGAGGTGTTTATATTTCCTATGTCCTCCTTGGAAAAACATGATAATGTTTGGTTTAGAAAATAAGATATGCTTGACTCAATTTTTTTAAAAGCATTGATTTTTGTCTTGAACTTTTACTGTTTGATTTTAAAAAAGAGGGCTTCATTTCTTAAAGGGAACTTGTAGTAGAGATGATGAACTTATCAGTAAGAATTTGAACCTAAGTATAGTCAGATATCAACAATTAATAAAATGGTACTTTTTTTCCTGTGAGATGTAGTAACTGCACAGCAAATATGAAGCAAACAGACACTATGGCAGGTCATATCAATCAGATAGAAATGAAATACAAAAAGGTCATGCAGATTGTTCAGCTGAAGCAGTACTCTCTCCTATTGTAAATCAGTGAGGGTTGTGCCAGATTTGACATATGGGCATATGTCAGATGCACTTTTTTTGGCCTAAAAAAATAAAGGAGAAGTCAGGGTCTCCAGAAAGAGCAGACAGGGTATTATGTGTGGGGAAACAGAAATCCTGGGGGTGGGATTGGTACATTGTGTCTCTTACTGCGTTTATTCAAGCAGCTGAGCAGCTTGAGGCAATATGGAAGAAATAAAAGCTTGACAAAACATTGCTAAAATAGGTCTAGAGGAGCAGAGAAATTGACAGGTGAATAGAGTAACCAAACTGCCAGAAAATGTTTCAAACCAAGTGTGTTTGTTTTTTGGTTTTCAAAACTGAGTGTCTTGAAGACACAAGATACAGGGCAGGTTATTGTGCAGCTGCTGGGGGTAGGAGAAGGGAAAGATGAACTGAGAATTTTTGTGCATAGCTTGTGTGGGAGAAAGCCAGCCCTCTGCTTGTGTATCAGCCTGGAAATTAATCTCTGTTGGCAAAGATTTCTGTCAGTGTAGAATCAGAGAAAATAAAATTTCATATCCCTTTTCACTTAAAATCACTGAAAAAGCATTGTGAGCCAGAAAAGGGGTATTCTTAGAGAATGTTAAGAATTCTTAAAAATAGTTGTTGAGCTTTCTGCACACCTGGAAGATGCCCTTTTACCTGTACATTTCCAAGCTCAGTCCAGAATAAGGTCTACATAGAAAGAAAACCAAATCAAAACAAACAATACACTGTATTTGCAATCTGCCCCACCTATTCACCTCCTTGTAACAGCTTGCCATGGACAGGCTGAAGCAGAAGCCATACAATAGAACACAAAATACTACCCACAAGAATATATAAAGTTATTTGTTGTAAGACTGGATGCTATCTGGTTGTTGGACAGTTGAGGTGAGTCTGTGCCTAAATGATCTCACGCATTTCTGTGCCCACCAGGAGGCACCAGAACCAGAGACTGAACTATCTGTGACCATTTTGAGAGTATTTTGAAATTTTACAGAATTGAGGAATTTTTCAAATGTAAGTGAGGCTTTATGCTGAAACTTTATGAATCTATGTGAAAAATAAACTGTTTTCCAAGATTTTAGTACTCCTGTCCCTAGATGTTTTTGAAGAGCAACATGAAGTGTTTTGAGATGACACCTATCATTTTATTTTGATAAATCCCCTGTGGTAAGTGCTCTGAAGTAGAGAGAAATACAGTGGTAAAGAACTCATGATGGAAAACACAAACAGCAGTGAGAGGATGGATGGACTGAAGTTGGAAACCAGACTAGATAAATCTAAGGCAATTTATAGGAATTAAGAGCATACAGCAAAATTGACAAACGAGTGATAGGAAAAACAGATTAGAGTTCAATGCTGGAAGGAGACATGGCATTGTGGATAACTGATAATATGGGGTGTAATGTGTTGTCTTGACATTTGATGGAGTTCCTGGGTGTAAGACTGCTGAGGTGTCCTTCCCAGGGGAAAGCTCACTTTCTCAGCACAGAATTCTATAAACATATCTCTGAGCTGTGTTTTCAAGGACACAGGTGGTGTTTGTCTGCCCTGTCTCCCAATATGGGAGATGTGGAGAATTGTTACCACTCAACCTATGATGTGGAGAACTGTTATCACTGAACTGTAAGCATTTCAGCATTCTTGTTCTGAGCATGAAGAAGTAAGCATCTGAGCTCTCTACCTTGGCACACAATAGCCCAAGCCTTCTGAACAATGGAATCATCTTAATAAATCATATTAATCCTTCTGATATTGGAGTCAGAAAGTTCTGTTTCACTTTCAGGCCACAACAATAGCAATGTGTCTGGTGAAGCATGGCAGAAGAAAAGGTTTTATTTCTGTGATTTGATCTCGGTGTTTATTAAAACAGTGTTATTTGACAAACTGAATCTGAGAAAGGACAGTAAAAACAGAGCAGCGTGCAAGGGGCCAGAGAGGAGGAGCACACAAAGGTAGTGAAAGGCAGAAACAGGCAGGAGTGCAGTCACAGAGGAAGCTCCCTGACATGCCAGGGACTGCTGCCCTCCAGAGCATCCCTGTGCTGCTGAGCCCTCCAGCAGGGCTGGGGAAACCTGCACAGCTCACAGCACCTGGGGAAAGCCAGGGCAGCTCAGGCTGGCTGGGCAGGGCTCACAGGGCAGCTCAGCTGAGAGCTCCCTCAGCAGCCACAGAGCTTGGAGGAGCCTGCAAAACTTTCCAGAATCCCTCTGGGATTGCAGGCTGGCTGATCGTGTCCCCAGGGCTCCAGCCCTGCAGGGAAGAGCTTTCCTACAGATAGGAAAGGTAACACTCCCCCCAGGGTAGAGCTGTTTTCCTCAGCCTCTCCAAGGACTCAGACTATTCTGAGGTGATTGGCTTGGAGCTGGGAACTGTATCTTGGCAAAAATATGTGAATATTCCTTATACTGCTGTCATGAAAGGCATGCTTTAAAAATTCAGGAGTCTGGCACGAATAGAAGCAGCTATCGGGACTGCTTGATTCCATGATCTATTTCAAACATACTTGACAGAGAGGCACTCTATGAATGTTTTCAGGCTTTTCCCTTAATAATTTTTGATGCTGTCACCTTATTTATATAGCTGAGGTTGGCAGCTCGTATGTTTCCATGAAAGTGCTATACAAAGTGTCAGAAAAAAAATAGTATAATTCAGTTTAAGAAGGCAATTAATCAAGAGACTTGAATCTACTGGAAATGAGGCTTCTTTAGTTCCAGTCCTCAGGAAATTTGTTCCCTACTAGATTTTAAAATATAAGGCATTTTATGTTTTAAAAATGGAAGAAAACAAGGAATGCCACACTGGACTGAAATTAGTCACCCCCCTGAAAAACCCTTGCCTTTTCACATGCCAAATGCAATGCAGCCAGAACAAAACAAGTGCTGTCTGAATGAACCTGAGGTTACCCATGCTGGGTTAACAGAAACAGAGATATTCCCAGTAGGACGTGGTTGTTTTCCTTCTCAGCCATCTCAGCAAGTCATGAACCTGAAAGAGAGCTCCTAGGGAGAGCTCATTTTTCAGGCATTCTGCAATTGTCATCTTTTCACTTTTATATGTGCTGTAGAAGTGTTCTACAGTAGAAAAAAATTGCAGAGCAGCTTTTGAAGTGCAAGGACAAATCAATCAATTAAAAGCTGTTATGAAGATAAGAGCAGTGCTGCCTGCCTTTCATGGTATCTGTTCAGCACCTAAAAGTGAAAAGTTCAGCTCTAACTAGTCCCAGGCACAGTAATTCGAATTTATAGTTGTTTGTGACTTAGCAGATGATGTGGAATCTGGCTATAGATACAATTTGAAAGGAATCCACTGAGGTCTCAGCATAAAAATGTGTTTGGACAAACTGCCTTTGTATTCTATTACAAAAATGACTGTTTGGAACCAGCTCTTAATTCCAATTTTGACAAATTGCCTTGATTTGGACATTAAAAGATGACCATTAAAGCACTTGGAAGCAAAGGATATGTTTCAATGTGAATAAACATTGAAGTTATAATTATTAAGTTTCTAAGTTGCTGCAAATAAAGTAGGCACAAATAAGTGAATAATGTACTTTTAGTATCAGGATTTACTGCCTTTACTATGATTATCTTTCAACAGTAAATTGGAGAAGGAGAAACAAAAACCATACATGCAGAGTTCTGCTTTCTGTACTGGCCCCCTTGGTTATTGCCAAGCATTTTCTGCACAGATTATAAAAGGAAAAAGTCCTAATTAATTTTACTTTTTGCGTATTTTAATGCCACAGGACATGCATTTAGTAAAGTTTAAAAATGGGTTTGAAGAACAAAAAAAAATAGGTGTTCATGATCATGCTTGTGAAAGTTACAAATAGGCACATACCTGTCTCTTTGTAGCTGAGAAACTTGGCAATTAATATGCAACAAGGTTGTTTTTATTCAAAAAACCTTTAAGTCAGGCTTCTAAGCAAATTCTCAATTTGAAATACTTAATTTTTCACAGTGCTTCACTTGCAAAAGCTCTATAAGAATACAGCCTGCCCTCTTCTGAGAGCACATTTTCCGTGACGTGCTTGCGTGATACAGATGTTTGCATGTGTGTGTTTTGTGATTTGCACCATTTATTCCCCATTTTTGTATCTGCTGGTGCTAATAGGCTTTTTCCATCTCCGTTGGTCTGGGGGTGACCTCCCAGAGCAGGTGTCTGTGCAGTGTGGTGACCTGCAGCTGCACCACTGTTGGCAGTGCCCTGAAAGGCAGCACAGAAAATACACGAACTCATCCCACAGCCAGCACTGCTCTGGCCAGGGAGCTCTGCAGAGGTGTGTGCTGAAAGTGCAATCCTGCCACTGACATTTTGTGGGTCCCTGGGTGAAAAACCTGCAAAGGCTTTTCTTCCCAGGGAGAAGTACATTGTCAGCACAGAGTTTCTATAAACAATCTCTGAGCTGTGTTCTGTTCAAGGACATTGTCCCTCTGGCCTGTCCATGGGAGAAAGCTGGTCTGGGTTACCAGCTTTTCCCTTTTAGTATCACACAGACAGGGGAGAGGGAGAGAGAAGGATTCTGCCACAGGCAGAGTCACAGCATTCTAAGATTCTTGTACAGGGCAGCAAGAAGAAAGCATCTGGGCTCTGTACATGGGCACAATATAGCCCAAGCCCCTTAACTTTGGAGTCATTGTTAATAAAATAATATTTAAACCTTCTGATATATGGAGTCAAAGAGTCCTGATCCATCGTCTCGGGGACGTTCGCAATACAATCCCTTCAGCACAAACTGCAGCAGACCCTCCTCATCTGAAAACTCAAATCCCTTTTATGTCCTTCAGGTAGATAATTGATGATTGATGTAGGGAATACCTTGTGTTGGTTTTCTGTGATGTTTTTTTCAGCCCTGAGTTTTCTGGGGGACTTCAGGATTTCTCACGTGGAGCTGGAAATATTAGTTCTTCTATGGGTTTTCTGTGGCAAGGCTAGCTATTTTTATTTTCAAACTAGCCTACAACAGGGCATGCCCTGTGCAATATCACTGGGTGCCTTTTCAGCTTCTGCCTGTTGTCATTTCAAAAAGCAGGGTAGGAGGGCAGTATATTAAATTTGTGTGCCTATCAGATCAGCCAGGTTTACCCCTTGCCCTTAAACAGACAATATTCTGAGTTTGTGATGCCATCAGAGACTTTCAATTCAAGTATCTTGTCCAATTGCCTCAGAGTATTACCATGAAATGAACAGGTTGAGAAAGAAATAGCTTCTTAAATTCAGCTGTCTCCAAAAAATAACCAAATGTAAGGTATAAATGAGGTTCTTCAGTCAGCAGTGAGATGATGCCCATCATTTCTTTGATCTGCTGTGATTTATCACATCAAGAGGGATATATCAAATTAGAAATCTACCAAGGAATGTTGCTATTCTGCAGGGAAGGGAGGCAGAATGGAGATGAGTCATGTACATCACGCCTTAATTCTGCATTTTGATAGTTCACACTTCACAAAACAGTAACAGATTCTAGGTAATAGAGTTGTCATAGCCTTTATTTTAAGAATTGCTAGGTAATTGTGGATGAGTGTACACCATAACCCCTGCTTAGGAGAAGCCACTGGAATGTGATACTTTCCCTGGCATTAGTGAGAAGGGAATTCAAGCAGATCTTTCCCCCTGTGGAGTGCCTGAGGCTGGCCAAAGCCATGGGGTGATGATATCCAGGGAAAACAGCTGCATCCTTGTCCCTGCTGTACTGCAGCAGACAGTATGTTTTAAATGATGTTTTAAACATATTGAAATTTAGGATGATTGATTTTTTTGTCACTCCATTGAATTTGGTCAGTCTGGGGCTGCTTAAGGGTTAGATCAAGAAGCAAATAAATATTAGAGAATAAAAGTATGCTAAAAAAGACATGAAATACTCAAAACATATTAAATTTTTAAGTAATTCTTAAGTTTTGGCTATACTTTTCCTACTTTGCCTAATAGCTAGATGCCTGCCTTTGATCTGATTCCCATGTTTTGCTATAATTTTCTGGTCACAGAATTGTGTAATTATTTGTTACAGATGGATGTCTGGAGGTCAATCAGTTGCTCAAAACTGAGTTGACTTACCAATTTAACAAAAATTTTGGCTTTCTTGATCCCATTCTTGAGGCAAATGTAGAGTAGTTTCCATACTTGTCATTTTCTCTACAGTGTCAGACTTCCTTATTGATATTGAAAACGTTAAAAGAACTTAGTAAAAACAGTACTGTGTTTTTTTTTTTTAAGTTTTTCTTTATTTGTTTGGTCCCTTCAAACAAATTCAAATAAAAATCCCCTAATTTTTATTCCTGTTCACCTTAAGGTTCCTTGCCTTATGAACTAGAGTTTATAAGAAGCAAGAAAATAGGAACTTTTTCTTCTCTTTAAGAGTTTTCTGAATCCCCACTTCTTCAATAGCTGTAGAATGAGGGTTCTGCTTTTCCTGGTAGCAAATGTGGTTTCAATACTGATATTCTGAAATAAGGTAGTTATTCATGGTGCCACACATGCAAAAAAATAATTCCATATTTCACAGGCCCAACAAATGGCATATGAATGTGACTCCTGAGAATAAAATAAAAAACAAAATAAAATAACAATAAAATTAAAAAAAACTTTATATGCTTCCGAAGAAGTTCTGTTCTGACTTAGAAACTTAGCCCTGAGCTTATAATTGCTGGCTTATGTTGGCTCACATAAAAATACACAGAAAAAGCAATCCAGGGCTGAAGGGAGTAGAGAAATAGCTAAAATAGAAGCCTGAGATACAAAAAGAACTAGAGTTAGTAGTGGCTTTAGTTATCTGCTTGATGCAAAATATTGTGAACCTGAGACAAGCACTATATTCAAATGAGAGTTATTTTATCAACCAGTTAAACCAATTAAAGCTGCACCACCATTAGAATGCAGATCCATGGTGTCAATGGAATTGATACTACCCAAATGACTCAAGAATTCCCCAGATTTTAGAAAGGGTGCTCAGCTGATCTGTGGGTTATGGTAAAAACAGGTTTTCAGTTGTACCTCCATACCTTTAGCCATAGAATAATGAAGTCCTATTTCATGGGATTATCCAGTCATAGTTTTAAATACATTTTCAAAGGCTTAGATTTGAAAAAGTGCCTAGGGGTGAGTACTCCATTCTTTTTTCTCATACCCAGATTGAATCTGGCTCTTCTGACTCTTTCCATGTATGCTTTTTTTACTAGTGATTCTCTGAATATTAACACTGTTAGAAATATAATGACAGAAATATCTGTTGGTTTTAAAAAAATCTCTTTCCAATCTGATTTCTCTGCTATATATCCGAGTTATTTCTCTGCTAAACTGCTTATGCTTTACCTCACTTGAATGTGTTGCTTTATGCTTTATATGTGGCAACTTGTTAATGAAGTTGAAGTGATTCAGTGAAATCAAGAGGAGAGAAAATGAGGATTTTTTGAGGATTTTATGTTTTTCACCTACTAAGGATGGATGTAGTCCCCAAGTTAGACTTAAGCCATTATTTCAATGATTTGCTACTTCCTAACAAGATGATGGCTAACAGCAAAATCCAACCTAGGTTCAATCTTGCCTAAAGTAAAATTTTCTGACAGTGCATCTACTTGGATTGTACCTTAAACTCCATCCAGAGAGGTTGAACTGACAGTTTTGTATCAAGTCTTTTTTAAGTGTGGGTAATCTCTGTGAACAGCATGGTAATATTCAGTCCTAGTCACTTTTAATACTTCCCTATCTGTAGAAAGGCAGAAATAAATTATTAGCTAGAGCTACAAAGAAAAACGAAGTAATTTTGGCCATGACTTCGTATTCACAAAAGGTAGGACAGAATTAATGCATTAGTATTTTTTTTAAAGAATTTGTTCATCTTATTTTCTCCATTTTGTCTTTCTGGTTTCAAGTCTATCTGCACATTACAGATGCACAGAACAGCACTTGAATGTGAACTATATCTTAGAACAAATACCTATTTATGTTTATTCCTATCATTGTGTGCAATTGAAGTGTAATTTGGCTCACAGTTACAGGTGTGGCAGGAGAGGCACTGTAATATTTGTGGTATGTGGGCAAAACTGCCTTTACTAACTGTTCTAACTTTTTCTAAATAATGCTTTTAAGTTTTATTTATCAGACTTCATTTTATTGAAAAATTGACCACCCACACATCTGCTGCTAATGCATTTCCTTCTGTGAAATACTTGGTTTAGTTGGTGTCATGTGTGGAGGATACTGATGTCTTCTGGTGCTGTTCCACCTGTTTTACAAGGAGGGAACAATGATCTCCAGTGCTCTTCCTTTTTCCTTTTTAATGTAAATGTCAAGTTTTTCCCTTGGTTTTCTAGTGGTCCATCCATTTCACTTCAGCCCCTATAATGTTCAAAAGCTTTTGCCAGCCTGTCACTTGCATCAGACAGCAGCTGGCATGCCTGAGGTGTTCTCCCAAATGTGGCTAAAATGTGATGGCTCTCTGCTCTGCTTGTTCTGCTTCTACAAAAATAACCCAGGTATGCTCAGCCCAGGTGCCTTCAAATGAGTTTTCTTTGGTAGTTAAGTGACAGAATAACACATTAGCATTTCAGTGAGGCACTTGGTGATTCATTTTCTTCTTGAAACTTCTTAATTCGCATATATCATATTGTTCTTTTCCACTGAAATTAAAGTTGCAAAGAGACCAGAATTTATATTTCAGTTGATGTGTTTATTCATACTGTATTACGTGCTTGGCTCTTTTTCTTCTGTCTTCTTGATATAGTAAATGGTTTATTCACACAGTTCTGCTGATTTTTTTTTTTAATATTTCAAGGTGTCTGAAAAACCTGATTCTGAATTTTGAAACTGTGCTTTGAGATCTCCAGTTCAGTCCAGACCAGTCAGAATTCTGAAATTTGAGTGCATTTCTGCATTCCCAAAACTGAGCTGCAGCACCTGTGCACGGCTTGGGAGGAGAAGTTTAAAGGGTTTAGGGCAACAGAGAAAAACCTGCTGCACACAGAGGATAAAAGATGTTGCCCTAATTCCTATGGAGCTCCCAGCTGCATCCCTAGGCTCCAAGAGAGTTGCAGTGTTTTAATTAAGGCTACTGCCTAAATAGCCAAGTAATCCACAGCTGGTACATGTTTGTTTTGAGGGAGAGTTTTGTGCCTCTAACACACAGATTTAGCAAGAATTGCACTCACTGATCCCCCCTCCCAACCCTCCTTCATGTTCCTTCCCGAGTTCCAAGTTGTTTTTTGGGTTTTAAGTCCCTTCCCACTGGAATAGATGATGCCAATTAACTTTATGAGCATTCCTAGGGGGATTTTTGATTTGTACTTTCCCCCAGCTATCTTCCCAGGCAGTGCTGTGAGTCAGTCTTCAAAGGTGCTGAAAGCTGAGAGTTCCTCGTAGAACAGGGGAACAACTGAGGGCTTTGTGACCCTTTGGAAGCAGGACTGAGTGTTTATCTCCTCTGTTTGATCAGGGGGCCCCAGCTCTCAGGATTACACTGATATTGACTGGTTACTTTGGCTTGGCTCTGAACCCAGCCTAACTCAATTAGCCAAATTTTACTGCCCTGGGTTTGCCTGCCTGCTTTCTTCTCTGAGCTTTCCCTGTAGATCAAACTCTTCTGAGCTAAAAAACTGAGCTAGCTAAATCCCCCCAGCAGTTTCATTCAGGATTTTTTTATGACTCATGGGACTTGACAAAATAAAAACCAAACAAATAAATGAGCTTTTCCTGAAATCCTATTCCCTGAGTGACTTGTTTCATCTCTCACAAAGAAGGTGCAGAGATAAAGGAGAATTTAGGCTGTCTATATCAAAATCTGAATGAGAGATAAAATATTTTATTCTGCTAACCCTTCTCCTTCAAAGAAGCTGACTGACCTGCTTAAAGAAGAGGATATCCTCATTTATAGAGTAAGGAGACTGAGCAGCCAAATAATTTATTACTAAATAATAAATGGTGTGCTTTCTTCTCCAGCCATATTTGTGTGTGTTCTGGTTGGGCTGTACATTTATGTACATTGTACAAATGTACATTACATTTACCTTGCTATTCTTAGAAACAGATGCAAAAGATTTGCAAAAAGCCTGTGTGAAATCTCTGGTTTAGTGTTGCTACAGCCTCCTGCCTGTAGGATAGGGAGCTCTCCTGGGGCTGACTGGCATCCTGGATTGCTCATTATAGAGGAAGAAAACCTCCACAACATCAAAATGCAATTTTTTTTCCCCCAACTTTGTGAAAAATGTGGATCAAACATATGCCTGCTAGCCTTCTGGGGATTCCTTCAGTGCAGAGCCCCTTAGGGGAAGTCCAGTGTGCTGCTTCAGTGATGCTTGGGGTGACAAAGGCAGCACAGCAGCTCCTCTGCCAGGTGTGGTGGGTAGGAACAAGCTGTCCCAGAGCTGCCTCTTCTCTCCAGCAGTTCCTTGGACTGTCAGGAGGGAGAAATTCTCTTATTTCTCTGACACTGACTGGGTAAACAAACATGCAGCTCTGGGATTATAGCTAAAAGAGGAAGAATCAAAATCCTGCCCTGTGCAATATATACCTTCCTCTTGAGGAAGCACAGCTTGTCCTCAGCTCTCACTGGAAATTCTGCTCTTGTAGTAGGAAATGGGCAGTTTTACCTGCGTGAGCCTTTGGCAAGATGGAGGAGGAACTGCAGTCGTATTTTGCTCCTTGCTTTTAAAACAGCTGGCCATCCAATTAAAAATTTCTGCTACAAGAAGAGGTATTTTTCTTTAAAATGGTCAAATTTAGCAGTGGCCCATGGCAGGAATTGGCAGGCTGCAGGAGCTGAGGTGCTGGGAGGACAGAACTACACTCTGTGGAGTATCCTCTGTCTCTTGTGAAGGTACAGAGGCTCTGCCTGGGAAAGGGGAGCTGGTCTGCTCCTGTCTGACCTCAGACATCACACGCCCAAGCACGCTTGGTCTCCTGATCCCTTGCTGCTCCTGCCACAGCTGAAGCCCTTGTCACAGTGCCCTCTCTTTTCCTTTGCATTTCCTCCTTCTCAGCATTCCAAGTGTCCTGCTGGGAGCACGAGCGTGCCCATGTGTGATTTGCAAGAGTGGGAAAGCACTGAGGTCTCCAGACCCTCTCTAAGGTCTGGGTCTGAACCTGAACAGGCTTCACCACTGTCTTTTGTGGGACTACTCATCAACAATGTGTAAAAATATATATAAATAAATTCATAAAAGTTGAAGCTTTCTTCCTTATTTTGCCCCACTGCCTCTTCTCCCCAGATTTAAGATGAAGAATCAGCAAAGAGAACGATGGTAGCCTTAGGCAAAGTCCCGTGGAGATGAGACTGGGAAGGAAGAGAAGAGAAAGCTGAAAACTTTCAGCATAGTCTGCCAGCCTTGGGCGTGGAATATGAACCTAACAGGTCTGGAAAGACTTCACCAGTGACAAATGATTGTGTTCTTCTCTGCAAACATTTTGTAATATCTGCTGCAAATTATGTTTTTATAGTTAAATAAGTACGTGGGGCCACTGAATGTGCTTTCTGAAATCTCTTTGTGCATGCCCTGCCTGTATTTTTTCCCTTGCCTGTGCTGGACAGGTTCAGCACAGCTGTTAAACTGGGCCATGTGGGAGCCACTTTAGCCCAACCCTTAGATATATTTTTCTCTTTAAAGGAACCTTATATGCAGGCAAGCCTCAGGGTGAGCTGTGAAAGTGTCTGTGTGAGCTGGGAAAGAAGTGGCTAAAGTAAGAAGTATTTCAAACTAAGGCCATAGTAATAAAATAATTATATCTAGTGTTGGTTGACTTAAACTGCTGACTAAAACTGTGCTACATCAAACTGCTGTGACAGCAGAATATCAAACTCCTGCCTTTAAAATAAGCCCACTTTGGAGCTTCTGGACCATATTAATTGGTGTGTCACTTCTGCTTATACTGGTGTGAAATTAATTATAAGCAAGCATTTATTGCAGTATGGTAGAGTGGGACAACTGTGTCTTCATTTATTACTGTGCCAGTGGGACTGCAACTAAAACCTAATTCCTTCCTGATGGAGATGTGCAGAAAATGTACTGAAAGTCTCTGAAGGAGTTCTTGCAGGTCTGAACACATTAAAAATGTGAGTTAGAGAATGCTATTTTTTTTCCCCCTTGGAGATCATGCTGTATAATTGCAATATGGTCCTTCTGGAAATCTTCTAGGACCTGGTTACAACACCTCTGTGGTGATCTCTGCTTAAAGAGTGTCTGACCCAATATGAGACTGAGGAGCTGGGGTAGAGAAGTGCATGCCTAAGCAAAAGTAAAGAAATAGGTAATTTTTCTTATCATGTGATATTTTATGTTAACTATTTGCCCAGAGGCATAAGAAATAATATTTTTTAGTATCTAGGTCAGATGTCTGAAAATGAGATTTTAAAGGTTGCATGTTTACTTTAGTGATACTGTGCTATATTAATTCATTGAACATTAGGTGGGTGTTGTTAAAGGGTAAAAAGGGCAAATAAAGCACCATAAACTCATTGAAACACAAATATTCAATGGTTTCTTTTGGCTTGAATATACTTCAAGAATCATAAATTCCTAAAAACAAGCACTCCCCCAAATTACCCTCAAAATGTTGTTACCTCTTCTTTCAAATCTATTAATTGGGTAGCCTAGGAAGTATATAAATCTGCTGTTCTGTTTCATGGTGCTTACTTTTTATTTCTTTGGAGTTACAAGCAGTTTTTCTGGAGTAGGGCAGGGAAACCAGGAGGGAAACCTGTATTTTTTACTGTGATAATGTGATTTGGTAGGTTCTCAAATGCAATACATATGCAAATCACAAGAGCTTGAAAGAATTTCAGCCACTTTTAGAATTACATCAGGGAGAACAACATAAAGAAACTTGCCCAGATTCACTGCACTTATTAAGAAATGCCTCAGAAACCTCCCTGGTGAAATGCAAATGATATTCATAAGTCAATACAGGAGATGCAAGAGAACCAACTCTGTGAAGATCAACTTCCCAGAGACATCCTGACACGTCAGTGTTAACTTCCCTCTTTTAACTTCTTGCATTATAAATTCATGAGTCTCAAATCTGTTGTATGTTATGAATTTGTAAATTGACACTGTGACCTTTTTAACTTAAAGCAGCAAAACCCACACAAGAAAGCAAATCTTTCTAGAGCTAGCAACTGGGATGTAGCACAGTGATGAAAATAAACGTATGACATGTTTTTTCTTCTCCTCCCAAGGAAAGCCCTACTGTGTTTTAAACATAACTTTAGAATTTTTAGATTTCTCTTATTGTGTTGGTTTCCAGCTTTCACGACAGGTGACTGTCAAACATCACATGAGGCTATGGCCAATAAATGGCATTATGCTGCAGGGTCAGGTCAAATGTTAACAAGGCTCTTGCATGGCTCAGTCCCTTTCCTTAGCAAAGAAGTACCAGCCTTTCTCTGCCTCTCAGGATTTAACAGCCAGCTGCCAAGATCAGCCTGGGCTGGTTATTAGAGCAGCATTTCTGCTTTGGTTTCCAGGAAAACCTGTCTCTGCATGACACACTGACAGCAGCAGGTAAACAGATGTAGGCTTCTCTCTGAAGTTGTGTTGGAGATTAGTGCATGTCATGTGTTTATAGCATCTCTCAGAGTTTTTAACCTAATTATTTACTCTATATGCATGGCTAAAGGAAGGGTAGAAAGGGATATATGATATACCACCAGACTTTTTTCCTACTGCAAGTATATTGCAGAAGTAATGAGGTAAAAGGGTTTTCTTTCTGTCTTCTCCTGGGTGGAAAAGTTGAGGTGGGATTAAAGGTGGTGGGAGATTTCTTTGTGAACCCTGTGTTCACCCTATATGCCTGCACTTAAGCACTGAATCTTGTGTCATGGGGCGCAGTATTTTCAATATCTTTCAGGTAACTAAGAAAGAGTAATGGTTTTCTCATGTTTTCATCTGAAACCTTGTTGAAGAGAATTCAAATTGTGGATATATTGTGGCTTGTACAAACTTTAATGTTCTCCAGAATGGCTGCTAAACTTTTTCTTTAAACACATTTTCCTTTCTGTTTCTTTCTGCTTGCTGCTTTCACTTGACTTTAAACTGCAAAGTTTTGGGGTGCAAGTAATGCCTTTCTCTGTGCAGATGTGATCAGTACACAGAGATCAGTCTGTTGGCTTCGGGGCTCTGAGGAACAGCTTTAGCTGATAATTAGTAAAGCAAATAACACTGGAGTGGAGAGATGAAGCTCCAACAAAATTGGGTTAAAGATGTGAGAAGGAAAGAAAAGAGAATTAAACAGAGAAATGAAACCCATAGGCTGGGTAGCTGACCTTCTACCATGTGCTGTAGCCGTCCACAGGTGTGGAAATAATTGCCATGGCTTACAGGAGAGTCAGACTAATGTAATGGTTAAACAAATCAGAACTCATGCTAGCCAGAGTCTGGATTTTTATGTGTTATCTCACTGCCTTTCTCTGCTGCTGGGAGGGCTGGAGGATGTATGTGGAGAAAAGGACATGGTCAGGCTTCTATTGGTTTAAACAACATAACATTTATTCCCTTGAGCTGTCTCAGCTCTGCTAATGCTGAGTTAATTTAATGTTGCTGTGGACACCCTGGTGTTCTGATCTTTGTTGTAGGTGACAAAAGTAATATCTTTAAACTATTTGGAAGAGTGAATAATTTCTGTGTGCTTTCATCTAGGTAAACTGTTTCAATACAAGTTAGTATCAAATATGGATATTTACCCCTTAAGTTCTCTTAGAACACAATCTGTTGCTTCTTATTATTCCCCTGAAGACAATAGAAAGGGAACTTCATTGCTATTACTGTACTTACTATGTATAAAATGCCCACATCCACTGAAATACTCAAATGGAAGCCTCCATTTCTGGAACCAAATATTTTCTGACTAAGGAAAAAGTCTTTTCCATAGAATTTGATAGGTAAATTAGTATCTTTGTGTAAGGGGCTTTGAATATACAAGGTTTCCTTTTAAATACCACCTTATTGTGAGATTTTTTAGTTGAATAGTTTTTTTTTTCTCTCCCAAAAGACTAGCTTAACTTGGACTTTAGGATGGACTTTTTCTTGGCAGGGATGCACTTTTTCCTGATTACTAGTAGCAATCATGTAGTTTTGAGATGTATTCTGGAATTAAAGGCCATTAAGCACATCATATATTCCATGTTGTTCAGTAGAGTGTGGCTTCTGTAAGAATGTCACCTTGATTGCAAGAGATACTTTGAAAATAAGATTTCTGAATGTGCAGAAATGCATAAGGAAGACTAAGAAATCCTTGTGAAATCTGAGCCAAAATGTATATTTTAAACTGCACAATTACAAATACAATTATTCTCATGGCACATTTAATTAGATTTTTAGTTTTGGGGAGACTAGGTAAGTTTGGCTGATTTACTTTATGGAAAACAAATAATGACTCTTAAGAGGAAGTGTGGTACAGTGTTGGAGGAGGCTTCAGCTTGAATCTCCTCCCAATCCTTCACCTTGTCTAGCAGCAGACAAGCTGGAAAGTTTTGTGCACATTTAACACAAGTGAATGTACACACTGGAAATTCTGGCAGAATTCCTGTCTGCTTCTGTAAAATATTCTTCATAGCAGTGGGTCTGTGCTCTCCAAATACCAACAGGGCCAGCAGAAGCAACAAGGAAACCCCTTTTATTTTGGGTGAGAATCCATCAAGAGAGTCTAATGAAAATGAGAAGAAATGATGTGCCAGCAGAGAGCTTTTGGTGGGTCACTGTTCTGTGGGGAAGCTGCTAAGCCATTTCAAACTGGGGAAGAGAAGGAATAAAGAGCCCTTAGAGAGATGGAGCAGAGCCACAACAGCCTGGGTCTCCAAATAAACACCATAAAACTGCAGAGATTCCCCCAGGTCAGCAGGGAAGGGGACTTGTACACCTGAGGGCTGCTGGTCTGCAGTGTGGGAGAGAGATATCGGCTGTTCCAAGAACAGGAATGCATCCCAGCTCCTTGGAGAGGTGCAGAGATGGGGCCATGCAGTGTCTGAGCATCCCACACAGGAGCAGAAACCGAGCCTCTTGTGCTGGACACTGCTGGATTTTGTAACTAATTCCACCTGTGGAAAGAGCCAAAATCCCTTGGGCCTGGGAGAGCCTGGGAAAGCCAGGTGTGTACCCTGGTTATCACAGTTTTCATGAGGTTCCTCTGGTTGAAAAGTTAATCAGGGAAGGCAGTGAGAAGCCAAGACAAGCTCTGACACTCTCCTTGTTTCAGGCCAGGTGTTGTGCCTTGCAACACAAAAATTTCCCCAGGCTGCCCAAGGAGGGGGGAACCTTCCCACAGCCAAAAAGGGTGGGTTTGTGCACCAGAATGGCACAAGGACTAAATATTTGTGTTCTCCCTCTTACCAATAGGCAGAATCTGAAGTAAAACAGGTCATGGAAGGAGTTCCATTCCCTAATGACAGTTCCATTCCCTACTGCATGGAATTGGCCTCTGATTGCAGAACTAGGGACCAAAATTCACATAGAATTTTGGTCTTAACACATAGAATTCACATAGAATCTTTGGACTTAACAAATTTAATGAAAATTGTAATTTCTTTTTTGAATTCCTATAGAAGAACCTTGATTCTTGATTAATTTAGACTTTTTTTTTTTTTCAGTTTTGGGTGGGTTTTTCTGGACAGATGCAACGTCCAAATATTAAAAGTACAAATTGTTTTTCTTTCTGATTAAAATTTTAAAGAAATTGTGCATACATCAGTTCTTTAAAATATAACCTCAATAATATTAAAGATACAGCCTACACTCAAGGAAATAAATTATAATAATTTAAGAACACTACATTTTTCTCTTCTCTGACATGCATACATGCTAATTACAAATGTATGGTTTTTCTCCTATAGAAGAAGACTAATTTAAGGAACTATTCATGTATGCATGATGTTTTATAAGGAGTTTTGTTTGACAGTCTAGTGTGGCAAGGGAGGAAAATGGATTGCCAAATGATACTTAGTAAACAAAGTTCTGCAGTTCTGGGCACAAAGGTGAAATAAGGGCATTTTTCAGTAGAGCACCTGTAGATATAGGCTATGAGTTTTGCATGGAATGTGTGTGTTTGAGGATGTTAGCTGTCCCAAAACACTGGTCCAAACAAGATTTGTAGGACTGTAGCTCCTTGTGGATCTGATACAGACAGCAGAGCTGCAGATTTTGACTCTGCATGGACTCAAATGTCTCATGTCCCAGGGATTCTGTAATTCTGAGTCAGTGGAATGGGTATGAACATGTCTTTAAGAATTTCCTCTGAGCTCTCAGAATATTAGGAAGTCTCTGCTCATGAGACCCTTATTTCAGATTATTTTTAATGTTTCAAGTAATAATTAAAATAAACAGCTGTCAGTGCTTTCTGATGCTGCCTTAGGGCAGTAGTTGTGTATGGGTTTGAAAAAGAACCCACAACAGATGATAAAGGTTGGTAAGAATTACTTGTTGAAATTCCCTCCAGCTCACAGGGATCCAGGAGCAGCAACTGCAAAATGAAGCAAACTGGCTATTGAGTTGTAACAAAGCAAAACTTGAAAGAAAAGTGCTTGTCTGTTGGAAGTTGGACCTTGTGCAAGCAGGTGGCTTGATGCAGAGTGAATAACTAATCAACAGAGGATTGAGCCTTTGAGGCTTTTTCCCATTAGAGCTTTTCCTGTGTAAGCACTTATTGGCTGACCTCAAATAAAGCAAAGCATCCCTTTGAAATAGCAGCTTACTTGCAGGGCATTTAATCCCCAGGTGACTGGTGTAATCACAAATGAATAAATCATGTATATATCATGTAGATTTGCTTGTATTGCAGTCTTAGGAGTCTTTAAAAGTATAAGAATGTTCTTATTAGTGTGCAGGAAGGGCTGTGTGGGAGAGAAACTGATGTGGTGAGTAATTAGAAAAGATGAGAAAGGACAGAATAATATGGCTGCTAGACACATGGGTAGAAAAATGATCATGCTCTTAACATTATCATCTATCCTTGCTTATCTATCATCATATCCTCAGCAGCTGTGAGAAAATTAGTTGTGCTTACAGATGTAAAGACTCTCAACACAGGACAACGAAAATAAATAACACAAGTTTGGATGTGATGTCACCTGGTAGTTTTTAGAGTGTCTTCTGCAGCTTTTCCCAGGGAGTTTGATTACATTTATTTCAATTGGGTGTCACTAAGAGCTAAACCTCAGTCTATGGGTTTCAAAGTACCCCCAAGGAGAAACGTGTAATGCAAATGTGTCAGGTAACACTGCTGTCCCCTCCACCTCTGCTTTGAGCTGAAAGTAACAGATAGGAAATAAGAAATGGAGAGAAGGAAACTATAGAATTGTTTAATGTAAGAAAGGGCTTTCAACACAGTAAAAGTAAAAAATGTGTAAGGGTGTGTTCTCTGGAAGCCAACATCATTAGCTCTCTTGGGAGCTTGCACACCCATGAGCAGAAAAAAAGAAACTATGTTATGGACAAAAAAATCTGGAGTCAAAAGTCTGTTATTCCAGAGATGGGCAAAAAGGTTTGAGTGCTCATAAGACAACATAATCTATATATGGGTTGTGAATTTGGGCACTAAGTTAAACAGCAAAATTACGTAAACCTTATTCTAAACCACGTCAGAAGTTCAATGCAGAGTTAAATAGTTCCATTACACTTGTCTCGGAGGGAAATGGAAGAATGAAACCCTAATCTAAGATCTGATTTTAGCCAAAATCATTGCATAACCAGTGGGCTTAACATTTTTGAAGGCAGTTTGATGTTTGTTTTTTTTTCCCTTTAGATGACCTTTTATTTTTAAGCAGTATGACTTTTCCTCTTAGGAAAAAAATAAAGCCTGCAGCAATCTAGTTTTAGAAGCTGCTGTAAAGGATATAGTTGATCTGAAGAGTTTCTCTGAAGTCCCTACATTATAGGTGACAAAGCTGTGGGTTATTGTTCTGATTACACCTTACCCTCTCTGTGGAATGGTTTAGTGCTCTTCTACTTGCACACACTCTGCCTCTACTGCATCGCCAAACACAATACCCAGCCTAACATACACTTGAACATCTATGACTATTTTAGAGAAGCTATTAATCATCACTTTGAAATTTTTCTACCTGTGAGCCTTCTACCTCACTGAGCAGGATGCAATTATGTCAGTAAAACCAGCAGCACTATAAATCTTTTGCTTTGAAACAATTTGCTTCGAACAGATATTTTAATGTTTCAACAGAGACGCAAAAGGAGCCAAGTCTCTTTGTAACTTTGTTATCCAGAGCCTGCCTGTCACTATGCTGAGCATTATGTAATGTTAGCAAAATAGTGGCAGTGCCTACACAACTTATGCTAGCTGCTGCACTTTATAGAAAAACAAATATCAGTTTACAGAAGCAAATATCTGGGGAACAAAGAGCAAAAGCTGTAATTTCCACTCAGCAGTGCTGGTAAATGACAGCAAAAGGGTTTCAGAGCTGTTCCAATGCCAGTGCTGGTGGGCACCTGTGCAAACAGGTGTGCAGTGTGAAACAGAGCAGGGGATGCGGCCCTGAGCAGGCTGGGAACACAGATTCCTGCAGCTACTCACTGCTGCTGTCCAGCCTTCACTGGGTTTCACCTTTAGGAACCTCCCTTTGTTACCCACTACTCTCAGATTGCTTGGAAAACATCAAGGAATAGAATAAGAGAATTAGAAATTATCATATTGGTATGAAATAATTCTAATCTTACTACAGGAATCTTGACTTTTCCCTTTTTTCTTTCTCTTTAATTTATTTATTTTCTTATGAGACTGTTGCCATCACCTTTTCCTCAAGACTCTTTTTGTGTATTCTCACATTCTGCCAACTTTGGTATATTTCACTTTATATCTCTTGCATCATTGATCATTATAATGTAATACATAGAAAAATGTAAAGTTGCAGAAAAAAAGGGAAGGACTTTGAAGTTTTTTTTTTCTTACCTTTTAATGTGTTCCCACTGCACATAAGATAAAAGCAGCCAAAAATATTTCTACACCCAGTTGCTTTGTAGAGTTTGCTTGATCCTCAAGAGAAAAAAAAAAGCTTATGTACTAGGTCCCCTTCTCCTTTTTAGGAAATGTAACAAGATTTTTTTAGGATAATCAAAAAAATAGACACTTTCTAATAGACTGAACATGATCTCGAGGAGTCCAAGCATTTTTTTTTGTTAATATAGGGCAGAATGTAAAGTTCTGTAATGAATGTAAATGTAAATGTATGAATGTATATGTATGTATATGTAAATGTATGAATGTAAATGTATGAATGTAAAGAATGTAAATGTAAAGAATGTAAAGTATAAAGGTGAGCTACCCTGAATCTAATTTTCAGACTATCTTCTCAGTACTTCTTCCTTTGCTCATTATGATGGTCCATATGTATACATATTATATGCATGCTTGGTCTTTTTACTGAGATAAGGAGTTCAAAAATTACATTGATCCTCTATGTTTCAGGGGAGCAAATGTAAAGGCATTTCTGCTGCTTCCTTCCACTCCCTGCATAAGAAGATGGGTGATGTCAGAAGGTATAGAAAGGCCATGAATAATTTGATTAAGGAACTGAATTTAAGTATGGTCTAGGAGTGTGCTGTTATGAGTATTTGGGATCTGGGTTTTTAATATACTGGTATGGCAGACTCTGTTGCAGGTTTTATTTTGTTGCCCCCCTCCAAACTGGTGATGGGAACTCTTAGATTTCCTAGGACTTCTTATTAAAACAAAGTTAAACAGCAAAATTACGTAAACCTTATTCTAAACCACGTCAGAAGTTTCTTATTAAAACTGCAAGTTTCACTAACTTTCATGAACTGATCAATTTACCTGAAACTAACATAAAACCTTATTGGCACCATAATGATCTTGGTATTTACCACTTAAAAAAAAAAGTAGAAGTGGCTCTATGTCATAACCTCTTCCTCTCCAGCCTCTCATTCCCCAGGCTGTCCCTGAGTCAGCCCTTGGATGTCACCATTGGGAGTGGATCTCCTGTGGAGCTGGAAGTCTCCCTGGCTTGGTAAGTGCTTGAATTGGAAACCCAGATGCAGATATTTCAAGCAAACTTGCCAGTTTTATAATTGCTGTTAAATTCACAACTTAGCAGACAGAAGTTCAATTTGTATTTCATTATTATGCTGTGATACTCTGAGTAATTTTTTTCCTCTTACAAACATGTAACTAAATCTTTCTTAACTGTATTCGTCTTAATTCTATTACTCAAGTTCTCACAATAGCTGAGTTTTCAGGAAACATTCTCTGTTATATTACTTAATAGTTTAGTTCTTTGTAACCTTTTATATTTTTTACATTTTTAGCCACTATTTTATTGTGCCTTAAAATAAAAGCAAAGCTTAAAAGCCATGATTTTCATCCTGAGAGAATATTGAAATGAAAGCACATATAAGAAGGATCTAATTACAACATGCAAAAATAGAATGCTGTAAATCCTTCATTTTTAAAGATCTTTGTTTTGGATTGAAATTTAATCAAATTGCACTTGGAGTGTTTGAGTTCAAACAAGAGAGGAAGGCTCAGAGTATTAACCCACATCCCATAAACCCTTTCTCCTGTGAGAAGTCCTTCACCTGAACAGTGTGACTGATGTCAGTGGCTGGAGTGCTCATCAGCCCCAAGTGGCAGAGCACAATTCCCAAGGAAATGAGCCTTTGCAGCACTGGCAGGCCATGCTATGGCCACATAATGTGCCTGCATTAGTCTTCTGTTCTCTGCACGACACAGGGAAAAGTTTCCATGGCCGGTGCAAGGAGAGTGCAGGCTCTGGCAGCCTGGGAGGGTCAAAGCAGAGGCTGCTGTGCCTGTGGGGTGCCCAGGCTGAGAGCAGGTGCAGGGAAGGGATCTGAGCAGTCCCACCGGGTATTCCACCCCGAAGCACGAATGGGGCTGGTTTGGGGAATACCCACTAAGAAAAGCCCACAAACCCGATAAACTAACACCTAGGGTCTATGATGTATCCAGCTTTTCACAGTCATTCCAGGGAGACTGGCAGACAGAAAAAGAGAGAAAGGAATGTGGGAAAAGTAGATGTATGACAGAACAAGTCACAAATGCCAAGTATAAATAGGGATAGATTTGTTAAGAAGCAGTTATTTCTCCTGCCTTTTCCTTCTGCTTTGACTGATACCTTCTATTCCCTCATACCACACAAATTTATTCATTTCTCTTTTTTCTTACAGTAATTTTCCCATTTTCTTTGGTGCTTAATGCATGACCCCTCAGGTTTGAGCACAGCTTCCACTCATCCTTCAGAAGTGGCTTCTTGTGCCCTGCCTCCAAGTAATTAGCTGAAATAAACCTGAGCAAATTGTGTGGAGCACTAAGGAAACATGAACTGTGTGTTTTATTATTCAGACATTGCCTGCATCCTCTATGCATGCTGCTTGTCAATGTTCTGCACAAGGAATGAAAACAATTCAGGTAAATAATCTGGTCAGAGGTTGCTTAACTCTGATGAGAGATGGGGGATAAAAATATGGAGCAAGAAAGTAGTGAGGGTTAAATGAAAGAGAAGATTCAGGGGGAAATGCTGCAAGTATGTTTTATTCTTGTTTCAGCTTTTTGTTCTTTTGTTGAAACAAGAAAGTTGATACATTTAAGCTGACTCTGAAGCTCATTGTTCTATATGCAGAGGGGGCATCTTGGGGTTGTTTTGCTCTCTTTCAATGTTATTCAATTAAAATACTGTTTTGAAGTGGAGAGTGTAAAGTTCAATGTGAAATGTCTCAAATTTCCTTCTCCGTATGTTCAATTAAATAATTCAGTAAATTTATCTGAATTTAAATTTTTGCAAGTGTCAAATGCTCTTTATGTTCAAAATTTACATACAGTGTGAAAATATCCAAGTATAGTAAAATATGTAATTAGAAAACCCAAATAATTTATGGCTAAGTACAATCCTAGTGTTCATGCAATATTTCTAGTGTACTAGAACATAGTACAAATGCCTAAATGAGATGAATCACCCTGAAAAGACTGAACTGAAAAATTGCTTTAACCTTTTTGAAACAATGCATTTTGACATTTCCAAAATGAAACAAGAGCCAAGATTTCATGTAGACTTTTCCCACTGAAGCTGTCATAAAAATCAACAAATTCTCATGACGCATTTTGAAGGAGAATGCATTATATTTTCAAGTTAGAAAATGGTACTGCAGTTAACCAGTATTTTTGTTACTTGATTCTACTGCTAAAGAGATTTGGGGACTGAGAGCATGGGCCTTGCTTGTCCTTTAGTTGATTTTTTTTTGGCATGTATTTTTTGGAATACTTTTTCACCTTTAGTAGTTGAAATTCTGAGGTCCAAGTCTACTTTATAGCAAGGATAACTAATCTGAGACAACTTTAGCAGGTCCAAACAACCATTACCCCCTACAGACTGGAGTAGTATGATGGTTATAAAGAGCAATTATGCATCAGTCCTGTAAATTTAAAATTTTATCCATAATGTTTCTCTTCTATGAGAAAGCATTTGATGAGCAAGAGTTACATGGACTAGAGAGGCATTTTTGAGAAGATGGGTGATCGCCTATCAATTTAAAGTCTGATTGAGTGTGTAGACATTGGTACTGCAGTTCTGCTCCACAGATGGTTTCAGGTCCCCAGATGACTTTTCCTGGAGGGAAATGGAATCTCTTTTTTTTTTTTTTTTTTTTTTTTGTAATAGTAAGGGAACTTGATAAAAAATTTTGCTTTTAAGAGATTACTCTTTATGCCATTTGTAACCATGTTCAAGTTACAATTGATGGTAACTTTCTCTCAACTCTGTAAAAAATGGTGCTGTAGTTGCTTCCCTTTCTCTTCCTTTTTTTAAAATCACAGTAACTAGCTCTTGCAGTATGATACAAGTTTGACAGGACATCACAGGAAATGAATCTGTTCTCTGCTTTAATTGTCTAAAGCAGAAGTCTTTCCACTGCAACAAATGCAGTGACATTATGGTAAAACTGGCTGATCTGCTAAATCCCAGGGAGGTGTTGTACAGAGAGGAGAATGACATGTGGCTTTTCAGAGCTGCACCTGGATAATAAATCTCATACTGGTTACGTCTTGGCAGAGGAATGAAAGTGGTTACAAAGTGGTGCTAATTGAACAGAGTGGCTGCTTTTCATCTCTAAAGAGATCAGCTGCTGTTTCACACACATACGTTTTATTTCTGGTGACTTTGACAAAAATAATTTAAAGAACTTCCCACAAGATTTCATTATATGAGAAAGACCCAACAACAAAACCAAAGCCCCCACCACCTGTGTCACGTGTAATAAAGTAGAATACCAAGGAAGGTACTCTGGATCAAATCCAAAGCCCATTTTAATGAATTCAGCTTTTTCCTTTGACTTCTCTTAAGTCCCAGGAGGTCTTACTGAAGAACTTGAGAACACTTGCTATTGTATAGGATTTAAAATACGTCTTTTAAATTTTTTTCTCATTTCTTCTTAAGTTTTCTAGTTGTTTTAGATGGACCTATGACTCTCTTACTGAAGAAGGGGTTGTTGTAGGCTGGGAAAGGACAAGGTGGTAAACTTCCAAAAGGCAGATCAATGATGTGAATGAGTTTTATGCAGAAACACACTTTTGAAACGGAAAGATGAATGATTTGGTGAGGGAACTATTTATAATAGACCTCTAACCCTTCAAGATATGTAATTTTTAGACATGGTGTTCCAGAAAAGGAAAGGAATGGTGGCAAGTGATTCAGCTGTCTGTCAGTGATGGTTTAGGTTGGAGGAAGGGGAATGACACTGTCATGTGGAGCCCTATTTTTATTCAGTAATTGTGAACTGCAATGAGAGCAGTGGGGTGGGAGATCACCTCTGTACACAGCAGATTTGAACTTTACATTGACATGCTGCATTTGCTCCCTGCATGTGGGGCAGTGAAAGGGTCCTCGAAGCTCGAGTAGAGAGAAGAGCCTTAAAAATCATATCGTAGAGAATCAAAGAGGTCAGCTGTTAAATTTATTCAGATTTACCAAACAGGTGTCTTGTCCCCCTAACCCTGCTTGTGCTGGTGGTTATGGGGGAGCAGCTGGGGCTGCCTTCCTGCCTCAAACTGCTGTGACATGAGAGCACAGTGCCCTGCTCAGCTTTGACTGCACACGTGCAGGTAGACAAACATCCTCCCCCTTTCTGCTTAGATCTTGGTTACTGATCCATAATGCTGCTTCATTTGCTTGTCATGGCCATTTGCTGCTGCAGTGTGTCTTTTTAAATTCAGTTTGTGTGCTGAAAAATTCCCAGACAGGTGCACAAATGTCATCCAGGTCCTTCTATAGGAATTACATTTCTGTCTTTTATGCACTGTGGTGGAAAAATCTACCATGAGCAGTTTTAGACAGGTATTTAACTTTTTAAAGGGAACAAGAATTGCAATTGTAATAAAGATAATTTTCACCACCATAGATTGGAAAACATTTCCTAAGGGTGTTTTAAAATGATCACTTCTGTCAATAAGGAAAATAAGGCATTGGAGAGACTGTAGGAATGGCCTAAGAGCCAACAGGAATGTGCTATTCCAAAGAACCAAAAGAGTTAACATTCAAGATCCTGGGTGATATAAATTTTTATAACTCTGATGAAGTCATCTGTGTCCATTTCTACTGACTGGAAAGATAATATTGATCTCCAGAGTATTGACGCAAGCTTCAGTTCACTCTAATATTAACCACAGTATTAACTATAACACAGCCCTCTCACACCCTGGCTGTAAAATAACTGCCTTTAAAACTGCCCTCAAAGTTTTTTGCTGAGTTCTTTCTTAAAATTTTAACAAAGGTAGGGACTTCTGATATTTGATATTGTCCTTTGGTGGGAAACTAAGTTATAGTAACCAAAGGAAGAAAAGAGCGATTAGACCTGAAACTTTTGTTTAAATGATCAACAAAGGAACAAAGTGCAAGGTTCCTTGGGTCCTGCTTTCCTCTCCAGGTGTGCTCCAGCGTGGAGTGCCTATGCTGGACCTGTATTTGATTTTGTTTTGCAGTAGATGCCATTGTTAATTGTAATTCATTCCAGTGTTCCCCTATCAAGTACACTACAGAAAATATAAATGTTTACATGTAGGTATGACTACGAAAGCTGGTTTGTTGGGGGAAAAATAGGAGCTCCCACATTTGGGATTTGTAGGTAGGTATAATGGGCTGAGTTGCAGCTCATCCACTCTCAGCACCTCTTAGAGAGGATGCCTGTTTTATGTAGTGGCCATATGTATGACATATATACATATACAGTGCAAGGAAACAGGCTCCACTTTGCAAAACATCTAGGAAAAAGCATCTTTTAATGCTGTGGCTGTGAGATTGATTAAATATTTTCTAGAATCCATATTAAGAAATTGATTAATCTTTCTCTCTATGGATTGCTGTGCTGAAGATGGGACAGGCTGTCACTTCTCCTGCTTGGCTGGGACTGTTCTATTATTGTTATTGCTTCTTAGTGTCACACTTTGCCTGGGGTGTGGCTCCACCTCTCTCTGCTTTGTAGAGCTGGGGCTCACTAGAGGGGAGATTGCAAATATTCAGGACTATGTTATGGCTGTTCTAATCCTTTTGTTGAGAGTCTCTGCTCTGCCACAGTCTGCTTCCTGCTTTCACACTTCTCACCCAGCTGGCTGCTTACCTTCTGCATCGGAGTATTTTCTTAAAAGTTATTTCTTTGTGGAAGGTAATTGATTTTAAGTTCTTGCAGGTACCAGCAGATGATGCAGATGGGTGAGCACACCTTTCCTGGGCTGCTCCCCTCAGAGAACCACATATAGAATTTCTCAGAGGAAGAAGAGTATATTGAAAACTTTATCTAGGGGAAAAAAAAAGAATAAGAATGTCCTGGGCTTTTTGCCTGATAGAAAACTTCCAATCTGCTCTGTGGAATGAGTTTTGTTACACCTGTCTCTCTCAAACGGCTCAGTGCAGCAGGAGGGAACTCTCAGTGGTCAGCCTGCCAGTGAAAATTCTCTTTCAGCTGCTGTCTCTCAGGTCTTCTTTCTTGCTGAAGGTCAAGGTTTATTTAAGGATCTCTGACTCTGCATCTGGGGCCTCTTTGCTCTGTGATAGCATTTAGTTGCCTGGTCTCAGCCATAAGGAGCTGTTCAGGCAGTTTCTCCCTTTTTAATCTTTTATTAACAACCAGTGAGCCTGACTTCATCTGACCTTTCTGCTTCTTGCCTTTATTTATCTGCCAAACATCAGCCTAACTCCCTCAGTGAGTCTTGGATCTGTTTTGAAGAATCCTGGGAGGAGGTAGTTGGGATAACTTTCTCTTTTGGATGCCTTCCTTGGAGCTTCTCTTATCTCAAGTCTTCAGAGGAATGCCTCAATACAGGCAAACCCCTTGAAGTTACAAGTTATGGTTAGTGCATTTTGCCTCAATAATTCTGTCCATGGGGCAGGGATTTTGTCTGTCCCCATTGGCATCCTGCAGTCTACACCTGCTGAAACATCTGAGGTTTCTTAACTCATCACTCTGAAATGACACTGTAATGAAGTATTGTTCCTCTGGGACTATTGAGGTACATTATACCCCAAAGAACAGATTTTATAAAGCTTTGCAAGAACATGGAAGGGTTAAGCTGCAAGTCTGTCCTTGTCTTGCTCAGCCCAGTTCTGCTCAGCTCTCTCTGTGTAACTGCAAATTTAATTACTTCACAAAGGCTTTGTTTTGGCTCAGCTCTTGGCTGGCCTGTTCCCTTGGCCAGCAGGGGTTTGGCTGTGCTGCTGGGGGCAGACAGCCCCACTCCTGCACGCTGGCCACAGCTCAGAATGGAGCAGCCCTCTCACCTGCAGCCCTGTGCTGACCTGATTTAGGTCCTGGAGGCAGGGCTGGAGGTCAGGAATTGCAGCCAGTCTCTCCACACTGCTCTGGGATGCAGCCACCACACCGTGCTCCCAGTTGTCTCCCAGTGCCACTCAGTAATGGTTTCACAATGAATCCATTAGAAGGCCTTTTGGATATGAAAATTATCATTTTGCAAGGCAGCAACCACTATGAGCATTACCCTTTAGCTACTGACAGCAAAGTTCAAAAATCTTATCATGTGCTGGTTTCCCAGCAGCTGATAAAGGTTAATAAAATGGAAGTTTAAAAGGCAGTGTTTCTAAATTTTTTATGCTCAGAAAGGCTGAGTCTCATTTTATTGGATTGACTTAACCCACACTTTCCATTCACATGGAAACTGCACGACTCAAATTCCTTCTTGCATCACATGGAACCATAAACTCCAGGCCTTGCTGCTGTCACAGCTGGCAGAGAGGAGATTGCACTGTCTGAAGTGAGCTGGTGTCTGTAAATATCTGCAAGATAAGATTTGTGCAGTGGCCTCTGGAGAATGGCACATCTGCTTCACTGAATTATTGATGTTAATTCAGAATTGGATCCTACACAACATTTCTAATGAGAATTCCTAATGCAGTGGAGTATTAAGAATTCTTAGTTTACCTTTCTTATGCTCCTGTGTCTCTGAACATACTAATCTGGTATAACACAAAGATGTGTTGCAAGAAGAAGAATTTTAGAATTCTTTTATTTAATTTGGCCCTGCTGTTTAGAGCTAGTGCTATTTTCATGTTTGAGAGGTCTGTGCCTACAGTCCCATTTCTCATTAGTAAGGCATGATGAGACAGGTTGTGTGCATTTTTACAGGTTGCCTTAATTTTAAATGTTCCTCAAATGTATACTTTGAGATTATTCTGTGCCTTTCATGTAAAAAGAGAAATTTAATTATCTTGAGTTTGTGGTACTACACTGAGTTCCACTGATTTAAGACAAAAATAACGAGTTGTTAAATTGGGCTAATTATATTTAAAAGTGAGTCCCTTTTTGGCTCTGCAGTTGTTAGAGATGAACCTGATCTGAATTACTATGCCAGAGGCAGGTTCACAGATGGTTTCTTTTGTCTTTATTGTGGGCCATATTGAAGCACCAAGGATATTTAGGAGAACAATACCGAGAATCCAGTTTTGGTTGCTTTGTTCATTGTATTTGCAGAGGCTTCACATGTGAGACAAGACTGTAAATAAAAGGCTTTAAGCTTAAATCAATGATATAATCACAGAAGTGGTTCTTAATACTGACTTCATAGTTGAACAGACACATGAGACATTTCATTTTTTACATCAAGTTCCACTTGAGATACCTTGATTAATATTTTGTTGGAACAGAATGAGGAGTTGGAAGGCTGTGGTACCTGTGCACTTTGTGCACTATAATTATCACCTATTAATAATTCATGTTGCGTGGTCCATCCAAATCCATCAACTTCTCCTAAAGGAATGGCTCAGATCAAAAGTGGCTGATCTGCCCTTTGAGAAGCTACAGGTGTCCTGACTTTTATTAAAAAATACCCTCTGGCCATTGTGTTGGAATGAACTGTTTTGCACACCAGGTTGAAACTTCCCAAGAAATAAGATTGGGGTGGGGCTGTGGACTGGATGAAGGAACTCAGCTTTCAGAGGTGGTTTGACTGGTGATTTCAGTTCTCTAGAGCATTCCTGATATCATAACACCCTCTGTTTTGTAGATTTTATGGAAAAACAACAACAAGGATTTGCATTGAACAATGACTTCCATCTCTGCCCTCTTAGAGTGCTGAAAATGACTCAAAGTAAGTTATTATCATGCCCTATACAAGATGAGTGCAGAAATGGACAGAGACATTAAGCAACTTGCTCAGGGCTGTAAAGTGAACAAAAAATTTCTAAGAAAGCCTAATGTACTGTTTTTTGACCTGCAGTCTTACCAGTAGACTTTGTTGCTCTGTTGTAGCTTTGACAAAAATAAATTATTTTATGTAGTCTATTTAGTGCATTTTTAGATAAAACATGAGGTACTGACTGAGCTTGACCAAATGGAGAAGTTAATAAATACAGAAGAATTTTTTAATATACATAAACTTGATATCTGTCTTATTAAGATTAAAACAAGAAATAAACCTGTCGGATACTGTCATCAGTAGCACATGGGATTTCAGGTATAACAGCAGCAAAATGTAATAATAACAATAATAATAAAATGCAGTCAAAGCATTCTGGCAATGAATGAATGCTCTTGCCTGTAACAATTTTCAAGAAAATTTACATTTTTAAGACCTGTTCCTTTATTATTTCAGCCTGTTTGCAGTAGCACAGGAGGAGCTGACATTTCAAATAATTGCTGCAGTAACAAACAATGGAAGCATTTATCATAATATGCCAATTAATATTTGGAGGCTATTCAGCACATTTAATGAAGGCTGAAGATAATCACCCTTGTTGTGTACCCTGATGTCTTCCATATCCCTGCAAACACTGTTTTGATCTTTAAGATTCCTTTTCTTTAGTGTAATGGGTTTGGTTTTACCAAGCCTGGGCACTTTCGATGCAGAAATGAGGTATCTAATGGTTCATGCTTGGAGATAAATGTGCATACAATGAGCAGGTGCCAAAAGGGGGAAGCTGTTACCACATCTTTGTGTAATTTGAGTGATTTATGTGTTGGAATGATGGCACCCATACATGCTGCTTTTCCTGGTGCTGTTGTGTTGAGTGCACAACTTAATGACATTTGATCTTCTCAATTTATAGTCTCTCATCTCGTTTATGTTTGCTATCAAAAGGATAATTTGTAGAGCAAATGTTCTGTTGACCTGAATTGGCAGAAGCATTTTTCAATCTGCCAATTTTTCCTTTTAAATGAAAAAGAATTAAATTTATTAGCCCATAACTTTCTCTTTCCTTTAATGATGGGTTTATCATTCTATTTAGCATTTGCTCAGACAGTGGAGTAACTTCTTAAGACCAGAAGAGTGAAATATTTGGATCTGCTTTTAACCTGATGTCAACAAAAACTGTAGATTGGGTTGATTTCTTTTGGTTATGGCTTATCAGAGCAAGAAAAAGACATGAGTGATACCACAGCAGGAATTTGTCTTGTTTCAGATCTATGGCAAAACCCAGCTGTGGCTGATCCAAGTGGGAATGGAGCTAACTGCATGTCTGAACTGAGGAGTGAAGGGGAGATAAACACACCTCTCTCCTGGATGCTGCACCAGAGCTGTCAAGCCTTAACTGTGGTTGTTTATTTAAGCCTGACTTAAGTTATGGCTGACTGACATGAAGTTCCAGGTGTCTCAGTTTCTTTCCTGTGGTGTGTTTGTAACCTCTTTACCTCTGTGGCTCCACTGAAGATCTACTGTTCCCTGGAGTGACACTGCCATAGATTTTCTTGTACCAGTGCATTAGTGTTGGTCATGAGTTGTTTGTAGCATAAATGTTTTTCCTCATGATGTTTTTCTGGCTCTAGACATCTTAATAGCACTGCTACAGCTGTTAAAAAAAAAAAAAGGAGTGGAAAGTTGTTGGGAATAAGGCAGCTTAATAATATAGTTTTGAATTAATTCCTCAGAGAAGAGGATGTTTTTTAATATTGCAGGGTGTACAGTGTGATGCTAAGTTTAAGTGGTGAAAAGATGTATTTTTCTTGATTTTAGCTGCTAATATTATTGAAAGAAAGCCAACAGATGCATCAAAGACTTTTTCCAGAACTAAGACAAGTCCTGCACAAAAGGACTTCTATATGAAAATGCCATTTTTTTGTTTTAAATGAAATATGAGAGATGTTTTGGGTAATGAATAATAATAATAATTCTGAGGAACAAAAGCCAATGGCAGAAGTATTAACATGTAGAAATGAAGAGGTGCTGAGTGCTCCTGAATGATGATGGATTTTGCTGTCTCTCTCCTGCATCAGTATCTGCCTCCCACTGCCCTGGCAAACAGCTTATCTGACTTTGCTCATGTAGACTCTCACCTGAACTTCTTTATTCCCAGGGGAAGCAATCAGTGAAATTGCACACACATTTCTGCTTCCCTTCCCTTCCATCTCCTATGATATTTTCATGGGTTTATGCTTCTGTATTTCTGCTTCAGACTGAGCTGATATACTCTTAGGTTTTTCCAAACCCATTCAGACAATCCAAGTGATCTTTTTCAGTCATGCTTTGCGAGTTCCCACAGTGGATGAATTTCAGGCAATGTCTGCTTAGCACAGTGTCCAGCTGCTGCTGCAAAGTCATCCAACAAGGGTTTGTGTGTCACTGACTTGATAAATGTTTCTGACACTTCCCTGAAAACTTTCTTCTTCTCCTTTCCAGTGATTTTTCTCCCTTCTCCCTTTCTGAAATGTACAGATGATAAGCAAATGTTAAAATATCAGGTTTTCTTCACGTATACTTACATTAGAATTAACCTATGGATTCTCAGGTGTTGAATTAAACTCAGCTCTGTTGAAAATGGTTGTTATTCTAGCAAAGTAAATTTAAATTGTGGTTGTATTTCATGTGCTCCTGACAGAAGCCTGAATCTGATTTGATATCCAACCCAGACACGAGTGACTGGCACTGATGGTTCAGGTACAAGACAGAAGCAGGTCTGGTACAGATCCCTCTGGCTGTGACAGGCCACATCCACAATACTGGTTTTTTGTCATGTGATTGGAAGATGGATGAGACACTAAGTGTTAATAAAACAATAATAAAACCTCCGTGGGCTGCAAAGAAGTGCGAACTTCAATTTTCAAAAGCAATGTTTGAAATTGTTTTTAAAAGGACAAGAAAGCTGTAAATTTCAAAGTGGAATATGAGGCCTTGCTGAAATGTAATTGTGGGTAACTGCAGACACCTATAGGTAAACATGAAAAAATCTGCAGTAGAGGCAGGTTACACATTTCAGGTTTGTAGCATAACTCAAATAATAACCTGTTTCTGTTAGAAAAGGTAAGAGAGGACAGGTCCCTGTTTAAATTTTATTCTGTTGAATCTGAAACTCTCTGGAATACACTGCTCCAGACTGTCTAGCATTTAAATACATAAATCCACGGAGCTCTTTTAGAGAGGTTGCCTGACAAGCAGAAGGCAGAGGCTGGTGCCCACAGGGGTTGTAAGAGAAGATTCTGTGCTGGCTCAGCTCCTTTTCCAGTGCTGCTGTTTAGATAAATAAAAACATTTATAGTCAGAAACATTATCACCCTAAGGAGACCCACAGTCAAATGCTGTGACTACAGCAATCACAATAACATGATAAAAAAGTACCAGAAGCTGCACTTTTCCAGTAAAATACCAGCTGTAGTCACTTTATGCAGAAGATTCTGTTTTAAAGATTGATGTATGGATTTCTAGGTAATCACATCTTAAACACTTAGAATTTTTAAATTTATTTAGACTAACCCATTTATTTAGACTAACTCTAAGATTAGAAACAAAATAATAATATCTTTGTATTTAACATTCAATGTGGAAATACCAAACATTTCTGAAATAGGTGAATTCAGGAAACATGATTCTGTTACAGAGCTGGCAGGTTAACTCTGTTCTCCTGTGTTCTGTGCTTTAGGCTCAGCCATAGAGAAATCTTCAGTTCTAATCACTCAAGTCACTAATAAAATAGCATAAATTCAGTATAATTTATTTATTTTCAAAAAATGGCTATATGAAGTAACTAATTTTAAACACGTGTTTCATGTTTAGAATAAAAACATCCTAGTTTTTTTGCTTTTGCTTATTTTTTTGTTACGCATGGGAGCCTGTCTCCTCTTGTTCAGGTAGATGTGTGATCTCTCAAAGTAGTTCCTGGAGCTGCTTTGCATGAAGTGTGGGTTTAAAAGTCTATCAGATCTTAAGTCTTAAGGCTGGAGATGAAAGCTGTCCATAATTAAGTCATTATTTATTTAACCTATCTGCTCAGTCCTCCTGAGCCATTCATTTGAAACTTATTTTAAAACATAAAAATAAAGGCATTCCTTAAAGCAGTGCAATATATAACTGAATATTTTTATATAAAATCTTTTTCAATGTACTTTTCTCTCTCCCTAGGAAAAGAAGATTAGAATTTTGGGTTTTTGAAAACCTTTGTGCATAGGTGCCCAGGGTCTCAATTAATTTGACCATATAACCATATCAAGAAATGAATAGGAAAAGGTATCCTTTAAAAATGTCAGTAGAAGGCAACACAGTGAGAAGGGCTCTCTTCTAATGGTTTCTGCATGGGATCTAGGTAGCTTCCTGTACATGCCTCTTTCCCTCACATGAGGCACAGGAGAAGGATGTTCCTGACTCAAGGGACTTACTGAGGTGTACAAAACCCAAACAGGGACAAGCTGGGTCTTTGCACTCCTTTCTTTTAGGGCACTGTGGCAAGATGTTGGCTCATTTCTCCTGTCATTAAGTATGCAGGGTCAGTAAACATGGTACATGTATACCTTGATATTTCCTTCCATTCCCCTGTTTGCTGCCATCATTGAGAGAACACACAGATACTGTTCCCTGTTCCCTTAGGCTGCTGCACTCATTCATCCTGGAACACGATTTTTCTCCCATTCCTGTTTGGTTATCAGCCTCAACTCCCAGCCTGCGGTAATGAAAAGTTATGGGGAGAAAAAGATGTGCATAAAGAAGTGTAGGGCTGGAGATTAAACTCCCTAGTGTAATTCATGTTATGCTAATGAGGCACATAAGATCATTCAGAGCAGGGTAATGCAGTATTATCATACCAAGAAACTGACATAATTTACTATGGGGAGCCTTTACTTAATACATCATATTTCAGCAAGAAACTTAATAAAAGGAAGCTTAACACATAAATACCACCAAAAAGTGTAGAAGATAATGCAGCATTTGATCAGAATAATACACAAACACTACTGTGAAACCTAATTTCCAACAAGTTATCCAGGAATCAAAACATACATATTGCTTATTGTTGCTGCTGAAGCAGTAGCTTAATAACTAAGGATACCAGAAGAGGCACAATAAGCATTTCCTATTATTTCTATTCCCCAGTTGCCTATAATGACCATATAACTTAATATTTGATTGAATGGTCTGGATATGAAAGCTATTTCCCTTGCAAATTAATCCTAGCACTCAGCTGCAGTACAGCAAGGAGTGTTACCATGGTACTGTCATGAGGCTTATCCCATGACATTTTCCCCCCAGTTTTACTGATGCTTCCCTTTTAAAGCCATTCAGTTTCATTGACTAATAAATATATATTGTGCCCTAACATGTTTTGACTTCCATTCCATCAAGGGTCAAAAAAATCATAATTGTTGGCTTGTTATTTGTTATTACTAGCATTATGAGAGTGTTTAATATCTCTTTGAAAACCTGCAATGTCCGTTTGAATGAGATTTCATCATATTGGTATGGTCCCTGTAGAAGTGGCTTTCAAAACCTTGGCAGAGGTGGGAAGGGTGGGAAAAGAAAGTGAAAAGACTTAATGAGGTGATGGTGACATGATTTAAGAGCTCTGACTCTCTGTCCATGTTTCTCTTCTGCCTTGAGTCTGGAAGCTGTGACCTTGCATGTGGAAATGGAGTTGATCTGGGGGTGTCACCTGGGTAAATTGTTGCAGAGGAGTGCCAGAATTTATTGATCTTTTGTTTCCTTTTTCCTCCTCTAAGTGTTTTTATCCTAGTGAACTTCCAAAACAGAAGTTAATGGAGATTAAAAAGCTTGCCAGGTTGTTTTCTGTCTCACAGCTGAGAATCCTGACTTGTGAAGCTGATGGACTCAGTCCTGGTGGGCACCATGTCTCCCAGCTAAGGACAGGGGGGCTCTCTAACAAATCCTGGCTTTACAGCGGTTTACCCTGAAAACTCCAAGAACCTGACTATAATTCAGGGATCACAATGATTTAGATTCTGCTGAAGATCTGGAAACTTCTGGGAGTCTTGGTTTGGGATTTCTTACATCCATACAGAAATGTGACCAGCTCCATATTCTGGGGCTCTTGATTCAGCCATTGCTTCCAAAGCTTGTACATTTTCAAATCCAGCCTAAACCAAATCTGGTCTGACAGGGAGCCAGAGCACACAGCTTCTAGTGCTGTCGTGGGGTCAGATGAATCTCATTCTTTGTCTTAAGGCCTTCTAACCACCCTAAAATCATTTATTCCAACAAAATCAGTGTGTTCTTTCAGAAATCCCCTAATTTCAGGAGCGTATTCCTGAATAGGTGATCAGGACTCAAGTGGGCTGAAACCAAGATGCATCCTGCATGGAGGGAGGTCGGGAAAGGAGATGTAACACTGAATTCATACTGTGTGTATCATGAAGTGTTTCAGAATGAGCCTGAGCTGGTCATTTTTGACTTCTCCACATGTCTCTGGAGTTGGAGTGCTGTCTGTTCATCTCACAGCTGCTCTTCTCACAAAGACCTTAGATCTCAGCCCAGTCTCCAATCTGCCCACAGGTTTCAGAGGTCCAGGGGACTCCTGATGTGGCCAGCATTGGAGTGGCTACCTGAAGCTCAAGGTGTGCATGTCAGTCATGCAATTGCTGTTGTCTTGCCCTCATTAAATGTCATTCCAGATGAAGACGGTCAAATGTATTTATGCATTATCTAGACTTTTTAAAAATAATTTAGGGTTTTTTTTGCCAGATTTTCAGTCAGTTGTGGAAAATAAAAACAGTTGGTCAATATTCAGTATTCAGATGTGATTAATTATGTCAACTTATTTCCCAGTATCAGTAAAACACTAATAATATAATCCTTAATCTATTTCTAGTCCTCTCTGTGAGAAATGTAATACCCCATGACTTTTTTCAAGCATGCCTATTTTTCCAATTACAGGATTTTTTTTTTCCAGGACTGTGTGCATATAACATTTGTTTACTTTCACATTTGTAAGTAAAAATTGATTCAGGGAAAAAAGGTCTGTTTTCAACAATCTGCCAGTTCAAGTCTCTGTGTATACCTTGCAATGGGTAACATGAAATGACACTGAACTAATTTCTGCTAGCTTAATCAGTCAGTTATCATCTCAGGGAACTGTGATAGCTCTGATTTTGATCCCTAATTATACTAGAATAAGTAAAAATGATACCATGAAGGTTATTTTTGTGAAAGAACTATCAGCCGCAATGTACAGCAGCTGTAATAAAACAGAAGTTAAAATTCAGAGCTGCTAATGAGATCTGCAAACTAACCTGCCATTTCAAGGTCCTTTATAGTAATAAATTGGTAAAAAGAACATGTTCAGTTTTTGAGTACATAGTGTTACACAGTCCTGAAAATTCATTTGTATTTACACCATGCTATTTACTAATGCGTGTAAGTAAAAAAATTATAATTGCCATTTCATATGATACATACTAAATCTCATAGACAACCAAAATACCATTTTTTAAGGAAAATTGTCAAGACTAGTTAACTGAGAATCTAGACAAATGTTTTCATGCCTTTTTAAAAAAAATGAATGACAAAATATGTTTAAATTTACTATTTCTGTGGTGATATCTGTTTGCATGGGACAAGCAGACAGCAGATAATATTTACGAAATATTTGTCTCAGTGTCCATAAAATCTGGATTTTTAATGGTAAAAGAAAAACCAACCAAAAAAACTCCAACAAAACCATACACAACCACTCCCCCCAAAAAGAGTTATGGAGAAAACAGTTTCTCATGAGTATAATTTGTTTTCAAGAAAAAGTTTGGTCTGATTCTGGTTCCGTAATTACTTCTCTCAGACAGAGTTTGTCTTTCTTGAGTAGAAAAGCCAGCATTCCAGCTCTGCAGTGGAAATGTGAAGTTTAGCTGTGGGGCTGCCTCCCTCAGTGTGGAAGAGGTTTTACAGTGACTTCTGTGAGCCAGAGAGAAGTTTGATAAGAGGATCCATGTTTACCCCTGAAAGAATTTTCTACCAAGGTTGTTGATATAGAAACCAAGAAGGAAAGAAGAATAAATAAGAGAAACCTGGAACTGCCTATTCCAGTAAGCATTTTGTTTGACTCTCATGACCAATGAGTGAAGTGTAAACTCATGAGCTTTGTAAGAATGTATAAAAAGCATGCATGCTATAATAAAAACCAGTTTGAACCCTTCTGAAAATGGAGGGTGTTGTTTTGTATTGTCTCCTGTTACTCTTATTTTTTAGCTTTTTGATGTTTTCATTCTTGTGATGGAGTTTCTCACACTGCTTTTGTAAACATGCACATGTTTTTCTAACTGTCCTTCTGTTTTTCATTCTTTCTCCTGGGAGGAGAAAGGTTTGATGGACTTTGTCATTGACCAGTGTGGTTAGAGAAGATGTAACTTCACCTTCCAATCAATAGTAGTTCCCTAAATTCTATATAATGTAAAAACCAAAATAAAGCTTCTTCTTCTTTGCCTTCACTCGGCTGTGTCTCTGCGTTTCGTGTTGCGTGCTAGAATGACAGTCTCAGCTACCTCAAAGGCCACCTCACCCGAGTCCCTCCAGCCAGGGGACACCTGGGGGCTGCTGCCATCCCTCTCAGCTCACAGGGCATCACTCAGGGTTGTGCTGTGGCTCTCTCCAGCTCAGATCTCCGTGTGCCCCCATGCCCTGGGCTGCAGCAGCTGCTGTCACCTCCCTGTGCCCTAAAGGACCCCTCTCCTCCTGCTGCCATCTCCCCCAGCCCTGCTCTGTGACTGCTGCTCTGCAGGAGCTCTTGCACCCTGCAGGAGCAGGGATTTGGTGCCTCTGGCTGTTAATGCAGCCCCCTGGCAGAGCTTTTGGGGAGAGTTCCAAACCCATTGAAGTGGATGGAAAAGTCTCTGAGTTTCAATCATGTCCATACACTCCTGCTGACAAATGTTTTAAGATCTGACTGTGGGGACTTAACTATCCAACTGGTAGTTTCAAAACTATGTTTAAATTTACTCTCTTAGTCCAGAGAAGAGTCTTATCCTTCACAGCTTCCTAAGGCTTTGACAAGGGGTCTGACAGACTGACTTGTGCCCAGGCCCTCACCTTTGCCTGGTTGCCACACTCCCACAGGAGTCTACTTGGCAATTAAAGCTCAGACCTGAACAGGGTCAGAGGGTCATGAAGGACAGAGGTGACAGCAGGCTGGGATGTGTTGATGGCCCAATGTGTGGAAGAACAACTGCTATCAATTAAAAGGCCTTCTCCTGCCAAAGGACTGGTGTCTCTTCACTTATGTGGAGGGATTTAATGTGTTGCTGTAAATTCAATAACTCAGTAGCCTCAGCTGAACAGAATTTGGTCCATTGGCAATGTTAAACAATATTTTTGGCATGTAAGTACCAGGCATTTAGTCATATCTCCTTTAATTAATTTTGTATGTTTCGTTCTGCTTCAGCTTTCACTTTTCCAGGGGTTTTCTTTCTTCTTCCTATACATTTTTACTCAATCTTAACACATGATTCTTCTTTGCTTTTCATAGTTTCCCCTTGACACACTAATCAGGCTGCCAGGCCACTCTGTCTCAGCAGGGCCAGCATCCTTTTAGCTGCCCTCCAATGCTTTGCCCTGTGTCTGTCCCAGTGTTCTTTAGATGTTTTGCTTTGGCTTTTTGTTGCACCATCTTCAAGAAACCTGTTTAACTATGGAGAAAAAGGCATGCAATGAGGCATCAATAAAGGGACAAAGATCAGGTACCCTGAGGAGGTAGAACATCAATAAAAAAGAAGGAATGAATGCCTCTGAGGAAGATAAAGCAGCATGATTCACAGCTCTGGAGAATGCTAGACAGGCATGGAATGTTTGTAAGGTAAATAATAGCCCAAGATCAAAAAAAGCAAACAGAAGCAGATGAAGCACAGTATCAAACAGAATTTAAATAAATCATTAAAGGAAAAACCTATTTCTTGAACCATAGGACACTAAACAGCATTTAATTAAAAATGTGTGCTTGATCTTCTCATGTGATTAGTTTCGCATTACTCTGCCATTTATTTTGGTGATATTGAGGCCAAAGGGGCTGGTGTCCTGGGCTGAACAAGATTTAAATAACAGAACTTGTGCTGAGGTTAGTGAAAAAACTTTGATTTACTTCAGTGGAACCATCAACTTGTCTATTCTTAGACCCAGAAAGCAATTTTTACTTGACACCTGCTGTTTTATCTCACTTTCTCTCTCACTTAATGTTGTAGCTGGCAAACACAGGGACTGGAGTTGTGCCTAATGCCCTGCTGGGGGAATCCTTGACCCCTTTTGTAGGCAGGGCTGCCTTTGGATGGATGGATAAAATCTAGTCCAGAAGACAGCAAAAAAGTTAAAGGAAACCTTGCCCATGGGTCATCTTCCCTCAGGCTTCACAAGGAGGAAACTTAAAGTAACTCATATTAGTGTACAGCTGGAAAAATAACAGGTTAATAGTTTTTAATCTTTTCAGTAATATGTGGTGATTTTTAAAAAAATAGAAGTATCTAGAGTAATTTTTTCGCATTTGCTCTTCAGCTTATATCTGAAATGGGCATTATCAAGTAGGCCAAAAATCTTTACATAAGTCATTGTTTGCCCACATTAAAACAGAAGACTGCCCACCTCATATTACCTAGAGGATATTCCTCATTTGGATTATCAAAACATTCAGATGATTTCTTAGGTAACAACTGCGGGAATTGCTTTTTATGTAGCAAGTGTTTTACAAATATTGATAGTGTTTTAGCCCTAGGGCTTAGCTAGCATGTTATAGATGAGGAAAAAAAATCAAGTAAAAGGAAAAATGTACTAATGTTTATTCTACAAAGTCAAATAAGTGATTTAGTGATTGGTAAGACCCCTATAAATCACTGCAGATTGTGTTTTCAGCAAGCTTCTGAAAATGAATCTGCTCTCCTGTTTAACACAGCCAGGCCTGCCCAGAGCTCTGGCCTGACATAAATCAACTCTGTTCATACCCTGACTGCTGTGAAATGCAAGTCTTGATTCTCAGATTGCCAGACCCCTGCCCTTAGGGAAGAAAGCTGAGTGCTGTGGAGAAGATATTCCAAAGAAGCAGAGCAGATCTGGTTTGTGAAACCCCTGCAGGAGAGAGCAGACCTATCATCAGCCCTCCTGTGTGTTATACAGGGTACTTGGTGCTGATGATGCCATAATAAAGCTGGTGTTAGGTCCTAAGGGAGTTATGGGCATGCTTTTATGAGGAGTTTTATTCATTTAGTACACAATTTAAAAAACCCCAAACAAATAAAAAAGAAAGTCAATATGTAGATAAGCAACACTGGAACTCTTGAAACAGAAGATACAACTTGCGTTGTTACGATACAGCTCCCGTATTTTCATTTTCTTGTAGATTTTTTGTAAAGCACAGGCCTTGTCCCAGCTAGGAGTGCCAGGAGGTAAAGGCCACAAAGCTCAGGTTGCTTTCTGAATAGTAAAACGCCTCTGGGTATAAAGCAGTGCAGTGCTACGTGACAGGCAATATTCTCTTAGGTTAAATACCATTTCTGTAACTGTAACGAAGTATCTGTTTCTCAGTTTCTCTAACACTTGCTCGAGGTACATTACCCATATAATTAAGCATGATTAAATGATAATTGCAGTCTTTCTTGCAAAGTAATTCCATGGCTGTTTATGCTTTGCAGAAAATACATGGCATTTATTTTGCACGTGTCAAGGAAAAACTCTAAATGTTAAAGAAGTTGCTAAAGAATAATTGCCATAAATTTACAAAGGAATTACTAGGTAGCATATGCCTGAGATTGAATACAGTACTACACAAATTTCTGTCAAGATGCAATTGTATTTTCAAAATGGCATTACTTTTGTATTATTTCTGAAAAAAAAAAAAAAGAAGTAATGGTAAATGGAAACATCTGTATTTGGTTATGAGTAATAAATTATTTAAGTAAGCTACCATGTTCTTTTATTTATAAAAGCCCTTCTGTCAGTGCTACAGAAACCCCTTTTCACACCTAATTCTGGAGACACACAAAGGATACACTCTGTTGCTTTGAAATGTCTTCTTTTGAGCAAGGCTAATACAGTAAGCAAAGGGTAAGAAGGTCTGTACCTTCTTTACAGTCTGTACAGTGTCACTTTGTATCTTAGAAAAAATTCTCATAAACACTGGCTTCATCTGCATTAGCTTCTTAGTTTGGATCCAGGGTACCCCTGTGAAGTAAATTGTCCCAGCTGCTGCTGTGGAACCTCCTGGCCTCTCTTGATGTGAGGTTTGGAGTGAGACTGAATGCTGGTGCTTCCTAAAATCTCATTCCTTTCTGGAGGCCATTTCAAAGGAAAACATATTTCTTTTAAATCCGAGGGAAACAATCGCAAAGTAATCTTAGAAGCAGAATTTCTTTGAAATAGATTTGGATATTTGTCATTGTGATTTATATTTTCGTTGGGATAATGGCATGTTTTGGGTAAAGGATTGTTTGCTTCCTCTTTGGGAACACCCTGCTCTCTGAAAGCAGTTTGTATTTAGGGAGTCCTTGTGCCTTATTTCACAAGTATTTAAATGTAGGCTTGATTAGGCTGATAATTTATTTTAATGTTATTAATTGTAAATTAATTGTAATTAAAATTGTAAATCGTTTTGGTCATAGAGCATCTCAGCACAGGGCTGGTACCTGGGGTTGTTTGGCCTGGAGAAGTCTCAGTGTGGCTCTTATCAATGTTGATATCCATTTCATGGGGGACAAGGGCTCAGGCTCCTCTCAGAGGTGCCCACTGACAGGACAAGAGGCACTGGGCACAGACTGAAACACATAAAATTCTTTGTGGATCTGAGAAAATAGTTCTTTTATTGTGAGGGAAGTCAAACACTGGAATGAGTTGGCAAGAGAGGCTTCAGTTTCTGTCCTCATACCAAACTATTCTTTGGGTGTCTTTTTGCCAAATCTTGCTGGAAACTGGTGCAGAATGCAGAGGTTGGTGCCCTCCTTTTCTGCATATTTCTTTTCAGGTTGCTTTTGCAATGAAGGAGGATTATGCTCTTTCTTCTCTCGTGCTTCTGTCTACTGAAATGACTTTTTCCTGTAAGATTTGTTTGGAAGGGATGTCAAAAGAAATTTACAGAAACCCAGATGAGTATTAAATACGAAAAGTCTCTGGAGGTGAGATATGCTGTGCATATCCTGCCACAGTCAAATGAAACATTGCCTCTCAAATGCCTAAATTAACTAATTAATCCATACTACATTAATTATGATGATGAAAAGCTAATCATAGCTTATTGGCCTGAAAACAAATGCAAGTGAATGAGAGAGATTTTCAAGGCTGGCTGGTGGCCCCAATCCAACATACTCCAAAAATCTGCTGGAGGTACCAAGCAGTACTCGCCTGAGTAGTGACTGCAGGTAAGAACAAATCCATTAATTTTTGGGGCCATTTTCAAAGGCAATGAAAAAATTGTCAGCATTCTCTTGGTGATTAAAAGTTATGTTAGTCTTCATAAAACATTTATACAAGATTTTCACCATTTTTGTCTTTATGAGTTCCTCAGATGTTCTTATAAACATGTACTTTTATAAACATATTTCATAGAAGACAGATTACAGTATTGGACAATGCACATTTGTCTGGAATATTTACAAATTTCAGTCTCTGGTGAACTGCATGTTTATAGCTTTAGACAAGAATGACAATGTTGTAGTGATTAAGAGAGATTTCTGTGTTGGTTTTGATTACTGTGGCAGCAAAGCATATCTGCAAGTGACAGAGTCAAACGTATCTCAGCCAGAGCAGAAGGGAAGTTAAATCTGGGATGCCCCTGTTGGTTTGCCTTTCCTTCTTTCTGTTTATCTCAGCAAATTATAGTCCTGCAGAGACTAGTTTGGATCTAAAGCTTAACCTACATTCCCTTAACATCTGTTCCTAAGGAGTAAAAACATATGAATTTCTACATGCTGATTCATTTTCAAAGGGAGACACTTCCCATGAAAAGCATTTCCACTGAAACATAATCCAAACATTCCCTACAAGACAAAAATGAATGCTGTAAACCAGGCTGAGATAAAAAAAAAAAAAGAAAAAAAAAAAAAAAAAAAAAAGAAGTGGTGCAGGGATTTTCCCAGTAATTTTTCTTTTCAAAGTCAGTGCAGGTAAACAAACACAAAGGTAACCAACATAATGCATAAAACAGGAACAAAGGAAATTCTTGAAAATAAAACTCAAGTGGGAGAAGAAACTCAGTGGGGAAGCATAGGATTTGTCTTGTCACAATCAAAAATAATAAACCAGGAAGGGAATAATGGCAAAATGCAAATTCTGAAAGTTAAAGCAACTCTATAGGAAGAGAGTACTGTCATAGTGGAAAGCAATCAGCCTAAGGGCATCACAAAATCATCCTGGACTTAAATCAATTTTATAAATAATACTGACATACTTCATATATATACTGACAAGACTAGATAGGTTTACAGAGAAGCAAATTTGTCTAGGATAATAAAAATAAGACCATTATGACAAATTTTCATCCTGGGACAATTTCAACTCTTGTGCTGCAGGGCATCAGAGCAAAAACCCAGTGGTAGAGAATCCAGCCCAGGAAGAAAATAGACACTATAATAAATGCAAAACTGGATATTCTGTACCATTATGGGTTATATCCTTGTTGTCACCATAATGTAGAAGCACATGGCAAATATTTGTACTTTTGTTTGTTTGAGTTATTGTTCAAAATCTTCATACACAGGGGAGATCATCTTATGTTATTGGGGAGTTGGGGGCTTGCTTTCTGTTTCAGCTGGGGATGTGGCTTCTGTTTTTAGGAACTGCATTTTCCTTCACATCTGCTGTCTTTATGTTGAGTTTCTGGTGGCTGGGAAGAGCTCTATCCCCACGTCACAGCTGGAGAGAGAGAGACACTGTTCAAAGTTGCTTTCTTCCTTTTGAATGAGAAAAGAAAATTCTATCTCTCTGCCAAGTGGGAGGTGGAGAGCAGGCTGCAGGAGGGGCTGTGGCTGCTGCTGCAGGGAGCACTCTGCTAAAAACCAGATTCAGGGGAGCAGTGTTGATTATTGTAGGGACCCCTCAAGGGCCACACACTCACAGACATGGGGAAAATGTGCTGCTGTTTCCAGGACATCCATTAATGCTTGCTGCTTCTAAGTTTTCTTAGACTTTCTTAGCCTGGGAAGAAAGAAGGGATGGAGAGAAGGTGTTTTAATGTTTGGTTTTCTTTATTATCCTGCTCTGATTTGACTGGTAATAAACAAATTTTCCCCAAATAAACCAATTTTACCCATGGTGGTGATTGCTGAGTGATCTCTCCCTGTCCTTATCTCAACCCACGGGGCTTTAATTGTGTTTGTCCCCACCCAGCTGAGGAGAGATGGAGAGGCTCAGTGGGCCCTTGGCATCCAGCCTTGGTCAACCCACTTGGCTTTTCGTAGTGGGAGAAAGACCTCCTTGATTTCCTGAGATGTCTTCCAACCAGAATTGTTTCTAAAACTGAAATCACTTTATGGAAAGGAAACCTAAGTCTGTGAAAAATTAACTTATCTCTTTCTTTAAGTACTGGGTCACAGACTTGAGTTCACTGGCTTTGAGTTCACAGTAACTCCTTGAACATGTTATTGCAAAACCAGTGTCACAAAATGGACAACCTGGCATCTTTTCCAAACTTTTGGTTTGTCTCCAGATTGCTGAAGATGCATAACTAAAATGCACAATTATGCACAATTATACCTGTCCAGGCAGTCTGGGTCTATGCAAACAGTAGGATTTTCTGTTTTCTGGAGTATTTCAGTTCCTTAAAGACAATTAATGGTTCTGGCAATGTATCTGACCTGCCCTGGGTGCTGACACAGACAGAACTGAAATATTTGTCGTTAGCAGCCAGAGATATTTTCTTAATTCAAGTGAATTTCTCTTTGGTTTCCCAGTGATTCCCAGTCAATATTTTTATTGGGAAGTTACTTTATTTACTGTATATGTATTTAATACTTCACCTTGTTTATGGAGGTATTTTCCAATGCCTTTTTATAAAGCTCAACTTTTTTCTTAAATATGTGTAATTCCTCTTAAATTCCCACTTCTACAATAAAATGAAAGTATTATTATGAAACAGAGTCCTCATTCTTCTTCATAACCTCGAGCAAATCTGTGGGAGAGATTCTTCCCCAGTAAAATAAGAATATAGTCCCTTTCTTCCTGAAAGTAATTCAGGTTTTCAGGTGAAGAGCCCATGAGAAATAGGCACAGCTTGTTCCCAGAGTTCATGTGAGGGAAGGTGCCCCATCTGTGCCCTCTGCAGCACCAGGGCAGTCTGCTGATGCCACTCATTTCTCTAATCTGTAAATGGGCTTCTGTTTCTCAAATAATAGTTATGCATACTGTAAACAGAACCTTGTTGAGCTCTTCCCTCACCATTCTGTTTTCTTTTTCATTCATATTGCTTGGGCAAATGAATACAGCCTTGCATGTCTTGTCTTCTCTAGCAGACACAAAAGATAGGATTTTTCCCTCTTCTGTAGATACAAAGCATACCCATGAAATTTGAAATTTCAGTTATTTTTACATTGTCCTTTTCTTCCTTTAAAATGTACCTAGCAATTAATTTTCTGTCCTTTCACTTTTGTCTAAGCAACATGAATATCCTGATGGTGCATGTTAATTTGTCCTGACATGTGGTTATTGCTGTAATAGAATCCACTGAAAGCTCAGCTAGCAGATATATTTGTATCTAGTGTGATGCTGTATTGGATGTCCAGTGAATTTATCCTTGTAGCTACAAGTAGTGTAGTTCTTTGTCAAGCCTCTGTCTACTTCAATAAAAAAAATAATGAGCATGAAGATTCCTTCATTGTCTGGGAACTTATTTCTATTCATGGAACTGCTTTTTACAGTGAAATTAATGGAATATTAAAGGTTCCTCCAGCTTCATGGCACATCAGTTGAATGAGCTAGTACATACTTATTAAGACCATCTTGATATTTTACAAGCCATTTCATGCCTTAGTTCAAAGAAGTTAGGATGCCTTTTCCTTACAGGAAGTGAGAAAAATATGACAATTTTACAGTGAGTTATTTTAGGGTCAGCTTGTAAAAAACTAAATGAACTGGCAGTTGCAGTTCCCAACAGATGGCAGATAAAGTGACTAATATTGGAAGATCTGCTTTGAGGATTCTGCTCATGTTTCCACTGTTTTGCAGATGGTTTGTGAAAAAAACGAACAGCTTCACTTAAAACAACAGTATTAATCAAAGTTGAAAAGTTTTCTCTTTGAAATTTCTCCTTGTTTGGGTGCTAAATAATAAAAGCAAAACATAAAACGTTCTGTATCCTTCCTCCCTCTCCACCAGACTCTGTTATCTCTGCCACGTCCCAGGTTTGTTCTGCCCTGTTGAGCTCCCCAGCAGCTCTGCCTTTGGCCACGGCTCCTGTGCTCCTCTGCTGACTGAGAGACTAATTGCTCTCTCTTGTAATATCTTGTTTTTCACTCATATTCTTATTGCTGACTTCCTCTCCCACATTTTTTAACGGGTTTCTTTTCGCCACGACAAGTCTAACTCGGCAGATGTGGGGACACCTCATGGTCTGAGGCCTCCTTTTCTCCAGAAGTATTGTCCCCTTCTCTTTTCTCACCACATGTCCAATATTACAAGTTACCCTACTAGGAATAGTTATTGATTCCTTCCTGCTCGTTTGTGTTATCTGCAGTTCTGGTGACCCTCAATTCCTTCACATTTTTCTTCTTCTCAGTGGAAACTCTTCTGTTGGTTATGCCCATTCCTATTGATTTTAAGGTCTTATCCTTAAGCTTCTTAGAAAATGTGTTTTATCATAAATAACAGAGAAATAAAAATACAGTATTATAGATAAGGCTGTCCTCCTAGACAGCTAATTTCAAGGTTATCTAAAATCCAGTCCTTCCACCTCTCATTCTGCTTTTCTACCGATGCCTCAAAGCCTTGCCCACACCTTTCAGACCTTCTCTCTATGCATCTATTTTACCATTTCCCAATTAAAATAAAAAAAATTAAAATTAAATCCTCTTTGTGCATATATTACTTTTTATTCTTAGTTAAATTTATTTTTAAACCAATTAATTGGCAATTAGCACAAGTAGGCAAAACTGATCTGGTTTTGGATAGAGACGTTGTCTTAACATGGAAGTTCTTTTTGGTTCTTTCTTACGAGGCTGAAAGTAGCTGTTTATTAACAAGAGTGATTTCTTGTAGCTAAAATAAATAGTCTGTTGCTGTCTGGTCACCTCCCAAACCATAATATTTTCAAAATACATGGGCAGGCTCTGAGTTTTGGCAGTTCCTGACACTTACCCATAATGGACTATTAGACTGGAAGCTAAGCCAAGTAAATTTCCTCTCAGCTTAACTTTTCTTCTGGCAAATGCTTAATGTGTATGGTGTTTGCATTATAGCAATAAAGTCACAATATTCACTTAGGTTTAGTGATTTATAGCAGAAGCTTACTTTTTATTTACTCAAAACAAAATTCCTCACTGCAGAGAGAATATAAGTGGAAATTCACCTACCTTCACCCCTTTTCAGCTTGATAAAAGTGACATCTGTGAGAACTCCATATGAAGAATTTTTGAGATCTGAATGAGACTGAGAAATGTAAATGAAGGAGGATGAAAAGCAGCTCAGATGAAATGCAGTGAAAGAGGAGAAGGAAAAGTAAAAGAAAATGCAAACCCAAATGTGATTGAAACTGGCAAAGAGGAAGAAGGGAAGCCCATCAGGATTCATTCAAGAATAATTGCAGAAACTGTTAAAACCTGGAGCATGGTTTTTGCAGCATGTGTTAATCTGTCAACAAAGTGGGGAGATGACATAGCCAGCAGGAAGGAGGTCCTGGGAAAATCAAGGTAAAGCTTGAGCTGACATTAAAAGAGGAATGACTTGCAGCTGAATCTGCTCCCTGTTCCAGAATATCAGGAAGAACAGTTTTTTTATTGTTTAATTTTGAAGTGGACGAGGCTTGATGTACTCCAAGGTGGAAGTTCAGTTAAAACAACACTTGGAATGGATGAAAAAAAATCCAAATACAGTTCTTTGACTTAGGAGTCCAACTCATGAAAATGAGATTAAAAAGACACTAGCTAAATGTTCATCTTTCCTTAACAGTCTTCAGAAGAAAAGGAACATTTATTAGACTTCTCATCAGCTCTACAGAATGTGAAGCTGAGCAGTCATTGCAATATCCTGGGAGGAGCAGAGAGTGATAGGAATGTGCCCAGGGGCTTGTTAGCAATGGGTGGCAGTGCTGATGCTTCCCACTGACTTATATAGAGAAGGAAGGGTTTGGGTCCAAACAAGTTTAATACAATAAATAGAAATTTAATGGATATTAACAGCTAATATCCTCAGTGAGTGCTGTCAGGGTAAGCTGAGGGTTTACACTGAGGTTTCTTAGAAGACAGTGTGGCTCTTAAGTAAGGATGGACACCTCCTATTCTTTGAGAAATAAGCAGTGAAACAGCTGGTGAAGATAAAGCAGACATAAATTATACTGATTTGCTTTATTCTTCTAAACACTGATTTAAACAGTTACCCACAAAAGTGTTGTCAAGGCTAGAAAGAGTCTTCCAAATGGCCAGTGCCAGAGCAACTGGAATGGGAACACAAAAGTACCAGTGGCTGAAGTGGATAAATTCTGAAATATTGTCTGAACTTTGTGAACTAGAAGCAAAGTTTTCACAAATCCAAACACTTTGAAATTCACTTTTTTGACTAAATGAAGTTCATTCTGCTAAAAGTCTGAATAGAAGGAGCCAAGGTAGAAACCTCCCCTCAGGACTGGTGTAGGTGGAAATAACTTGAACTGTGTGGCACATAATTGTGTTACGTGGGTGAATGTCTGAAAGTGAGCTTTTGAAATTCCAAGCAGGAGATACCTGCAAGCTGCAGCTGGTGAAAGGCACGTGTAGGTTTGGATAACACCTGGGCTAAACAAAAGTGCCTTGTCCTGGAACCCCCAGGTAATGAGGAGGTGAAACACAGAACTGGCAGCTGGGAAGCTGATCACTTGTGCTTCTGCTTTGGAACAGGCTGGGACATTCTGGGGCTTGGAGCTTGGTAAAGAAGGTGAAGGTCTGGACTGGAGGAAAGATCTTGGAAGTGGGAGAGCATCCTGGACATCTGAGAGATTTGTGGAGATGAATATTGGACAATGTCCAGAGACCTTGGTTTGTAATGCCTTGTCTGGCAAATTCCCATTCCTAATATATAAAATGTTAATAGCTACATAACTTTTCCAAAAAAATACAAAAGAGTAAATACTTTCAAAACATAGATATCCAGAAATATATTGATGTCCTGAAGCATATTGCATGGTGAAACCAAATAATTAATAACAGAAAACCAAGGGCAAAGTCTTGATTTGGAGAGATGGGTTTTTTTTAATGTGGCTTGGATTTTTTTTTCATTTAGCTCTATAGATGTGAATTTGAAAGGGGTGTGAAATAGTAAAGAATTGCTGGTGTAAAAGTGGAGAATTTAAATGGAGAAACTAGCAATTGGAAATAACTCTTCTGGTAATAGGGGAAAAGTTGCTTGCAGTTCACATCTCTGTGTTTGACAGGTCGTGCTACCCAGGAGCAGATTTATGCTTTAGAGTGTCTGTGGGTGGAATCATGTGGCTTGGAATTTGCTGCTGTAATCGTCTCCTCATCCCTTCCTGTGGTAAGTTTTCAGATTTTCATGGAAATGGAATAAATTAATATTCCTTTATCAAAGTTATTCTTTCAGTTTTGGAGAATTCAAGATAGGTTATTTAGAAAATGTAAACAAGGTGACAATGGCTCCACAGAGGTGTGAGATTTATGCTGCAAAAACATTCTGTGTGAGAGTAAATGAAGAACAGGAGGGGAAAGGAAGACCTTGTGCTGTTCTTATGAGTCACTAATGGGGGACTGAACAGTTAATGAAATATTGGTAAAGTTTACTGATATATTAATAAAAATTGTTGGTATATCAACAAAATACATCTTGATTTTCTTTGGGGGATAAAATTTATGTATGAATCTGACCTTTTTCTCACTGCTGTTACCTTTTTAGCTTTGTAGCAGCAAAAAAGGAGAAAATGGTTGGACAACACATATGAGATGTTGCATTAATATGTGAATATGGTAGGCATTTGAAATAGATTAATGAGGAATGTACTGTGTACAAATAACGTTTCACAAAGGGGTTTATGTTTAGATGTGACCTTGTCTGTCTTTGTTCCTTTGCAGTGTAACACCCAGAAGGGTTTGAGCAATGAGTACAAAGGCTGCTGCTGCCTTGTTCTTGCTGCCTGAGATTTGTTGCTAATGGCCTGACTCATTAGAACCCACTCCTACAAAGATGGACTCAGAAAGTCTGCAAAATAAAACAGGCTGCCAAAAGCTACCCAGGTGTAAATACATCAAAATACCAAGTACAAAATTGCAGCTACAGTTTGTTTTACCCACCTGCCTTTATATTTTCCCAACGTCTCTTAAAGCTGATTTTGGAACATATTGAAGTAATTTGAGCTAAAATGCTTACATCAAAGGATCTCTCTTATTTCCCACTAATTGACATTGCTGTGGTAACAGAGCTTTCTTTTTAATAAGAAGCAAACTCTGCTTTCCTAGGTCTTCATTCTCTCTATTTTCTACTAAACAGAGGTTGTTTCACATATCCTTAGCACAACCTTTCCCCTTGCCAGAGAGCCAGGCTTCAACTCCCACCTCTGTATGGATGTGTGTACATGTAACCCATCAAGGCAACAAAAATGTTTGTAATTGCAATCACCATGGCCTGATATATTTACAGAATTCTTAGGAAAATGGACCTTTTTGATAACTAAAAGTACATATTGATTTGAAAATTCAAGACCCTTCTTTTAGGATGATATGCTTGGAAGTGGAAGGACCATGTACTTGTTAATTTATAATGCCTCTGACAGTTTTCTTTGTGGATTAGGCTCAGAATTGTCCGTCCGAGTCACAAATGGAAGGTGGAACAAAGCTGATTTGCCTACAGAGGATCTGTATGCACAGAGACTCTTGTGATCATTCAGGAACTTAAAATTAGGTAAAGCATTAAACTAAATAAAAATTCTCAACACTGTGTGCTAACCATCACAAAATAAGAATCCAGGACCTCTTGCTGTGCAGCCTCTGCAGGACCCTGCTGAAAGGCACACACAGAGCGCAACAACCACCAAACAAGTCTCTTTTTTTTTTCTTCAGATAAGGAGCTCATCCCCTTAAACTCTTAAAAAAGCACAAGGAATTAAATTACATTTTTGCACCTGACATGCAGCCCCTCCTGCCTCTCTTGCAGTTAAACTCAGGAAAAAATGTCCAGGTTCCTATCTAAAGGTCATGTGTGTTTAAGTGGCAGTCTGCCTTGGAACCTTTAGGAAGAGAGAGCATGGTAATAGGAAAAAATGAAGTTGGTTTGCTTGAATTAATTATGGGGAAATTTGATTAATTTTTATGCCTGCAAATAAGATGTTAGAGCATGAGTGGTACAAGATTCCTTGAAAAGTTCACAGAGCATTGATTAGGCTTTATGCATTATGTAAAATAAATCTGAAAATCAGAGGGGAAGGAAGCATAAATAACCCCCCTCACTAAACAAACTTTATTGACAGAAGAGTTCAATTGCTTGAGACATTTATTATAGGGAGGTTTTCTGACCTGAATATCAAGAGTGAGGATGGCAAAACCGAAAAAAACAGCAACTTGTTAGTCAGTGAAACTTACCCTTTGAAACCAGAAGTGCAACAAAGAAGAGCTGACATCGAGGGACACTCAGAGAAATTAAAATTGGTAAAAAAACTCCACAGCCAACAAACCACTTATTTAAGTGATAGCAATTATTGGTAGTCACTGGAATATTTAATCCAACGACATAATAAAATCTTAATTTAGAGTCTGTAAGATGTTAATAAACTCCCTATAAGTTCAGATTGATTGAAATTTATAATTTATGTGCTGAAAAAAATCAGAAACATGGTGAGACCAATGTGTAAACATGTACCAAAAAATATTTCTATAGGAGAACCTTTCTATTTCAATACTGAAAGTAAAAGCAGCATTTTTGTTTTTCTTATGACAGATAACATAACCCCAAATCCATCTTCTAAGTGGATAAGATTTCATGAGAGTTTACTGGAAAATATTGTCCCTTCTCAGAAATCAATGAAAATTTGTTCACATAACACTGTTAAAAAAATGGAGATGTTGTGTCATCCTTTCTTCATTATCTTATGGGGACAAGTAAATGAGAGAAGTGCATTATTAGCCACAAGAATAACGTTTAAAGGAGTAAAATACCCATAATATCTCTATTTCTGTCTGGATGGAGAATGTGGTACTAAATGCTAGATAAGTGTGGGAAGGATGGTGCACCATTTGCATCTGCAGTAGAATGAAAAGAATTTATATATATATATATAAGCATTTAGTTGATTTAACTGACTATGTTTCCCAAAGCTTGCAAATTGGGAGATTTTACGTTTCAAACTCAAGAAGGGAGTCAGCAAAGCATTGTTCAGCCCTTAAGGATAATCTGTCACATGAATCAGGAAAGCCTTTGAGCAGATAATATTGCCATTTTTCCTTTTGACACTACCAAAGCAGCTTATGAATTTCCCTGACCATTCCCTTAATCCTTCCCTGAAATCATTAACTCTCTGTAACATCCCAGTATGATGCCTTAAAACAGAATATTTAGAAAAATATATAAACTCACCATCTTGACACAGGCTTAGGAAGATCATTTTGATCCAGGTTGAGTTTCTTCACTAAGAGTTTTTTTGGTTTTTTTTTTTTTTTTTTTTTAAATTAATTTGTTTTTCTTGTGCTGGAAATGCTGCAAGTGAATGAAGCAGGGATGCATTGCCAAAGATTCCATATTGCCCATTTGCATTCACAATAAATAGGTTCACAGAAGGCATAGGGTGTGAGTAAATTTAGCCCCAAATATAGGTTAAACCCCCCTATTGTTTATGTAAGGTATTTTTTATGCTATTTAATCCAAATTATTTTCTTATGGTTGCATACATGGAAAATTCTGTTTCTAGAACTTCAGGCACTGAAGGGCAGAGTCATCTTGGACTGAAACCCATGCCAAATCCAAAAGCCACTGTGCTACTGCCTCGTTTCTACCCCCACAGAGTGAAGGAATTGGAAGGAGTGAATTACATTGTATTGAAATATCAGCAATCTGGAAGGACAGCTTTAGAACTTGATCTCAAATTCATCAGTACCTTTTTAACTTCCAGTAAGAACCACCAAGTGAAGGCTGTACCCCAGAACTTTGTTCTGCAGCTGACGTGTTCACTGAGCACCATGAGCTCCTTCTTGTGAGAAGAGAGGTGGGAAATGGGGGTATATTTTACCAGATTATCCCAATTAAGATTTTACAGTTAACTTAGAGCTGAATGAAGTACCACAATAGAAATGATGGATACAAGTGTAACTAAAGACAGACAGAAGTGGGATTATCAGACTGTGTTAAGGTCAGAGCCCCTTTAGGGTTAGGTTATTAGGTTGTGCCCAGGATGTGCCAATGGGATGATGGCAATGTGGTTCTGTACCCCACAGTGCCACACAGCTGTCCTGGCCTCAGCACTCCCTAGAAAAGCTGCCTTTTTCCTTGAATTGTACTTGGGATTGTTGAAAAAGACCTAAATCTATGTTCCCTGCTTAGTAGTTAACAATATTACCACAACACTTTGCATTAGTTTAAGCACTGAGATTTTTTTTTTTCCCAAATATCTGTGGGATTTAGCTGTATAAAATCCATTAGTATTGATAGTAATTGGAGGCTGTGTAGCTGGATCTCTTAATTATCTTTGCCTTAATTTAAGCATAGAATCACAGAATACCCAGAGCTGGAGGGGAGCTTACTCTCCCCTCTTCTGATGGAAATAATTATTTGGGGAAAAGAAGTAATAAGCATGAGATAACAGCCTCTCTATACTGATGAGTGCAGCAGGTGGTTGTATATTTTCGTAATGGCCTGTTCAGGTTTCATATCCATGAACACATCTTTTAATTACCAAACAAAATTTCATAACATAGGGAGGCTATCAACACCCACATTCAAATCATTAATTAGGTAGGGCTTGCTTTTCTTTACCTCTCTTAGCAGCATTGTTGCAAAGAATATGCACCAAAAAGGAAAAAAAAAAATAAAAGATATAAGCAAACGACAAACAGTTACTATGGTTATCACAGTCTTTATAGAACCATTTGAGGGATATTTATCCTTGACATTTTGAAAGTGAAGTTCAGTCAATTGTGCAGAAGGGAATACAAATATATGTATTCATCCTGACTTAAAAGAATAATCTTTTGCTTCAATTTTTTTTAAACTATATGTAGCCATGAATTCCAGTCTTGGGGTTTTTAAAAAAATTTATTTACCCAGCTATGCTGCTTTTCAAAATAAACATGAAATTCATCATCAAAAAAAGCTATTTTGTTGCCCAAGTTTGTATTGTTGATAATGACAAAGAAAGAAAGAAAGAATCCCCACAGAACTCTAGAGAAGAAAATTTCTCTAGCTCTGCTTTTCATTTAATGCTTCTTTAATAGGATATAAGTTTTACAAAATGGGTTGTTTTTTACTGGTGATAAATCATCTTGGAAACTCACAACCACTTATCCAAACTGCTATTAAGCTTCCTTCAATGCATCTGCAACCAAGAGCATCTGTATTTTATAAATGTTGTTCACAAACTCTTCTATGAGAGCTCCCTGTTGAAAACCACTATTTGCTGATCAATCAGATGTTGCAGTATCAAATACTTCATCTATCAGAAGTCAGACTCAATTTCTGCAGACCTGGAGAGCCACTGCAACAATTATTGCAATTGCTGCATCAGTGCAGCAGTAATTGTAATAATTTAATACATCGCAGCGCTGAAACTTGATGTGTGCTCTTGGCTTTGTGTGGCCAGATTTTGGTAACTTGGGGGAGCTCCTCGGGGTGGTTTCTGTGAGAAGGTGCCAGAGATAATCCCCTTGTCCAACAGAGGCAATGCCAGCTGGCTCCAGGATGGACCTGCCCCGGCCAAGGCCGAGCCCAGCAGCGCTGGCAGCTCCTCTGAGAGAAAGGGTTTGGGAGGGAGGAACAGCCACTGCACACAAGCAATTGCAGCTGGAAGAGAGGAGTGGGTGTGAGTGAGGGGAGCAGGCCTGCAGACAGGCAGGGCAGTGCAGAAGGAGGGCAGGAGGTGCTCCAGGTGCTGGAGCAGAGGTTCCCCTGCAGCCCCTGGTGCTGCCCGAGGAGGGGCAGCTGTGCCCTGCAGCACATGGGGGTCCGTGGGGAGCAGGGATCCAGCTGCAGCCCGGGGAGGGGCAGGGATGTCCCAAAGGAGGCTGTGGCCCCATGGGAGCTCACAGTGCAGCAGGGTCCTGGCAGGACCGTGCAGAGGAGCCCAGTCTGGAGCAGGTGTGCTGGCAGGACCTGGGACCTGAGGCAGCTGGGCCCAAAAGGCTGCAGCCCTTGGTAAATGAAGTTTGTGAAGAGCTGCAGCCCATGGGAAGGACTCTGGAGAAGCTCATGGAAGACTGTCTTCCATCAGTGACCCCATGCTGGGCCACAGGAGGAGTGTGAGGAGTGTGAGGAGTCCCCACTGCAGAGGAAGGGGCAGCAGAAACAGTGTGTGACAGGCTGATCACGGTCCCCATTCCCTGTCCCTGTGCCACTGGGGGAGAGGAGTGAGGGAAAACTGGGAGTGCAATTGAGCCTGGGAAGAAGGGAGGGGTGAGGGGGAGGTGTATTAAGATTTGTTTTAATTTCTTATTATCCTACTGTGATTGGATAGGTAATAAATCAAATTAATTTTTCCCAAGTTGATTCTCATGACAGTAGTTGGTGATTGCTGTCCCTGACCTTATCTCAACCCTTGAGCCTTTCCTCACAATTTTCTCTCACCTGTCCAGAAGAGGAGTGATAGAATGGCTTGGTGGGCACCTGCAGCCCAGCCAAGGTCAACTCCCCACAGTGTGAGGATAAGAAAAATGTGCCTGTGGGAAGTGTTCCCTGTCTGTGCAAGCAGGATACTTCCAGTTAATATTTTCTGTGTGTTAGTGTTGTGGTCAAGGAAAGAGTTTATAGCATTTAAACAGGTCACGGCAAAGAATGTTCTCATTGGAGTAACTGGGCCAGAGTAGGACAAAATGGGGAGCCCTGACAAGTTCCAGTAGGAGAGTACCAGTTGGCCTGAAAAATGTCTCAAAATCTGTTACAGACATTGGGCTTTGGATGCCTGAGACTTTTGACATTATTTTTATTTCATCTGATGTTCATGCAGTGACTTGGTATCATACTTTGGGGTATTCATAAGGTTGTTAATAATAATGTAATGAAGTCCAAAAAATCTGAGCTGCTATGTATTGTGTCACAGTGGGAAATAGAGTAATTTTTCATGTGTTCTTTATCACTTAGCATTGTCTACTAAAATTTAGGAGTAGGATAGGACTATGTGCTTTGCGCTCTCAGAACACATTAATGATACACAATCCCACTCTGAACTGGATCCTCCACACTGTAGTTTCCTTCACAGATGGAAAACTACTCAAGAGTGTTTTGAAGGTGGCCCAATGACAGAGTGGAGAGAAGAAGCCTGTCTTTTCTTGAAAATATATGTCTGCACATTCTGCCTCATGTTCTGGTTTGTATTTTAATTCTTTCTTTTAAAATAACTATTTGTGTAGTTCTGCCCAGGGGAAGTGTAGAAGAATGGAAACAAAATCCAAAGGTCCTGTCTCACAGACATCTACTTTATATAAGCCTATTCAGAATTTAAAAGCAGTTAAATTTTTCTCCACTTCCATGTCTGAAGACACTTCCAGACCTCATTTCTGTTAGGAACTGATTTCCAGCACACAGTTACTTGTGGTGAGCTCATTTGCCTTTTGTTCTGGTGCAAAGATTGCCCTAAAGCTTAAATAGACCTTTTTCTCCTGACTCCCTTTCCGGTCACTTACACTTCAGTGAGTGATCACAGCTTCTCTCAAGGTTCATCACAAACCAGCAAGTTACTTGTCATGGCTTTTTACAGAGTGTGTATTTTTACTTTCAGTCCATGAAGGATTATTTAATTCCTTCAGTACCAAGCTCTCAAACATGTGTGACTTTCTTTCCTGCCAGCATTTTGCAGTGGTCAGAGATCTGGGGGAAAAACTAACTAGTGGGCTAATGACTGAACTTGGTTTTTTTTCCTTTAAATGCTGAAAGTCCCTTCTCAGCAGTAAGTAGAACCACCATTAGTTTATAAAAATGGCTGGGCTTTGTGTTTGCAACCTGTGGGCCCCTTCACACAGGACTGAAAACCAAAGTTCTTGCAGTACTTGCCACAAAATTCTTTTGCAGAAACTCATCCTCTGGCCCACAAATAGCACTGCAAACATGTGAAGGACAGGACTTGGGAAGGAAAAGGGATTCCAGAAGTCCTGCAGAAAATCCTGAAGATGTGCCCACAGTTAATTTAGTCTGTTTTCTCCTATCTTTGTCATGCCTGAGGCACCATGGTGGGAGAAACTGGTGTGCTGCTGTAAGAGAAATGAAATCCCGGTTTATTTATTTCTTTCTTTCTTTCTTTCTTTCTTTTTTTTTTTTCTTTCCCATTACCTTGTATTCCTGTCTGCTGACCATGTGTAGGAGTTCCAGTGTCTTGTTTTACTCAGCATCAGTGAGGTTTCTGGAGTTAGGTAAGCTCCCATGTTTCTCCAAGCAGAAGTACTGGGGCTGTGTACAAGTTCTGCTGCTTCAGGGTTGCAGGGAATTTGGCATATAACAAAAGTCTTTAAAGTTCTTAGATATTTAACTGATTTAATCCCTAAAAAGAAAATTAAAAGTAATTTATATATTTCATACAAACTTGTTGGATGGTTAAAAGTCTGTCATTAGCTCATTAATTATTATATCCAGTAATAGGTTCTGCTGTGTTGAGGGGGATGCAGTCGTGTGGTCTTTGTCTGGTTTGCTAAATGCTTCATTATTCCTCCCAGCTGGAGTTTTACTGTGCATGTATTTGTTTTCTGTACTGCATTATAAAAAGAATATGCTGCTGTGGAGTTATGGCAGTGAGTGGGCAGCACACACGTTTTATGTGTGAGTCATTTTTGTCCAGAGACAAAATGTGTGGACAACAGATTCAGACTGAATATATAATCTTCATTAACTTTTATTTGTAATAGATTATCCTTGTGGTACATTGCAACAGCAGAAGGTGCATACATCAGGCTGGCATAAACCAGCTCCAAAATGAGTATTGCATTCATCTGTGCTCACCTGTGGCACATAACTCATGCAGTGTCTTGACAGGAGTATAAAAATCCATGATTTCACCACCTGTGTGTAAGGACTGTCTGCATGATGAAAGGGGTGGAGATTTAGGCATGCGAGTTGTTTTTCAAAGGCTTTTGGGAAGCAAAGGTTACAAGTAGATACTGAGTTTTTCAAGTAGATCTGAAGAGGCTACATAAATAGCCTCCTCTCATTTCCCAGAAAACACAATGTGATCTTCACTAGTGTTTCTGTAGGACCAGAATTGCCTTTGACCAAGGATGCTTGAATACTTTATGAAGTATCTCATGGTAATTAATGTGTAAATTCTACCCTGTCTCTGAAAATAAATGCTGATGGCCTTGATCTTCAATTACTGCAGAGATTTTTTGAGTCAGAGAGACCTAAATAGTGTTACTCAGTTTGTTTTTTTCCTTGTTGACCTGTCGTAGAGCTCTCTTGCTTCTCTTTAGGGCTTCTCTTCATTGCTGAAGCTAAATTAATTATGCAATATCCTATAGTAAATCTGCAAAGATTTGAGAAGTCCCTAGCTTCCCTACACAGTAGTCCCTCTTTATCACAATCATTACTGTTTAGGATGGTCTTTGAGTGTTTTTATCTTTCCTGAGATTAAGGTCAAGAGCCCAGGTGACCACGTTGAGCCTGGTCTAGATGAGCCTGGCTCTGCTCAAGTGGAGCTGATGGAAGTGAGTTGTGGCAGGGGATGTGTTTGCAGCTGGAAAAGGGCTTTGCAAAGCTTTAGGGCTAGGTCCTGAGAAAAACCTGCTTCCGTGGGAGCTGGTGAAAAAGCCAGAACAGCACAAAAACCACAGACCTGTGGGGCAAAGCAGAGGGGCTGCTGAGCATTCTCCCAGTTGGAGCTTCTATGGGGCTTTATCACGTGGTACCTGATGGAAAATTCAACCCAAAACCTGCACATATGTGCAAGCCTGTTACTCCAATGACATTGATTACATACATTAATTAGATATCCCTGGGGGTAGACAGAAGTACAAAAGGCAGTGCTGGTTTTGGCTGGCACGGAGTTAACTTTTGGTGTGGGGCTGTTTTGGGTTTGTGTTGAAAAGAGCGTTGATGACACAGGGATGTTTTATTTACTGCTGAGCAGAGAAAAAGCCTTCTGCCTCTCACAGTGAGCCTGGGGGCACAAGAAGTTGAGAGGTGACAATAGCCAGGACAGCTGACCCCAGCTGACCAAAGGGATACCCCAGACTCTACAGCCTCATGCTCAGATATAAAGGTGGGGGAAACAGAAGGAAGGTGGGGGGTGATTGGAATGGTTGCGTTTGTCTTCCTGAGCCACTCTTACATGTGATGGAGCCCTGCTGAACACCTGCCTGCCCGTGGGAAGTAATGAATTAATTGCATGTTTTACTTTGCTTGAGTGAAAGGTGTTTATTTTATCTGTTAAACTGTCCTTATCTCAAGTTTTCCTACCCTTTCAATTCTCTCCACTATCTCGTTGGTGGGGGAGTGAGAGAGTGGCTGTGTGGGGCTGAGCTGCCATGATAAAATCCTACATACCTATGGATTAATGTGGTAGATTTACAGATCACTGTCTGTTTGAGGAATGACAGTAAATCTCACAGGCAGTTGACCCCACAGCCACAAATATATCAGATGAAAGATTTACAGTAAATCAAAGTAACAATTTCACATTTTGCGGTTGCTTAAAGCTGGTAACTCAGCTGATAGTCACGGTGGAAATGGAAAAAAGAGAATATCTCTCCGGGTAGCACTGCTGAGGAATACACCTGGTACAGGTGAGCAGCTGCAGGGAGAGCTCTGGGGTCGGGGAAAGGGCCGGAGCCCCAGGCAGGGGCCGGGAGCTGCTGACACTTTGTGTGACAAAGGACACCGGTGGTGCTGGCCAGGTGAGTGACATTCACACGGGGCAGGAGCAGAGGGATCAGCAGGAAGAGCCCAGACTACCTGGGAGGACAATTCTGAGGGTGTGAGAGCCCAAGGATTCAGGGTCCCTCCCTGGAGGCAGCAGCTGGAGATGGTTTTGTGTCACTGCACCGTGAATAAATTGCTTTAAGGATGCCAAGGTCTGGCACTCAGCTATGGGAAAACTTACAGCATCCACACTGATCTCAGTTATTTCTGAGACTTTCAGTACTGTGCTGCAGTTCTGGCCTGAGCATCCTAAACTCCAGATTTAATTGGATCCATGTTGGAAAAGACACTATTTATTTAACACGCACTTTGCAATATATACACGTTTCACTCAATAAATCATTAAGGGAATCTAAGTTAAAAATAGCACTGTTTACATTATTTATGGTTTCTGTTACTTATCTAGCAGGTGTGAAAAGCTGTGGCTTTAAGGTCAGTAGTCAGTGCTGCTGATGTGAAAGGATCCTTTGTATCAAAGGGCCAACTATTATACTAGCCATGATTTGAGTATCATGTTTGGTGTAATTATATGTATCAGAAAATCAGTGTAGCTAATATTTTGCCTTCTGTTTAAAAGAAGTATTTTTCATGAAATACAAATTACACCCGGACTATTCTAGACGAAAATTAGTTTTGCTGGAACATGCACAAAGGATGACATTCACTCTCAGATCTGTGGTTCCCTGATGGCTCATTGTATGTAGACATTAATACTAATGAAGGCCACAGTGACTACTTCAGATCAGACACCCTCTGTGGTGGAAATCCCTCCTACACAGGGTAGGGTCCTGATCTTGGAAATTGCAGCGTTTTGGTAACTTTTTATCTGACTCCAGCACAGTTGTGGCTAAACAAATTGCAATTTCCCAGAAGCAAGAATTTCTATGGTGATCATAACAAACAGGCTGGAAAGATGTGCCTTCTCTTTCAGTGGAGTTCATAGATGAAATGAATTTCAGAAATCCCAGGAAATGGAATACCCACTTAAAATTTTTATAAAATGTTTTATATATATATGTATAAAACTTCTGAATTGTCATCCACAAGGCCTCTATTTCAGCCTTTTTGTGAAATGACACAAAATTTCTTATTGAAATGGAATCAAAACTTGATTTTTATTCCAAATTAGATCCACACTAGGTAAACTGACGTAGCAAGTCCTTGTGAATTTAAAATCTTAACAAAAAATATCATTAGCATGTCATTTGGCTTCTCCCCGAGAAAAAGAAACCTGAAGTTTCCTCAGCAAATATAGCCTTTAGTTTGGTATATGCTGCTGTAAATATTACATTAGGAATATAAGGGGCTCTAAGAATTCTCTAGAATGCTCCAAGCCCTAGGCTTGAGATTGTGAAACTCTTTGGTGTATGAATAACTTTACAGCAGAGTCCAAGAAAGAGATGGCAATGTATGATGCAGTCATTCCCCAGTGCATTCATTTATTCCGGTTGCTGCAGGGAAGCCAAGGTGGCAGACAGCAGATACACAGTGCAGGATGCACAGATGAGGAGCCCTGCTGCTGCTGCTGCAGAGGATTTAAAATGCCACTGCAATGGATTGGCTGTGCTGCCTGCACTGCAGCATCTCTTTCAATCAGCAGTGCTGGGATCAGACTTCAAAAAAAAAAAAAAAACAAACTTGTGCAGAGAGCTGGAGATTTAACTTTCTGCCTCTGAGGGAGATGGAGGGTGCAGGGGGCCTGTGACCCTCTCTGTTAAAGGAGGAACTCACAGGTAATCATTCCTCAATGTGAGAAATTCCCTGTTGGAGGCAGGCTGCATTAAAAAGCACCTACAGTGTCAAGCATTGAATGTGTCATTCCCAGCTCCTGTTCGGGTGTTTGCATAACCTCATGTCTATGAAAGCAGCTTTAAGCACCTTTGCATTCCTCTCTTCCTCGGCCAGGAGTGGACCTATGCCTTAAAGCCTGCTCCCTCGTGGACAGGCTGTCAGCATCTTTGAGGAAATCCTGAAAGAAATGTGGGCACCCAAACAGTAGTTTGGTCACCCTCCCGACATTCATATTCCTTAAGTTACTAGAAAAGAAACAGCAGTTAAGCACAGAGGCTTCTACAGGTGGTCTAACCCAAACCAGCACCTTGGTTATGGGAGATTTTCTCAAAATTGTAAGAAGTAGGCAAATTGTGCAAGTTTTCTTCCCCTTGGAGGAGAATCTCTCCTGATAGTTGATGAAGAGAAATTTCCTTTAAGGTGAAAATGAACTAAGTGGGGAAAAAAGCTTACAGAACTTAAAGGAAAACATATTACTCATTCTTTCTAATTTTCTGCAGTAACCTGGCTGCTTTTAATAAAAGTTTCTGAAACCATAATTCATCATAAGCTGGCTTATGTTGCTAGCCTTGGTAGAGTGAATTTGATTTTTCTAGGAGAGTGATTAATAATTTTACTTCTTCTTCCTATTCATGGTTTACCATGAGGTCAATCAATTCCTGAGCTTTGTCCTCTAAGTTCATACCATATTGTATTAAAGATGTAAATTTGCAATCAGTTATAATCCTTATGTTTTAAATCTCTGGTGTAATATGTGTTTGGGCTCTTGTTCAAATGAAATCACTTGCAAAACCCGGAAATGTTTTAATAATTTAAAATTAGCTAGTCCTGAAGTTGTTAAAAATTCTGATCACATCAAATTTGGGCACCTTATGAAAAATGCAACAGCATGGCAATTGTACTTTGTGTCCTGGTGGCTGACCTTCCTTTGCTAGTGCCTTTGTTAAACACAAATTAATTTCACCTGTAGGTACTAAAAGTTCAGAAATGCAACAGGTGGAAACCCTCTGGTTTTTATTATGGGAAGGATTCAAGTGCAGAAGGGAGTTCTGTGCACAGCAGCAGAGTTTGCTCTTCTTTAACATGTGATTGGGTAATTCCAGCACTGCTCCAAATTTGCCAATTTATGTCTTGTCAATTTGTTCTGATCATTTCTTTACCCCCTGATTTGGCACTTCCATGTCAATTTTGGCTAAATCCCACCAGAATTCACCAGCCTCTCCTAATATTGGAACTCCCTTTGCAGGCAATCTTTCAGTTACAAAGTGGCTTTAATTCAGATAAGTCTTTATGTGCAGTCATCTTGTGTTTGCAGCTAATATGGCTCTAAAGTATTTAAAGTTGGCTCTAAAGTGTTTAAGTTTGGACTAGGGCAAATATGGAGCAAAGTGGGAAGAGCAAAACAGGCAGACCCTTTACAGGTTCTTTGTGTGACAATTACATTGGTCAGTTTAGAAAAACAACTTTGTGAATAAAGGAGAAAAGGAAATAAAATACCAGAGCACAGCTGGGAGTGCATTCGTGTTTGTAATGCTGTCAGTTAGTTTGGTGATAAGATTTTTCACTCTGCCTTGTTTCAAAATATGGAAAAGAAAAATCTGCATACATTTTTAAAAAAAATTATTTATGAAAGATGCTCTTGATGTAAATTGCAGTAGCTTTAGTGATCTCTGTCTCTCATCAGCATCACCACAGTGTATAATGTAATGATATTTTTAAGGCTCAGTCATTTTTTCTATTGTTTCTTGCCACAATAAGGTCCATATCACCTCCTCCTGCCCACAATCTGAACATCTCAGTGGCTGAATGAATACGAAAATGGGAGTTATTAGTCATGGAAAAATAAAACCACCTGTAGTCCTTGGTTGAAGAAGCAATTGCAATAATCTATTTCTATTGTCATAGTTTTGCTGGAAACATGAAAACAAATGGGGCTACTTGAAATTGAATAATGTTCTTAGTAATTTATGGTGACAGTTATTGTTATTACAAAGCCAATGCAGAGTAAGAAAAAATATATCAGCTAGAGATGGAATGGGTGCTTTGCAAATAATTTATACAGTACGAAAGTGACAGTTTTCACTGCTTTTGATCACCACAAATGTTTTTCCTCACATCCTATTTTGCTCCTAAGTACTGTAGAAATCTCAAATTAACCATGTTGTTTATGCCATTGAAGATAATTTCGTATCTACATGTATATGTGTCTAAATATACACGTACATATATATGTTAAAAGCCCCAGTTATTAAACAGATTATTATCTTTAGTCAGTAAATCATCCCAGTGTTTTGCAGGGCTGTGTAGCCTGAATATATTTTCAATACAGTATTTCTTTGCATTACACCCCAGAATCCATTTCAGGGAGATGAAAATTGTAAAAGTGAGCTACACATTTCTCTGAATGCAGCTTCACTGTAGAATGTACTTTAAAAATAATTTTCCCAACTTGGCATGTATTCAAATGTTTTACTTACTTGTTTTACATCACACTGCTTAGAATAATGGTTTCTAAAAGTAAATTCTTACTTTTTTTAAAGAGGACTATACTTCTACATCTAAGGGAATGTAAGAGCAAGATTTGCTTAAAAACTCCATCAAAACCTAACAGATATTGCAAGCTGCATCCCTTGGTGTTCCTATTAGAAGTGTGATGTTTTCAAGATTTTTTTAAATGGAAAACAATTAGAAAACATTGCTCCTCAGGTAGCATTTGTGTTTCTGACAATGCATGATTTGCTGCATTCCCTTCTTGCTCAAACACAGTTTATGATGTTATGGTGAGCAATTTTCAAACCTGAAAATCTGATGGCTGCTTGTTCTTGATGCCAGATGTGACGTTTCAGATATCTTGAAGGCAAGACAAAAATGGCTGGACTGTTTTCATGGCTTCAGCAAAAGAATTTTAGCTGTACAGACATACTCAACACTTCAAACCCATTTGCATATTTTTTGGCCAAGGGACTGAGGATGTGGAGGAGCTGGATTAGTGTAATAAACCATCGTGCTCCAAGTTCCCAGTCAACAGTAAATTGTTTTATAAAAAATGAAGTGCAGTAAAAGAATGTTCAAGAGAAATGTGCTTCAAGAGATTCTGCTTCAGAGTCTTTAGAGAAGATTGAAGGACTCTGCTATCTGTGCTTTAAGGAGATGTATGTTTATTAATACTAAACAGAGCTCTGGGTCTGGGAGTGTCCTTGTGTCCCATGCCTGCTCAGTAACACAAATGAAGTGTTTGTACAATTTTGCTTTTTCTGGAGGCCATAGCAGAGCTGATGGTGCTTGTGAGACCTGCTGAGGCTGCAGCAGTGCAGAATGACACCCCAGACATTGCAAGGAGAGAAAAGGGGTCCCTGCAGGTGGCTGAGACACTTTCAGAGTCCTGTGTGCTGCCTGTCCACACAGCTCAGGAGGCCCACAAGTGTAGGATGACACTCATCACCTCCAAAACCTTGCCATGGTGTTTCAGCTGCCCCAGACCTGCTCCTGGATGTGTGGCACCAGGGAAAGAGCCAGCTGATGCCTGAACCTGGCCCCAGCATGGTCTCACAGCCGTGCCATGGGCAGCACAGCATGGGCTGCTGTGCCCAATTCCAGTGCTGTTTTATAAGATTCCTTAAAAAGAGAAGGGAATAGCTGTTGGAAGAGGGAAATATTCTTTCTCAAAATTACATAAAATTACTGGAAGGAAACATGCTGCCCCTGCAGGTTTTCTGTTCTGTCATTAAATTCAGCTTATTGCTTGCACATCACAACACTGGGAAATCAGATCCCACATTTGGTAAAGAACAAGCCACGGGCTGTAACAGCCCAGGGAGGAGACACTAAGAACTGTTCTCTCAATAGGCAATTTTCTTTCATATGTGTTGCATCTACAGAGACTTTCATTAACAAAACCCATTTCCTTATGGTTTCACAGCCATCTCTGATATTTTTAGCACTGAGTGGTTGGTAAAAGGTCCATGAAGTCTATTTCAGACTCCTGAAACTTGCAGCAATGCCCATCTGATGTTTGTGTGGTAATGGCTCTAGCAAAGCATTCTAACATATCTGAAGATCTCTCCTTTGGGTTTTAACTGTTTTTATAATATGATAACTCAGCAATAATGTCTGTAATCCCTGGGCATTATTCCTTCAGCAGTGTGTTATAGCACAGAATATAACTGAGAGGACCTGTGGGCAAATGCATGAGACACTGAAGAAAATAGTCACATGAAAAGATTTAGTGAAAGGCAATTCCAAATGCCCTCTAATATGTGGGCAGAGCATAAAAGTGCCCAAGCTGCATTTAATAATTCCTGATTTAATAGGTTAATTCCATTCTGTTTGCTAACAAATGGGATTGGATATTCAAAACACCAGCAGCAAATTCGACAACTATTAATTTTGGGGCTCTGAAATAAAATTACAAAGGATCTAAGAATCATGACCTGAGGATATATGTATCTTTTCTGATTTGCTTTTACATGAACATTTATTACTAACAACCAAACATTTGCTTTTAAATTAGTCTCACAAGGAATTTTGCAGGGTGTTTGCTGTGGGAATGTGTCATTACTAGGTTGACTGCAGTGTCAGTTATTTAATTCTGTGATGGAAGTTGCTTAATTTTGTTTCCATTTGGTTTCTATAGAGTTCTTTGCCTTCCCCTAAGTGCACCTTGGCTTGTGTAAGCATAAAGTCAGAAAAATGAATATTAAATTTATTTGGTGTATTTATTCATTCTCTTTAAGTGCCTTTCCATCAGCTCACACCCAATAAAGGTAATTTGGTTGCTTTAGATGGGCAATAGCATTCCGTTCAAAGCACTGACATTTCAGATTCAGCTCTTATTTTTAAGGAACTTGCTGCATAGTGATCATTTAAACATGAGTTTGGTGCCTCGTTGAGTTCATTTTATGTTAATGCACAGTATTCTTTCTGATTTTCTAAAATCATCTATTATTGCTTTTTCTCATCTGAAGGCAGTGCAGCCTTTCTTTCCTCACTATGATGCCTGATGTTGAACAGAGCAGGCTCTTGTGCAAACAATTAGAAAACTGGGATTTTTCTTCTTGCAGCTGGAGTTTTTCCTTTCCCTGGTCAAATGTTTTTGCAGAGCAGATGTAGCAATCAGCCTCTTGCTGTTTGCTACCAGCACAGCTACCCCTGCAGGTCTCTAATCAGACAGATAGGTTGTAATATTAATATGCATTTATGGACATTTTGTCACCAGGCTTGTTTTATGCTGTAAATGAGTAACTGGTCCTTCTTGCCTTTACTGTTGCTGTGGATCCCAAAGCTTTCTCTTGTATTTAGCCACTAATATATGCAAATTTACCCGATCCAGAGGGATTATAATATAATCCTTGTGGGTCCTTCCTTCTCCAAGGGAATAAATAAACTCATGAACGTTTCACACTAAATAAACAGAAATGCTATGGATTGCAAATTGCTGAGCTGGCACAAATCCTGTTGGATCAGTGTGTTAAACACTGAAGTTGTGAAGTAAATTAATATTGGAGCATTAATGGAAAAATTCAGTTTTTCTGATGTCATGAAGTGTTTCATCCCCGAAACCTGAGTGGAATTTGGAAATATCCCATCTTTTGAGAATGCAGCTGTGTGGATTTAAATATGTAAAAATGCAGCGTTGGGGTAAGCATGAAGCTTTGAAAAAGATACCTTAGATGCAATTCATAAGGAAGAGGTTGCTCCTGTGTTTATGAGTTTCATCACATAAAGAAAGTCATGCCCTTCTTTTCAGTACTGTAAAGATGCAAACCCCACCAGTTTGGGAGGCACCACAGCTCACTGTCCTTGATCCTCAAAACATTTGCTTGGATATAGAAGATGGTGCAAGCTACTTTAGCAAGAGCATTGGAAAGCCTCAGAAAAGCAACACTTTTCTTGCTTGACCCTCATTACTGTGGATATGCAAGGTCCAGCCAGCCTACTGCCAGGAGCTACTAGAATTACTCAGATCTTAGAAACTCTAACTGAAAGCTTGTCTTGGAAAACCAACTCTTCTGCTTTTTTTAATAAATTATGAGCTTATTTGTTTATTTATTCACAGTGTTACCTCTTTTTAACAGTGTAATAGCTACTAGGAATAACTTTGATCTTAGTACTTATCTGATTGCAAGATCTACTTATTTTTTTTTATACTGAGGATTCACCACAGTTACAAGAAAATTAGATATACAGTGACTCTACTTAGTAAGAAATTATTCAACTTTAATGAAAGTGAAACGTTAGCTAGCTTTGATGAACTGCTACTGCATATTGCATGTTGTTTTGCTTCATAAATAAATCCTTTTGCATTCATAGTTGTAAGTGAAAATTTCTGAAATACATATTCAGATAATTAACAATTAAAGATTTCATTTTTCCTTTCTTCTCCTTAACAATATTTTAAACAAGAAGCCCTTGGCAAAAAGAGAGAAACATCAGTGTTCTAAGCCTGTAAAAACTCATGAACTTTCAGTTTTATTTGCTATGAAGAAAAACAAGTCAAGATAAGGATTAAGTAAAGGACTTGGTCCAAATCCCATTGAGATCCCTAGAAACACCTTTACAGAGAGCAGTGGATTTTAATCAAATCTCTGCACATCTGCATTAAAGTTTTAGGCTTCATCCTGTCAGCATGGTATTTCCATATATTCCAAACAAAATCTGCATTGGCAGTGAAATGACCTCCAAAGCTATTCTGTTTCCATAAATCTATTTTTTACTCAAGATAATTCTATGGCCTTCAAAAAGAAGGATGCTGGGAGCAGGCACAAATTTTGTGGAAGATCATTCCACTCTTGAATTCCCCCAAACCAACTTTGTTTCATAATCTTCTCATAGTCTCACATATGAGTATTACTTTGGGCTTAAGGATGGGTTTTTGCATATATTTGCTCTAAGTTCTATATATGACCATGTGATTCTACCATAATTTTTCCTTTGTTTGGTTCTTCCTTGAAAAATTGCACATTGGATACAAGATTCCTACAGAATTTGTAGGAATTCCTGCATGCCTGAGCACAGGTCACAGCTCACTCTGAGTTTCATTAAACGAGATGGGATGATCAGTGTGTGGTAGTGGAACATTCTTGTATTTGGTAAACAAAAATTAGATTACTATAGGCTCTTCCAACAATGGTTGGAAAGATGCTGTGCAATTGGTAATTCACCTTATGAGATTCATTTTGTGCCGATTGTTTGGGATTATTTTTATCTAATATGTGTGTTGGTGCAGTGGTCCCTCTATGTGGATTTGAACTGATGTCCTAAACACAGAAAATGGGAAGCAGAGGAAGAGCTGCTGGTGTTTTTCCTTCCATATCATTGACATGTCTGAAAATCTTTCAAGCTTTGTGAGGAAAAATGGCTTAATTAAGTGGTTGTTTTTGCCACATGGCATGTCATCTTTTGAATTAGGGCATTATTCAAAGTAAAACTAACGTAGGGATATTTCAAGAAGCAAAATTTTAAAACTAGATTAGAAGGGTTGGATGATTCTGGATGATCTGTTCATGAACCAGATCTGGTTATCTAACGCTGTTATCAGTGTGCTGATGTGTACCTTGAACTGCTTTTCTAGAATCCAGGTCTGTGCAGCACCTGGTCACGACTCAGCACAGAAATGCCAGCAGTAGCTGTTCACCAGCTCTGGGGCATCTTTGCATGGCAGTGCCTGCTTCTCCCAGCCTGTGGAAAGGTTAATATCCAGGGATAAGGGCTGCAATGTCCTGGGTTGACTTTATGAGGTGGTTATCCCCACTCATCTGTGTAGCTCAGAAAATAAGTTTTTGCACCTTTAAGATTCATTCTGAGAGCAAAGAGGGGGGACCATGAAGCCCACAGTTTGTTTTCACACTTTGTTCTTTCCTCCTCCACATCCCTTCAGCGGGATGGTGTATCTGCAGCTGGACAGAGTTCTCCTTTGGGTTTTAGTTAGTTTTAGCTAGCTGAGGGAGAGAAGTTCTTTGGACTGTGGTTCTTTCTTTTTCTTTGGACCTGTTTAACCCTGCTCTGGACTGAACACCCAGAAGAGGAGCAGGAGCTCACACACCTGTGTGTCTGCAGCATTTCCAGTGCCAGAGGGACTGATAACAGCCTGGGACTCTGAGTTTGTCATCTCTTCTGGAGCAGCAAGAGTTTTATTGTTTAATATGGTTCCATTTTCTTTTTGTGCTGGTGAATGCTTTTGCCTGTTAAATAAACAGTTTTTTCCACTTTTCTCCAAGGATTTTTTTTCCTGAACCGGTTGGGGGAGGGGCTGCTTGAATTTGCTTCCTAGAGGAAACCCCTTTAGGGGATTTTCTCCCAAATTTACCCTAAACCAGGACAAATATGAAGATTAGGGGCCCAGTGAATGATGCCCTTTGTGAAACTGTTTAAGGAAGCCTAACAGGGAGATTGGTTTAACTTCACAGAGATCTGACAAGAAACACAAAATTTCAGAGGTCTCACTACTTTGGCTGGCTGAGAAAGCAGAACTGCATGGGTTAAAATCCTGCAGTGCTGGGTAAGAACTGCAGATTCTGCCTGACAAGGCAAAGCAGGCAGAAACCCACCTGATCAGCCTTGTGTCCTGTTCAGACCCACAGCTCCTGAACCTCCACCTACAGCACGAAGAGTGATGCAAATCCTTGCTGTGCATGTTGGTGTGTTTGACTGATAATAAGCACTTTCAGAATGGGCCAGTCTTTTATTTCCATTGCACATCCATTTTTGTGTGTCTGTTGTCCTTTGTAAATGTCTTTTGCTTTCCTGTGAAGCAGGATGCCTGTTCTCCTGTTGCAAATCAAGTTGACTTGACTAAAGCAAAGTACTACTGCACTTCCTACAATATTAGCCATTATTTTGTCTCCTCTGCTGCCTTCTCTTCCCTAGAACTGTTTTCTCAGTGTATAATTAGTATTTTTCTAGATTGATCAAGCATTTATACTTTGCTATGGAACTGTTTGAGAGGAGGCTTTTGATGTGAATGAGCTGTGTGTGTGAATTATTGAAGAGGATTTCACTTGTTTCCTTTACCAGTGTGATTTGTAATGATGCTGCCTTTAAGAGGAGTTTTACTTTTGCTACCTGAGTTGGTTTTGCTGTGCTGTAATCAATGCAAACTGAGCAATAAAGGCAGAATGTCATATCTTATTTCAAAGTCTTTAATAAAAGCTATGTGAATGTTCCAGGTATCAAGAGCATCTGAACTTCCAATTTTGTTCTTTTCTTAAATAGTCAAAATAAATTTGGCTTCTACGTATTTTTTCCCTGGGAATAATATTTGCTAAGTAGTATAAATAGTGCCTATGAGATTAATTTTTCCCTGTGAGTAAAGGAAAGTCTCCTTTTTAGAGGGCTATTGTCAAATTGAATTTATCCTCTCCCTCTAAATATTTTAAATATGAAAATTTACAGTTAGGAATGTAACACCACTGTGAATCAAGTGTAGACCTCTCCACCTCTTTGAGTCATCCTGAAAATGGGTAAGCAATATGTAAGAGTTTGAGGAGAATTTAAAACAGGTCTTCCAGATTCTTTTCCTTTCGGAAACGGTTTTTCACCTGGATAGGGTGATTAAATACCCTTTGGAGGTTTTGCAATTATTGTGCTGTGACTGGAAACCCACTGGCTCAAGATTCAGCTTACCTCTGAGTGTTGAGGGGTTTTATTTTTGCACCATAGTTACTTAAACATTCCCTTAAAAGCAAATCAAAGGAAATGCTGAAAGGAGCTGATTGTGGTCAGATTATCATTTTATCATTTCCTTGATTGTTCTTCATATCAGTGTTACATCTTTCAGTAGTAATTTATCTCTTGTTTCTCTACTTATTCTGTCAGGATTCTTCTGCTACTGCAAATAATGGAACGGGCACTTTGGACTCTGGACTTTTGCATCAGGAGAATAAATTTAAGGGTGACATTTTACCAAGACTAAAATTGCACCCAGTAATGAAGCCCAACTGCAATGTGACTCAACTTCTGACTGATTTACACCTGCAGCTCAATGCTGTTTAATTAGAGGCACAAGTGTCTGGAACTGCACCTGTGTGTGAATTACAGATGCAGATACGTGTTTGCCTGCAGAAGAAGAGGCAAACTGGTGCAATTACAGCATTTGAGCTCTGAGGCATATATAGTGATGATATCTGGAGGATGTTTGGATTGCTCTTCCCAGTTCTCAAAGCAAAATATTTTACATTTGTGAGCTTTGTGTGCTTCAAACTGGATTAAGATCCTGAATGGATACTTGTCCTTTAGAAAATCTGAACAACACTCACACTTTTTTTGTGTAGAGCAGGATATGGAGCAGTGCCTTGTCTCCAGCTGGTGTTATGTCCCCCTTTGCACATGTTCAGCCTGCACAAGCACAGAATCCAGATGATTTACAGGAGATCAGGTCAGCCCATGAATGCTCCTACATGGTCTCATAGTCCAAAAGCTCTCCTTTTTCATTAATATCATGGCTCTGTCCTTTAGCTTTTCTGTCACTCTTTTACCTTCTTTTCTTGGTATATTGTTTTCAGCTTATGCTGGATGCAGATCCTTCCCAAGTCTTTTACACAGAGTATGCTCAAGCTGTGATGTGAGCAGTAAAGTGATAAACAGTTCTTCCATGGACACTAGAATGAAAATGCTTGACTGCCTGCATGGCTTTGATGGTCACAAATTAAATCCTTATACAATTATAAATTCCTTCAAAGTTTGTCTCAGAATAGATATGATGGCAAAAATCAAGCAAATATAACTAATTTGATTGCAAATAATAACTCAGAGTAAATTAAGATTTTTTTTTTTAATTGCATAGGAAAACTCCAATTTAGCAATCCACTGACACCTGAGGTTCCTTTATAAAAATCTGGATTCACTGACCATCTCTGCCTATTTTTAACACAGAAACCTGGACTGATGTGACTGAAGGTTGGCAACAGGATAATTTTGAACAGACTTGGAAAACAAATGGAAAAGGTACAAATACTGTGCAGGTTGAAATGTGTAACTGCTGATGTTTTTTCTGTCACCTTTTGAGTCAGTGTCTCTCAGTAAGTGAATGACATGGCAAATGTCGATTCCATGGTGGCACTGCCTACACTTCTTAGTGCACCCAACAGGAATATTTCATTTCATGCATCATTTATAATTTGCTGCAACAATTGAGAAGTCTCTCTCTATGTGTGTGCATATATAAATATACATATTTTTTAAGAGGAAGAAAGTATGCCTTCTCAGCCTTCTCTAGGCTATCAGACTTTTCCTGTCTGTAAAATTTGATGGCATAAATTGTATCAATGCAAGTTTCTACATGCATTTATCTCTGGAGGGGTTGGGAAAGAACAATAAAGGAGTTGATGAAATTCGAGCAGTTAATTATGAGATATGTTAGAGCATTTCAGGAACATCCCATCTGTTGCCCAAGTGCATCCAGATTTAATTCAGACCTGAAAATGGAGAAGCCTTGAGAAAATTGAGATCATGAGCACTGACACTGTTAACCAGGGTATCCCTGTCTCTAGGGCTTTTCATGTGCTGCTCCATTGCAGAAGGACCAATTTGACAAGCCTTTGCTATTAATATTTCAAAGAAGTTGGGTGGTGGGCTCATTCTGATTATGTTTTAGTTTGTTTATTAAATCACTGATATTTCAAACTCACTTGTTTGCTTGATTTCTGCTCAGATCATATGAGAAAGTGTCTCTGATCTATCTTTTATTTTGTAGCTGTTTCTGTAATTCTTCAAACATATTGGTGCATTGCAGGGGATTTTATCATTATTTGTACACTTGATAGGTAAATATGATATATTTCTATACTTCTAAGTAGGCTTCTCCACCGGAATACAATTAATATGGAAAAAAATTACCAAATGACAAAAAATGGTGCTATATAGTCATTTAGGCTCCCCAGAATGTTAATTGAAAGAGCACAGTCTCTTTACTTGTATTTCAAAGTATTGCTCTTTCAAAATTCAACAAAGTCCAAAGTTTTAGTTGCCTGCTGAAATCCATTGCAGTTTTTACCATGAATTAAAAAGAGCTATTTTTTTAGTGAAAATAGTCCTTCGTATTGAGAAATGCCAAAATAATAATTCTTAAGGGGCAAAAGTAGTTCATACCATGAAACAGACATTTTTCCAGTTGGCAAGTACAGCTAAATCTCAGTGAACAAGAAGGGATATTGATAGAGGCAGGACTGATGGCATGAATGAGCAAGTTACACAGACCCAGTGATGTCTTTTGACTTCACATTGCTCTTAAGGTTTGTTATGATCCTCCTGAGAGCCATAAAGGGAACAATAAGGACACATTATCTCATCTTCTTGGTCCAAGGATTTCTAAAGTTGCGTGTTCACAAGAAAATTTTTTGAGGAAAACACCCGCAGCTGCTTTACTGATTTATACAAGATGAAGGGGCTTCTCCAGGCTGCGTGTGGCCAGCTGCTCCTTTCTTTGTTTCTCTACTCATCCTCCACCAGAAGATTTTTTATCAAGTATCTCCCTTTTTTCTGTTCTTGTTCACCTGGTTTGAGATGTCTCAACCCTCTATAGCTATAGGTGGCCTTGGATTGCTCTCTGGAAATGCAGCCTTCTGAGCAAGGTTGCTATAATTTACTGCATGAGCTGCTCTTTCACACTCAATGTTTCTTATCTGGCTGAGATGTTTGATGGTGTACCCCTAAAACTGGATAGAAGCTGACCTGGGCAGAGGTGACAGACCCTGGAGGTGAAGGGGCACAAGTGCCAGCCTTGTCTGATCTGCTCCAGGTGAATCCCTCTGACACTGGGAGCTCAAGCCCAGCCCTTCTCCAGTCCCCAAAGGGCTGCAGGAGCTGCAGATTGCTGACATACAGGGGCACGATGTAATTCCTCTCTTTCTTAACTGCTTCTTATGTTCTGCCCTAAGAGAACCAAACCAAGACAGTAGCTTTTACTCTTGCTGCCTGTTTGGCTAGGTCTCTCTTTTTTCCTCTAATTTTCTTGTGCTGAGATAAGGAAAAAAGAGATCATTGAATATTCCAGTGTGGAAAGGGCTGAAAACTCCCTTTTGGTCAACATGGAAGAAAAAACCCCATTGACTATATGCAAAAAAAAAAAAAAAAGGCTTTGATCAGACAAAAAGACAAAGAAAAATCCTCAGGCATCTATAAAACCCACCTTGAAACAGAGAACTCCACTGCAGCACACAGAACCAGCTTCTCTTCATCAAACCCTTCCTACCAGCCTCAGTATGGAGTGTGCAGCCACAAGCACAGCTTTTCTGTGGGCAAAAAAGTTTCTTTTTGCCAGTAGTAACATATAACCCCACACTTACCCCAAAATTCTGTTTTACTTCAGTTTTAATAAGACAGAAAAAATGTACAGACAACATTTTCTAATCACTTCTACTTCACTATAACTTTTGTTGAATGACAAAGATAACTCATTTAATATGTTTTACTCTCAAAAGAAAGTGTACTGTAATCAATATTTCAGATGTTTCAAACTTAGGAGAGCTATGGTTCTTGTTTAGAAAACATGAGGCAGTATTGGAAAAATTAAATTAAATTGCTCAGCAATTTAGCTTTTTTATAATGGGAGCAGAACAACTCAGGCTTTAAAAGGTTCCATAAAGAGTGCTATGTTTTTCCAGCACGATTATAATTAAGGTTGATGGATTGCTAGGGAGGAAAAGAATAGCGAATTTTCTGCATAATTTTTAGAGTTTGGATAGAAACTGAAAAACATTTAAACACCTACACATGAACAAAGCAGGCCAGGCAGCTCTTTTTCCACTACATAAATCCTTCTTGACCTTTGAAAATAAATATAAATAATCTTCTATGAATTTTTTATGTTACTTTTTTCTCTGAATTTCAGACTGAGCCATCCATTTGCCTTAGCAGACCTGTGACCTCTGGTTTGTCACTTGCTTGGGTGGGCTCTGTTTGAGGTTTTGCCTGAATCCTCACTGCTGCCTGCCAAGGGAAACCTCCTGAGCTGCTTTCATGGAGAGATGTGGCTTTGGAGAACTGGCAGTAAAGCTTCACTTATGCTCCCCACCATATTTTTATTGGAGATTTCCCTAGTCAGGGGTAATTTTCAAGTGTGATCTCTCCCCTGTTGTTTCACAGTTATAAAGGAAAATAAAGGAGTCAAAAGAACGTGCTCCAAAATGTTGCCAAAATCTAGGCCAGTTTTTATAGTGCCACAAATTTACCCAAAGTTTGTATGGATTTAGGTCAATTCCATGGGATTCTCAAAACATCCGTAGAAGATAAATATTTGGTTTTCTGAACCTGCACAAGGCAGGGAGAATTACTGCATACACACATTCAGCAGTGTGTTTTCTGCTCGAGCTTTAGTTTTTGACTGGAACAGAACTACTTCTGCTGTGTACTTTGTGTGCATTTTAAAGGCTTTTGCTCTAGTTACTGATGAGTCCTCAAGAGCAAATAGTCTGACATCTGTGATATTTAGCACATCTCGGAAGTTCTTTGTTTTCCCAGGTGATTTTCAGCTTGTTCTGAGGTGTTAGGCACACATTCATGGCCAGGGCTATCCCTAAAGAAGGGGAAACCCCATATTTTTCTCTTTATAAAGTGTATTTTTTTTTCTTTTCATTTTTCAGTAGTAAAACTGCTATTGTATAAGGCTTTAGAGCTTCTTTGTAGGAAGAGACATTTATGTGATCTGTCTGTAGTGCTACTACAAGACTCTGAAGAGGGATACAATTAAAATATGTATAAACCTGCAGCATTTTAGTTTTTATGAATTATTCTATTGCATTGTGCTTATTTTTGCTAGGAATATTGCAGATGAGAGAACCATAGAAGTGCATGACTAAAAGTACCTAAAAATGGTGTATCACCATGTATGGCAATAGAAACACCTCATGGACATTCCTACTTAGCAGGTAGGACCCTAAGCCAGGTCCTGCTGACTATGTAGAACTACCAGGGATTTTCACCATTCTCTCTCCAATCATAAAGTCAGTTGTGACTTCCCAAGAATGTAGATACATGCATTGATTGTCATATTGCACAATTAAACCTGCTGAGAATGGAAAGAGCTACAGAGTGGAAGAATTTATCCAATACCTATTACCTGTACTACTGCAATGTTCTAGCAATGTGAGTGTTTTAATTCATAGGAGCGTGCTCTTCTATTTTGAAAAAATCATAAATCAAATCATGTGCACATTAAACAACTTTTAATAGCATTGACATCAGTGCAATTCATCAGCTCTGAGTTCCATATGTGCCAATTCATCAAAACAACAATCTTGTCAGGAACTGTCCTAATAAATAATTATTTCTGCACCCAGCCCATCTGAAGGGCTTGTGAGGTGCTCTGATGATTCATTAGTGCTAATGTTGGGTTAAACCTTTTGTGGTCTTCAACAGAATTGTAGCTCATTGGGTCGTTTCTATTCTTTTTAACCTTCACAAGAGCAAAATTTACACATTTTGTTTCATTTATTACTGACAAAATGAAAGGGAATTACTTGTAGGATCATCTTGTGAGCAACTTGTATTGAAAAATGTCATGCTATTCATCTGCAAAGCCCTTTCTCTATAATAATAGTAAATATTAATAGTAATTTTTGGAAACGTAGTTAAAATTTTTTCTTACATTCCTAGGTCAGCAGCATAGGATTTAGGAAATGGAGTTTCTAGTCTTACTGTCACTTTGAGACAGACACTTAAAACGCTGGGTAAATAAACCCTTTCAACCCAAACCATTCTATGATAATAAAAGAACTTAAGTATCATCTAATTCCAACCCTGTTGGAATAGGGCTTTAATAGCTTGACACACCTTTTTCCTGAAATATCATTTTTCCAGTGGAAAAAATATTAAACTACTCTGATCACCTCTGCATAATAAGCTTTAGAATGTGGTTTAGGAAAGGCATGTAAATAAATAAAATATGAAAGAGATGCTCAGCTGCTAGTGAATTGGAATTAATTGGGCAAGCTAAGTATTTTCTACTAGTTGGTGCTTCAATAAATTGAAGCATGGGGATATGAAATGTGCTTGAGAGTACTCATCAAACTGCAAGTGGTACCTTCAAATCTTGAAAAGCTGTGTGAGAGTGAACCATGTCCATCTAATGTATAGAACTACAACAACAGCTTTTTTTTTTTGTTATTTTGTATTGTTAAAAAGTAGTTGCAGTAATCTGAGTATTTAAAAGAAATAGAATATCTGGCTTTGCTCTTTTGAGTAAAATAAAAATGTTTCCTTTCTATTCCGAAAATATGTTAAGGCTTATTTATTCTAAAAGAGCACTAAAAGGAAATTCAGATTGGAAAGTCCTGCTTCATTTCATAAAACAAATATTTTATTTTTGAAGTATGGGAAAATGTTCCTGCGGCTCCTTTTGTTTCTAAACTTTGTGAATTTGTCTGGAATGCTTGAAAGATGTTAATGTTGCCAAAAATGCATTTCCCTGAGTCAAAGAGAGAGGAGTCCCTGTTCAGCCCTCGGTGCTGATGGCACTGCAGGTCTTGGATGGGTCCTTCACAAACTCACCGAGTGCATCAGGCCCGTTTCTGTCAGCGGTGTTACACCTCTGGGTGAGCAATTAACAATTAATTAACTCCTTTGGCACAGGGCTGCCATTAAGCAGCTTTTATTTGTTGTGATGGAGGGTGGGTGTGTTCAGGGAGTGGAGCTGGGAAGGGGCAGCTCCCCGGAGCCTCCCAGCTCCTGCTCCTCTCCTCCTTCCCCTGGTTATCCCAGGTTATCTATGGTTATCCATGGTTACCCCTGGTTACCCCTGGTTACCCCTGGTTATCCCTGGTTATCCCAGGTTATCTATGGTCATCCATGGTTACCCCTGGTTACCCCTGGTTATCCCTGGTTATCCATGGTTATTGCTAGTTATCCCTGGTTATCCCTGGTTATCCCTGGTTATCTATGGTTATCCATGGTTATCCCTGGTTAGCCCTGGTTAGCCCTGGTTATCCCTGTTATCCCTGGTTACCCCAGGTTATCCATGGTTACCCCTGGTTATCCCAAGTTATCCCTGGTTATCCCTGGTTATCCATGGTTACCCCAGGTTATCCCTGGTTATCCCTGGTTATCCATGGTTATCCCTGGTTATCCTTGGTTACCCCAGGTTATCCCAGGTTATCCCAGGTTATCCATGGTTACCCCAGGTTATCCCTGGCTATCCCTGGTTATCCATGGTTATCCCTGGTTATCCCAGGTTATCCATGGTCCCGCACTAGGGAGCAAAGTCAGATTTCCTGCAGCAGTTGAGAAAACTCTGCAGCCTGCAGGGTGGCACACAGGCAATTAAACCATCTCCATCTGATTGCAGGTGACATTTTCGTGAGCTCAGCAGCTCCTGGGCTTTGATTAGGAAATGACTGCTGGGGAAAAAAAAAAGGCCGTGTCATCTCATGGTTCTCCTACAGATGTGGCACTTAATGTGCTTTCTTTTTTCAGCCTGCCTTAATAATCATATGGCAGCCAACAAAGTTTGGTCATTTAGGACATTTTTTGGGTAAGTAGTGGGATACTTCTAGTGCCATCCAAGGAAGATTTTGTTGTGGGGTTGTCTAGACTAAATAAATTCATGAATATAGATTTCTATGGACACACCATAAAGTGGACACTATATAAAGTATTTATATGAAAAAACCCCTACAATTTTGTATTTGTAATTCCTACCTCTGTTCAAAAGACAGTTTTACTGAACATTGATTTGATTGCATGTAAAGTATAGCAAATCTCAAATATAAGAACAATATAAACATAAATAAGTTGAGACAGGTACAAATGGATCATTTCTCTGTAGCTTTGTGTGCATTTATTAAAATCAGACTCGGGAATCACCCATCACATTGATCAATAATGTGAAAGTGTGATGTTTTTCATTAGTTGCAGCTTTATAAAACTGGAAAATTCTGCTTCTTCCTCATTCAAATTCTGATTTAAGATTTGCCATGAGTAGCTCACAGAGTACAGAGCAGTTGTTACAGAGTTCTGAGCACAAGAGTATTGTTTCATTACCTCTTCCAGTTAAGAAATATTCCATGTCAAGGCCCTGTGCAACTGCTAATTATTCAGCACATCTCTGGGAAGCAGTTTAGCACCGATCCCAATTTACATCCGAGGCAACAGACCCTGCTCAGATCTTGACTCTGAGCTGCTCAGCAGGAATTCGAGTCAGACCCTGAGAGATTCTTCCCACCACAGGGGAGGCAGCTGCTGTCCTGCCTCCCAAAGCCAAAAATTAAATCAGGATAGGGATTTGAACTTTGGGCTCCTGCACATGCTGATTTTGTTCTGCAGCTCCTTGGCTATTCTGATCTGGCACACACTCATAGGAGCTGCTCTAATTCAAATAAATCATTAAATATTAATTAGAGCAGAGGCAGGCAGCCACAGCCAAGCAGTTTGGTGTGGATAAACCCACATTTTCTTGCCTGGAAAATGTATTCCAAGTAGGAAGCTTTCTGTTGAATTAAAAAGCAGTCTGATTACCTCAATATAAATTAAAACCTACATAAAATCTCTAAAAAAAAAATCTCCTCAAAACCAGGGACAAATAAAACAAGAGGAAAACAGTATTTGCAGTCCATTTCTGATCAGCTGTAAAGCACCTGTAACTTTGTTTTCAGGGTTCCTCGTTCCTGATGTAAATTTACAAAATCAAGGAGCAGGCAGTTTGAGGAGCAGCAAATACATGAAAACCCACTGAGAAGGGAAGCAGCTGAGGAGCAATATTGGAGGAATCATTTGTAGCCCTTGTATGGTCTTTAAGCAAATTCTGTTGACTGCTTTTGGTAGCTGACAGCTTGAAGGAAGGGCAAATGAGAAAACAGACTTCTAGAAAAAAGGCAGTAGAAAGTATTTCTTTAAAACAAATTACTTTACTCAAACTAATGTTTTGATGCCTTTTGCTTGGATTTTTGTTTTATTATTTTCTAGTTGTGTTCCAAAATCTGCGAGCTGTTCTGCAGTGCTAGGTTTTGCAGGGAGCAGGAGGTTTTGTGTGGACAGGGAAATCCAGAGAGCATCCCAGCCCAGGCTCCATTTCTCCTCTCTGAGCAGGAGGGTGCTGGGTGCTCCCTGAGCATCCTGGCTCAGCTGAAATAGAGGGATCTTTGGTGATATTCTGCCATTTATTCCTTGTAAAACACCCATTCATCCTGTTCATGGGGGAAAGTTAATCTGGTTAATTTTCCATTTTGCAAATAGTTTTAGAGCTGTCACCCTCTTCTGTTTTGATATCTTGAATATTGAACAGTTTCAGGATTTTGCTTGAAACTAGTTTTCATCTAGGAAAGCAAGGTAATTCTTACTTTAAAAACACAAAGGAATATCATTAAATGAACACAAAATATTGAAACCAAACCATCCACTTGAGTTATCATAGATATTTTTTTCCTAATTTCAGCCTGTGAAATATTTTTAATATTTAGTGTTTTCTTTCCCCTCTTAGATGTGGGGTGAGGGGGACAGGAAACTTAAAAAATCTCCAAAGTTTCCAAGAAACTTAAAACCTTCTAATAACTTTCAGCTTATTTCAGAAGAGCATGAGCTCCTTATTTGCTGATTAATTCAGCAGTGGGAACAGCCCAGGGTTCATCTCCTGTAACTTTGAACCGAGTTGTCCATTTGAAGTACTTAGAGAGAGAGTTTTGGGATACTGAGCACAGATTTGCAGCCTTGGTGGAGTGTTTGAGGTGAGATGGGGCTGGTGCAGACTGCCCTTCCCCTGGCCAGACCCAGCAGTGGGGATGGAGGCAGCACTTTCAAGTCCAGCCTCTGTGGTACTCAGCTGTCAAGGATGAGACATCAAGGCAGAGCTAAACTTGCTGTGGGAATGAGGAGCCTGGGCCATTTCACTCTCACTGGATTTCTGAGTTGATCTGCAGCACGACTGAAGGACTCCAGTTGTTCCACAGTTGGGTTTTTTGCTTATTAATCCTGGGTACTTATAAGCTTACTTAAACTTCTGTGCATATCATAAAGTGTTTCTCCAAAATACTGGATGTGCTTAAAGCAGATGAGGTCTCAGACCTTTTATACCACAGTGCCAGAGCAGTGCTTCATTTACATGCTAAGCTAACTGAAAATGGAAATAATTCTCCATGTGGCTGGCTCAACAATCCCAAGTTGTTTTACACCCCGTTCAAAAAAGAAAAAGAAGATTATTGACTACTGAAGTTGCAGAAATCTCAGAAAAGATGCCTGTGTGAGAAAGTGTAACTTATCACAAAGGCTGCATATTTCTCCTCCTTGAATGCAAACACACATTCATGTTCTTCTGTGTCTCATTGCTGTATAACTTTTAAAATGCCAGATATTGTGTTGTTTATTTTCCAACATAGCATTAAGCATTTCCATTAGAGCTGGGCAAGCAGGAAAAACAGTGGTACTTTGTAGATTAATTTAACACTAAATTTTAAAAGTCCTGAATATTTACCTGGCTGATGCCAAGAAGACAAATTTGAAATGGTTTATGGAAACAAATAGTGATAGCATGGGTGTTTATAAAGTCCTTCCTAGAGATGATGAAATTTACTGCTTTTGTTGTAGATTCATTTTGAAAACTTTATTTTAACTTTTCTCATACCTGCTGTCTCTTTCACACAGACAGCAATTCTTTCTACTCTGTACTTCCCATAAAAAAAAAACCCCATTACCCCAGTTCCCCCCCAAAACCAACTCCAAAGTGTTTGTTTCTGGCCAAATCCACATTTTCCCCAGGATCTGGCAAAACTTTTTGTCTCTTTGTACATCTTCTGTGATGTAGGTCTCAGCATGTCTGATTCAGCTCACAGTCTTTGAATAAATTTTCTAAGGGAGTCTGAACATTTCAGGTTTAGAGTAGAGTAGGTTTGGGTGCCATACTTTATCCTGGTACTTTAAAATAATCTGCAGCAAGCATACCTAACTTGGAAAGCAGCTTGGAGCTACTGTGGAGGCAAATAGTGAAATCTGGGCCTCTCTTTCTGAGGACTGGTTTGTTCCTAAGCTCTTTGTGCAATTTTGATTGTCCATGGGTATGATAACCACTAATGTGTGGGGCTTATCCCAGAAAATGGGTGGTTTGGGTTTTTTCCTCCCTCTATTTGTGCAAAATATGTCGTAATTTCATTGATTTAATACACCAAGTGTTCAGCTCACTCCCCTGAGTGTGATATAATACTCCACCAAGACAAACAGGGATGTTCACCTCTGGGCAAATGCTCCATCATTTATCCTATGGTGCCAGGCTCTCTGCAGTGATATAATCACTTAATAGCTGCTGTCTTCAGGCAGGTAGGCTTTTAACAGTCCATGGGTTGCTGGCATGAATTTGGCATCTCTATTTCATTTATAGTTTCATCTTCCATGATTGGTCTTATCAAGCCCTTGTCCTGTGGAGAGAAGAGAAATCTCTTCAGCTGAAGCTTTGATGGTCTTATTTGTCCCAATTTGCACTTCTGTCAGACTCTTGGCTGCAGCTCTATATTTCATATGTGAGGCTGTTATGATCCATTTAAATGCCTATGGGGATCTCAACAAGCTTTTTGAAAAGATTAATGACTTAGCTGTGGTTTTTATGATAGTGTTTCCAGAGAAATGCCTGCATACCTAATAAGGTTATTTCTACAAGCCAAAATTTGCATTGCTCACCGTAAAAGACAAATAGATAGAGTTTAACTACAAAACATCTGACGGTTTACTGCCCATTTTTATCTTTTGGAGATCACTTTTGCAGAAGAAAAGGTAGACAAGTAAGGGGAAATGGAAATAAGAAATGCAACAGCTTTAAAATGACAGCAGAGGAAGGATAGGGATGTGAGGAATTCTGTATTTTTGAATCTTGTACCATATGGATATACCTTTGTATAAGGTTGTTATTGCCGACAGTCATGTTTTTATTTGGACATGACTCTTAATAGGAGTAATTTAAATTAGTGTTGGAGCTTGCATAACATTTATTCAAGATTTATGTGAGTGGTTATAAAAAGATTAACTGAATCATTAGCTAAATTGCATTTCCTAATGAAATCACCAAACAGCAGGCTGGAAGGAGAGGTTATGTTTGTGCTTTTGTTAAACCCTTGACCTAGCAGAGTACAAGTTTTAAAGTACATTTGAAAGTTCTGTGTTAAACCATTTAATGAGTGTTTGTTAAACCTTTATCAACAACCAGAAATCATCCACATGCCTCAACTGGTTTTGGCTAAAATTTGGCTAAAATCTGTTCTGCTTTTCAAAATGTGAAGTGTTTGCCTGGCATAAATGATCTTCATTTATTGTGAAGTCGAGTAACTGAGTGTGACAACACCTTCATTTATGAGTGGTACTTTGTTAATAAGATCAGACTTCTGGTCCTTACCTTCTCTAGATTTGTTCTTTTGTGTTACATATTAGGAGAGCCAATAATTAAAATGAGATTTTTTTCTTTTCAAATTGTGGTGAGTAAGAATAATAGGTAGTTTCTAATCTAGCAATTCTTTTAACCCATTCTACAGGTGTATTCCTGTAGGACTAGTATACAAACCTGAAATTAGAAAATTGAAGATTTAACATAAAAGGAAACTTACAAGGGAAAAAAATAATTTTAGACACTGTCATCATGTATTGCCATCACCTTAAGTCTATGTAAATGTGAGTAAAATCTCTCCTCCTAAATGAATATGTGTTAGAAAAAATGCCTGCATTTGCAAATAAATGCAGAAGAAGCAATCTTGACTGTTCAGATATAAAGAGAGCAGAACAGATGCATGATTCTGTGGCATATTTTTTTTTTCTAAACATATATTTATTTTTATAAAATATATAGTGACTTTTACTGTAATTTCCTTGTTGCTTCATAAGAAAAATGGAGAAATGATAATATTAGCTATTGAGGACCTCTTCCAATATTTGCAGAGCAAATCTGTTTGGAACACAACATGTTGTTTGACTCTAGATGCTATACATCTGTTGTTTGATTTGCTGTTAGAAACATGAGATGGTACAGAGAAGAGAATTATGATAATAGGCTCTCTGGTGATGTTGCAAGCCACTTTTCACAAATGCTGACTGTGCCTGGGCTAAGAGTTTCTCAGAGGATGAACAGACAGACAGGAAGGCAGCTCTGCCTGGAGCTGTGAGCTCTGTAACCCGCTCCAGGTCATGGGCAGAAAATATCTGTACAGCCCTGCAGTTTGCCCAGGGCACCCTCCTGCAGGGCCACAGCATTATTTGGTGTGGAAATCGTGGCAGAGCCTCCTCAGAGCCCTTGCTGGGTGTCACAGGTGTCACATCTGCCTTGCACAGGGGCACTGCAGACCTGGACACCAGCACCAGGCCAGGGAACGGGCTTTAATCCTGCCGAGGGCTCTCCAGCCTGTTTGCCACTGATGTGATGTGTTGGCTGGCACTGGGTGCTGGGAGTTTCCTGGCAGCTGTCCCACTGTGGATATGGAATTCTGCAAAGTTCTGTGGAAAGCAGAGCTCCTTTCTCCTGGCAGCTGTTGAGTAAAAGACTTTCTTTGAAGGCTCCTGACCTGAGAATTTTCATATAATCTGTCTTTGTGTCAAAGCTGATGCTTCCATCAGCTGGAAAAGAGATGATATTTCAAGGCAGATATTTTCTTATTTTAGTCTTATAAGGCTTATTTTAGGATGGCCAGGCTTTCCTTTTGTTTTATATGTGGCTGCATGCACATAATTTTCTAATTAGGGTCCTTAGTGTAATTTTTAATCTAAGTGCTAAACTGCATGCAGTAAAAAACTGTACTACTCACCAAGATGGTGCCAAAGTCACACCAACTTGATTATACAGCTACTTGGGTGAGTTTTACATCAGGCTACATTTCTAGTTATTCTGATTTGTAATTTTGTCAAGACAATTGCTCTGTTGAAACACAGTGTAAATTTACAAAAGCAAGAGAAGGAGTGAACAGATTCACTTCGCAGAGTCTGGACAGTAAATTAAGAGTATTTGTTGTTGACCCCTTGTCATTATTTACCTTTTGGGGGTGGGGGGAGGGGGGAGAACAAGGAAAAGACTAAAACTGTTTTGCTTATTAGTAACACTTTGTTAGTTGTGTGTTTCTCCTTCAGGGTTTCCATGGTGATAAGAGTAATGTTAAGGCCTAGCTAGGCAGGTACTGCATTAGGCTAAAATAATTTATCCTTCTTTTCATCTGCAAAATGCATGGCCAGGAGATGAATGGCATCATTTAGAGCACTCACCCCTCTGCTGTAAGCTCAGCCCCAAGGGTTCACATTCAAGCATGAGTAGAAGTTCTGCAGGCCTAAGTTGTACTGTAAAAGGAGGCTGGCTTTTAAAAATATATCCAAAATTATAAATATATTGCTGGAATCGACAATAAAACTCAGGAGCAGCAACAATAAAAGCCTCAACTCTACCCTATTTGCTCAAAAAGAAATAGAGAGCGGAGAATATTCAGGCAGAGGAAGCTGAATGATTTCTTTTTTTATTGATTTGGAAGCTGTTACTTACTTCAATGCCTCATTAGCTGTGCGGGGCAGGGCTCTCCCAGGCTGTGTCACAGCTCCTTGCTGACCCTGGTGAAGTTGCCCTGTTGTGCTCTTTGTCCCTCCCCAGCTTTCTGTGCTCCACTGACTGTTGTGAGCAGAGCTGCAGATCTGCCACAGAGGAGCCACGGCCCCACGCTCCTATGGAGATCAGCCTTGAGAAGCCTTCAAATTACATTTTTTTAGTTAGTTAGTTAGTTTATTTGTTTTCTGCCCCCACCCTGTGCTTCAGGGCAGTCATTTTTCCCTGCATCACCTTGTTTATCCTGGTCTCACACACCTTCAGAAAGTACCCACACCTTACTACTACTTTACACCTTACTACTACCTTACAGCTCCAGGCTGGAATTTACTCTTCCTGTCTTGACTTCCTCTTTGAATATAACTCTTAATTTAACTCAATATGCACATATATCATTAATACCAATTATTTGTATCAAATTAGAGTGTATAATGTGGTTCTTCCAGTACCCTCGTTCCCACCCCCCAAAAAAAACCAAATTAGTATTTTAATTTTACTCCCAAGTAAGCTGGGAGGTTTGTAGATTCATAGAGTATGGGGTTCTTTATTTAATTGTTGAAAAACTAATTGCATGTATTCCTCTTGAGCAAAAGTGGAAAAACGTTATCTTTTGGTCTCCTTCCTAGGTTTGTTTATTTATGGCTGATGCAGTTAATAGATATTTCTAATGCCTTTTATGCAGTAAGTAGATTACCTAATGCCAGCTCTTTAATTTCCAATATCTCACATTTTCTTAGTTAGGCTCATCAACATATTTTTACATTAATTATTTAACTGCCATTTTCAATCTTTTCAGTCAGGCACACTTGTGCCTACTCAGGGCACAATTAGTCACTGCATTATTATAGAATTAAACCAGTTTAAGTGAATAAAAAGAAATTTGCACATTTTGAACACAGCTACATTTTGTTCTGAATATTTTTAGCCTGAAGATTGGCTTTTAATTTCACATTAAGACATTTTCATGTTTCAAAATGGGATAGCCAAGGCTTCTGCAGTTGTTTTCTTATTTTAGGTCCTGAATTGCTTTTACATACTAACTTCCACTTAACTGTTGATCCCCCTTCTCATCCACCAATAAGAAAAGACAATAGAGCAAATAAAACAGTTCTGAAGTACTGTTAAGGGATGGAATAAACCAATTAATATACAGAAATGCGGTGTATCCCTTGCCCTTGTTCCTGTTGCAAGCACAAAAGAACTAATTTATTTTTAACTTTTTTTCTGTAAATTCCAATTCATACAGTTTCTGAGTCACAACAGGTGGTGGGCTACAACCACGACTGACCCAAATATTTTTTTATTTCAAATAGTGTTTATGGATATTTAATTCAATACTTAGCACTGATAATTTTGGAAAGAATTGTGTATCAGAGTCTAAGAGGGTGAAAGGCTTAAGCTCTGTGTTTGAGGCACAGTTGAGGTTTTGTTCCATGTTCTTGTGTCCTAGATATTGCTGTAATACTAATCATGGTAAATTTGTAAACAGTAGAATATCTTGTTGCAACTTGAAAATGAAAAACAAAATATGGCCATGCTATTTTCTAAGCATTTTTGAGGCCAGGAGCACACTAAAGAAAATCAACATTCAAGAAAAATATTTTAATCTTGGGGAAGAGCAGTGCCTCATCAGGAAACAGGTCAACTCTCCTTTTCAACTTTTAATAGGATTGTGAAATTAAAGGGGGCTTATTTCATTACCCTTGTTCATCTTTCTTATCTGCATTTCTTTTTGCTCTTTTGCAAAGCACGCTTTGATTTTTTTTGGATATTAACCTTGATTATGCAGCAAGAGATACCTTTTGCATTCTTAATTAACCATTAGGTGTGTAGTTGGCCCAAAAATATTAATAAACAAGTTAGAAATACAACAGGATTTCTAATGTGTTTCTTAGAAAGGTTTATTTTATTATAAAGCTTTCCCTAAGTGTGAGAATGAAAGGTTTGATAATCAACATGAAAGAAAGTCACCCTAAAACATGTGAAGATTTTACTTTTTATTCCCAGATGATTGAGCCTTTCTTGGAGTAATGTCACACAGAAATAATGCCATCATTGGACAAAGTTTAAGCATATTTCCAATCTGTTATGCTTAAATTATCAATAACCACCACATGAGACTTTCACAGGTAGATATTTCTCCTAATTTGTTGCTTTGGCCTCATGCAAAGGGTAAATCTTCCTTCACGAGGGCATATTCCTTTTATTGATATTGACCTTTATTGATATTCCTTTTATTGATGCAGTCCTAGAGAGCTGCTCCTTGGCTTTCCATCTACCTTCTTCCACAGGGAAAGTCAGTGAAACCTCTGTCAGTACTGTGCTCTGAGGCTTTCTGAAGGAGAGTCAGTGCAGGAGCAGATAACAAATGCTAAGGAATTGTCTCTCCTCTCTGGGAGCCTGCCAGCCCTTCTGGCTTTCACTGCCCCCTGAAGTCAGTGGGGTGAACACTGAGTTTCCAGGACTCTGAAGAAGGGCTGACATTAAAGCTGCACCAGTTGTGCCACCAGTGCTGGAAGTGTGTGTGCCAGTCTCATTCCCAAAATCTCATTTAATGGTGCAACTGCTTTTGCACAGAGGATGGCTCTCATTTCCCTTTTGGCTGCAGAATCTGCTTGCTTCTTTTGAAATTTAAAATTGTTCACTCTCAACCAAAAACTCAACCATGCAAAACTTTACTGACACAAACAGTCTCAAAGTAAGGCTGTTTGTGTGGATAATTAGAGCTCATATGAGTAGAAATATGCAAGACTGACCTTTAAAACAGGTTCTCTTGGCTATCATAACTGAAGAAGAAAAATGTTTTCCCTTTTAATTTAAGTGGTAAATCTAGCAAATAATTTACAGTCAGAATGAATTGCTTTTCCTTTTCTGAAAAACAAAACTTAATTGTCATAATTGGAAAATATATTATCCTGAATATAAAGTGCTTTTTTCATGAAAAGTTTAGTGAGGCTCTTTAATGCTGTAAGAGCACTCACTGTGTGTCAGCAGCACCCACATTAACCCAGCAGGCTGAAACTGCTCCATCCATTGATTCAATGGGCTGTGAAATCCATTCTCTCCATAAGCCTTGACACTCTGGACCTCAGTCTAGTGGATCCTCAGTGGATTGAGGCTCCCATGATGAGTTACCAGGTGAATGATACCCTAATAAGACCTTTTTTAGGCCCTGACATGACAGATTTAGAGTATTAAAAAAATGGAATGAACCCATTTTTCCAGGTTCTTCAGTGTAATGTGTATTTGATATTAAAGTAATTATATTTAGGGGTATTTCAGTGCTGTCCAAACTTCACATGAAATTTTCCAAAGTGCTTTTTTTTTTTTTTTTTTTGACTTTTGAAGCTAGATTGCGTTTTCAGTAGGCATTTGGGGGACAAACATTCCTATTGTTCATTGCCAATGGCTGGAGCAGATTTTACATCCTCCACCCTTCTGTCAGCAGCTCCTGTCTCTGCAGAACTGGTGTACAACCATGGAATGGTTGGATGGCTCCTATTCACACTTCAGAGTGTGATTGTTTAATTAACACTGCTGGGTGAGGTGGTTTAAATGGATGACTTTGAACTGTGCAGGATCAGAGAACAATGTATTTCCCACTCTGATATACACTTCCTATGGCTCTGGCTTTGTTTTTCCTTGTTGATGCTTCACTCCATTTGAAAGGTACAGAGAATTACCACTAGAAAGCTTTGCAGTTCTTTCTGCATTCCTGATGGGGTGGGTGCTATCTACTGTAGTATAAAAGTCATCCAAAGAATTTAATTGGAAAGCCAGGAAGATATCAAATCTTTCAGAAATCAGATTTTCAAATTTCAGCTTCAGACTTACTGATGGCTTTAGGTTACAGGCCGGTAGGGTAGAAAAGGTTGTAAGTTTAAGGGGGATGAGGCATTCTCTGCTGCACTCTGATTCTGACTGGGCATTCAAAATAGAAGCAAAACTGCTGGCATAGGGAAGGGCAGATGCTAACTTGGAGTTTCCTTTTATCTCTTTCAGTCACTTCTTATCCTCTGGGTTTTGTTAGTGTCCATTAGGATCATGCTGGCAAAGCTCTTGAGATCCCTGAAAGGAGCTGCTGGGGCAGAGAGCTCTTCCCACTATTTTCTTCACAGTAGCAAGGTGTGTTTCTGCTAGTCTGAGTGTTGGGATGGAGCACAGCCTGTGAAAGCAGACCCGAGTCAGGTCTGTCTGTGCAGCACTGACCCCAGCGGGCTCCTGTGCTGCACCTCTGTGCTGGCCCAGCCCAGAGCTGAGGCTGCTCCCACCCTCTGTGGAGCTCCTGACACCTGAGGACAGGCAGTGCTCAAAGTCCATCTCTACACAGAGTTTTACCTCTTTCTTTATAGAATTAAAAAGAATAATATATATTTTCAACAACTGTGTGGCTCCCGAAGGTAAAACCTTTTAAACCTGGATATGACCACGATATGAAATGCTGCAGGAAGCTGGCCCTCAGAGATAATGAAACTCTGTGGTTTTGTGTTAATTGATGCAGCAGGAAAGTGGCCATTTGTACATGTGCCTGCTGCTAGCCTTCTACCCTGGGGGATAATCATTTATAATTAGGCCAACCAGTTCCTTGTCAATAAACAAGTTAGAGAACTTTTCAAAAGGATGCTGTGATTATGGTGATTTTGCTGCGAGCCAAGTTTATCTATACATAGTTAAAAATTGTAAAAAACTCCATGAGACAGACCAGATAAATATCTCTGGAGAGAGATGAGTCCTGATTGTTAACTTTTCTACAGCATCTCCATACCCATGGAGACTACAGCTTTACAAAATGAAAAGTAGCAGATAAAGAGGCAGCTTGCAGTGGAGATTGAAGATTATTTTATTAATTTAAAAATTACAATGTCTTAAATTTTATCTGCTTAAAATTGAATGAACCAAACCATGATGCATTGAAATATTAACAGGATTTCAATTAAACTTTGCCACGGTGTTCTTACTCAGTTCTTCTTTCCACTACCAGGTGGGAGGAACCCCTTTTATAATACACCTGTAAATGTTGGACCCCAATTGCCATGTTGTAATGTGATGATAATATAATGCAAATTCTGCAGAATATCTGTAATTAAGTATTTGCGAGGCTTGATAATGGCTCCTCTAGTATTATACAACTTTAAATCTATATGGAAGTTATTTCTTAGCATTCATATTATTCTAACAGTAATTTGTATTTAATATTATACTCTGTCTATTTTGATTATATTTTATAAAAAGGTACAGCAGGATTAGTTATCAGATGATGCTTCATTTGCATAATGAGCTCCTTGAATTTCTGAGTTTGGAAGCAATCATCCCAGAACCTTGTATTTAAAAACACGTAGTCCCAAGTACCAGGAAATGTGTAAAGGAAAATATTTTCTGGAATGCAGGGTAACTTGAAGCAGAATTTATGATTCATCATCTTTAGCAGGTTCATGTCTTGGTTGTGAGAGAAATGAAATATTTTGATGGATGGCATATAGTGGCAAAAAATTCCAGAATGCTCATTTTAAGTTGATCATCAAAGTGTTCACCTTTTCTGAACTCTTGCTTTAACCAACCAGTGTCCGTAATTCTCTCTGTATGTTCATTACATTTTTTATTTATTTATTTACACACACACACACACACACATACATATGTGTGTCACTCAGTACATATGTTTTTGTGTATTAAATTAGGTATTTATGTACATATTGCATATATTGTATCTACATATTAAATTTCTCTGTGTATAATTAGCAGCATTGGAAATTTTTATGCAGAGTGATTTATCCATTGTGTAATAGCCAAATTTTAGATTTGAATTTTAGAAAAATTTAGAACTTTTCACCTCTCTCTCTGAAGTCTGAGCAAGAGTCTCACACAGCTCACTTGTTAATTAGAGGTGCCATCTACTTCCTGAGGTAATTTATATGAGCTGGCAGTCATTCTAATACCCAGTATATCCCCACAGCTGCTGGATCTAAATCCCCTGCAAACAGCAGTGGTGAAAATGAATAAACCTATGGAATGTACTTGTGTCATTTGCCACACAGTATAGTTAGCAGAAGAAAAACATTAATTTAAAATCTGTTATGCTTGAAGATTTCACTGTTAAATGACCACACTACCTCAAGGTCAGGTGCTGAAAGAATCTAACTTAATGGGAAAGAATCTAACTTAAAGGGAAATCTAACTTAATGGGAAATCTAACTTAATGGGAAATGCAGTTTATTTGAGTATAATTTTTCTGTTTTCTTTTGGCATTATTATTCTAATTTTAAGAGCATAAGATATTATGTACATAAGATATATGTACACACATATATGGATAAATTGTACTATAAAATATATACGTTTGTCTACATGCCTGAGGAGTTAGGCTTCTTGGACATCCTTACTGTTGAATGGAGAGCATGTCAGCCCCTTATAACTTTGAGTTCTGCCCTGTGTGATCAGTATTTCTCTTTCATGTGCAGTTTCAGGGTCAGTAAACCCCCTAATTTAAGGTCTCCATAAACAAACCTGCCTAAATCCCGATGTTTAAAATGCTCCAGAGAAGTGCTACTTCTACAGTGGATTTTGTAAACTTGTATTTTGTCTGAATGATTGAAGTTTATGAAGTGTTAGTAAAATGTGACAGTGCAATGTCACAGTTACTGTTATTTAAATTCACCAGGTGTTGAGGGTCACCTGCCCTGGTGTGGACAGACAGCCCCACCCCTGTGAGTGCTCCTCTTGCTAATCTCAGGGACCTTGATCAATGATTTCTGCAGCAGAAAATCACAAAAGGTTTAGGGAGGAGTCAGACTTCGTTGCTATTTCCCCTGTATTGCTGTCTCAACACCTCCTTGCCAGGCTCTGTGTAATAGGATGGGAAAGGGTTTATTCTCCTGACTCATGTCAGGCAGATCCCTTTAAGTTTTCCGCAAGATATTGTCTTTCTCGCTCTGTTAAACCTCTAAGTCACTGATCTCACCTGATGGAACCAAATTTCCAGTGGAAAAGTACAGCTAGGAAAGGCTCCCTTCTGAAAATCAAATCCTTGACTGTGCAAGGTGAATTCAAAAGATAAAATCTCATGGTTAGTGCACTGCATTAGGATTAGGAAAAGAGTTTTTCTGGTAAGCTCTGGGCTCCTTTAACAATGCCTTTGGATCAGGCCCTTAAATATATGTGAGTCTATTTTTTGCTAACACTGGAGTTTATGCATGCAAGATGCAGATTCTTGGAACCATCTAGGTGTGATTTTTTTTTTCAATTTTTTAAAAATGATTTTGTTGTCCAGTAAATCAGAATAACAGGAGGCTATCCTAGAAACAGTTCTGCTCCTCCCTTGTAGAGGTGTTATAATCACAAGTATGTTCAAATAGGAGAGATCAACAGAGAAAACCAGTCAGTCTGGGGAGGATGCACATGCAAATAGCTGTGTGTAAGTGAGGCACCTTGACCAGGTTCCTCTGCTGAATGACAGGGAGCAAACCTGTCATTAATTATTTTGGATTGCTCAATTTGTTCAGTCCTTAATTTAGAAGATGCCATGCAGTTGATGTGAATGTTTAAAGATATCCAGCTGGGTAGAAGATGGCCTTGAGATTTTTTTAAGAGGTCTCAGGGACAGCAGACACCTTTCTGAAACAGCACAGTGCTAGGAGAGGCTTCTAAAGTTTAAATAAACATCAACCTCAAGAGTTCAGCATCCAACCTGAAGTTACAAACTTCTCTGCATTCATTAGTGTTTTGTAGCTGTGTTTAGTCATCCAATGTTCGAATTAAGGATTTCTTGTCACAGCAGAAGCTTTCAGCCTGGGAACACAGTCCGGAGGAAGCGGAGCATGACTAAAACTCTGGCAGACAGATTATTGGCTGCTGGTGGCAGGAGGAAGTCTCTAAACTAAGAACCCTCAATAAACAGAGACAGCCTGTACACGGCTGGGGCCAGGAGACTGAAAGCTTCTGAACCTCAGCTGGTGGCAGGAGTTAAAGCCTAAGAGCTATAGCTGGACGTTTCTTTACTCAGACCATGGATTTTTGATCCTGACGCACAGCAGCTAAAATAAATCCTGGAACAGGCAATCAGCTCATGATTGCATGGCTGCTGGAGATCTCAATCACATCTGTAGGAATCAGCCAGTGGTGATGGATGGTTACGTTCCCTCTCTGTGGGATCTAAACCAGGGGCTGTCAGACGAGCTGCTGGAGTCCCCTCCAGATCAGGGAGCAGAGCATCGGCCGTGTCTGCATTTGCCTGCTGGATCTGCAGCAGCTTTTGAGGGGGTGCTGAAAGCAGTTCTGCCTCACTCAAAGGAAAGGAAAGGGAGGCCTGGAGAAATCCTTTTGTGCCTGGTGTCTTGACTTACTGGGGAGGCATTTGGGAGAGCGGTGAGGGAAGGGACGGAGACTGCAGAAATTTTGGCTGAGCCAGTGCTGTGGAAACCTGAGGTTTTTGATACAGCGTGTAAAAGCACATTTTAGCAATTTGTACAGATAAGTTGTTCCATTTGTACTGTAATGGTAGATGGCAGCAAAATGCAACAACTGCTAAATTTCAGGGCCAAACTCTTGATAGTTTACTTGTCCTTCTGGGAGTTTTGAAATACTCCAATAAGAGTCTTTTCTTGTAGCTGACATGGGGCAGCACAGGGTGAAAATTCTCCTTAGGCTTTTATATACAACAGGATACACTGATTAAATAAACTGCAATGAATCAGTCATCTTAATGAAGCCTGAGCTTGCTATCAGTCTGCAGGAACTGCAGTAACTGGGCTTTAGCCTCACCTTTCTCTGGGAAGATTCAGCCACTTCTCCTTCCCTTGTGTGCCCTGGGCTCTGGGATGCTGGGACACTGTCCAGGCAATGCTGGCCTCAGTAAGTTGGTTCTGTGATCAGTAGCAGGTGGCCACTTCCTTGTGAGAAGTTCAGTGCTAGTCCTGACACAAACCAGAGAGTAAAATATATTTCAGCTTCATACCCATAGAACGTTGCTGCTGACCTCCTGGTCTCACATGTAAGAAATCAATGCTGGCTTCATTAATTTGGAAATGGTTGTGTTTTGCCATTTCCTGAAGTCCCTATGAAAGTTTTATGCCAAGAGAAGGTGGTGCTCAGCTTGTAATTGAATTCCCGGTGAATTATTTAGTCCAAAATATCTTAGAGTTAAGCAGTCCATGAACTGTATTTTCCAAACTGATCCTTCAAAACAGAACAGATCATGTCTGGAGACTGCAGATTGGTGCTGCAACACAAATCTGTCTGCAGAACAAGTGGTGGCACAGCCACTTGGACAAATGCATCTTCCCAGACATGCTGAATGGAATTTGCATAGGGAATTGGACAACAAATATAGACAGAAAGCAATCTTTCACATCATTAGTAATAGACACTTTCTGTGTTTTGTGATTTTAGTCAGATTGTGAGTCTGCATAATTAGGAAGAGATTTGCAAAGATAGGAAATAACCAAAATAAATTAGGTGAGGAGACACACATGGAAAAGCAACAGTCTTGATTTAAATAATAATTTTTTCTCATAGTTTGGCTAATTTACTGAGGCAAATTACATGATAAACATATTATACTGATTTCTTATGTACTAGAATTTTTTCTTCTGGGATTTGCTAAATGTTTGTGTATTCCTGTCCTGCAGCATACAGAAATATTTAAGAATGTGCTGCAGCACTGATGTCTTTCCTGTTACTTTCATTCATCATTTATATTGCAATAACATCTATTGCCTGCCCTCTGATACAGATGCAGGGAACGTTTCAAGTCCAGCCTCTAACAAAAATATAGAATCCAAAGAGAATTTTATGAAAATTGAGGTGTTTTGTGACAAATGAGATTTTGCAACAACTTATTTTTGCTTATCACCAGCCCTCTTTCTTGCAAAACAAACCATATGGTTTTCAGCTTGCAAGAAAGATGCAGACAGCCTCTGTTGTGGCAGATTGCCTCCAAAAAGTTGTCCTGGGGCTGGCTCAACATCTTTGATAATCAGTAGCAATCTCAGGTTACTCCACAGTGGGACCTGTCTGGTTTAGTTGAGTTTAAATGTTTGGTCAATTATTTCTTGTTGTTTTTTCTGGGCTCGGACTCCACAGATTTATATGTGTGTCCTTGAGTCAGTCATTCCTGCTGTCCAGGCTATGTAAAAATAGCAGTTAAAGGCTGTTTTGCTACATTAGAAAAAACTCTCAGTGGCACAGGAGCCTGTTTGGCTGTGGGTAGTCATGGAGCTGAGCAGACCCAGGGTGAGCCTGGAGAATGGAAATTTGAAGGAAACAGGAAAGATCCTCGATTGGTTTTGGCATTTGTACTTTGTGTTCTTGGCAGACTTCCTTGGTGGGTTTTTATTCCACAGTTCTTCCATTTTGGTTGTGATTCACTGGCTTTTTTTGTTTTTGGTGTTACTGGCTTCTTTGTGTTTTTGTTGTGGGTATTGTTGCAACGTTGAGAGGGATTTTTGCATTTTTAGTGTTTTTCTTATGTAACATGGCTTTTCTTCCTTGCGTTATGGCATATTTTTTCATCGTGGTGTGTTTTGCATTTTTTGTGCATTTTTGGCGTTTTTTTGGTGAAATCAGCTTGTAATTTTTTTTTAAATTTTTTCCTTTTTTAGTTTGTCTTTTTTCCTGCTGTTTTGCAGATTATATATATATTTTTTTCTTTTTCACATTTGTTTTCATTTAGGTTTTTTTTGAGGGGGGCCTTTTCTGCAGGAATTCTGGGGAGGGGGTTTACTATTATTTAGATTTCATNATTTTTCATTATTTGACAGTTTTGTGGCATCTTTGGCTGGATTTTGGCATTTTGGTAGGTTTTTGCTTTGGCATTTCTCAAGCCACAGGAGGAGTTTTGCCCTTGTAAAAGCACCTGCTTAGGTCTGTCCTCTTGTCCCACAGACACCAGAGGAGATGCACTGGCGTGCTCTCATGCATGGCATCCATTTGGCTGGGAGGCTCCCTGGGACTGTTGCAGCTCCTGTGGCAACCAGGGGTTAGTACTGGAGAGTGTTGGAACCCAGGGCACAGGGAATGTTTTTCTGACAGTTTTGGGAAGCCCTGATTCTCAGCAGAGCACTCCTTTTAACCTCTGTCCCAGGGAAAAAATTGTCAAGGCTTTGGGAGTTGGAGCACACAGGTGTGAGCTAGGTAGTAGTAGTAGTAGTCTATCACAGGGGGAAAAATTTAGGGTTTTAGGATTTTAATATGAGAGTGAATAGGAGACAAGATGCAGGATTTTGAGCATTGTCTCATCTCCTTCTTGTTGTTCTTCTGCTCCATTTTCTGCAGTGTTGGTGGCACAAGGTTATTGGGTAGAGAAAGCAGTGGCATGGGTGCTACGTGAGTAGATTAGTAGAAGTTATTGGTAGAAAAGTAAAAACAAGATACGTGTTAGAAAGTAATTGGACTGATTAGCTTAGTTTTGAAGCACTCCAATAAGAGTCTTTTATTGTAGCTGACATGGGGCAGCACAGGGTGAAAATTCTCCTTAGGCTTTTATATACAAGTCCTTGGTTTTGGGTGTTTGCTCTTTTATATAAAAGTCCTTGGTTTTGGGTGTTTGCTCTCCATTTGGCCATTTTGTGCCTTCTTTCTTGTACGCTCAGTCTGGTGTGCAGACGGCGTACTGAACTTAAGATAAGAGAAAAATAAACAGCCTGAAGACCAAGAAACAGAGAGTCCTGCTCGTTTTTCATCCTTGCAAAGAACTCACAAGGGAACCTCCTCCAAGGGCCCAGGTGGCAGGTTCCCTCTCGTGTCAGAAGACCAAAAAACCAGACAGAGAGCTTGGTCTGTCATACTGATAACAGCTTTTATAATTTGTGCTACAGCAGTGCCCAGGGGGTCATAATCTGACAGGACGCACGGTGCCGGGCAGCGCTCGGGCACAGTGAGCTACATTTACAATTAAATTAAGCCAGTTAAAAATGGGACATTCTCTTGCATGCACAGCAGAGAGAAGGGTTCTCCAAAGCCAGCTGGGATTGCCCATCTTATCCATCAGCCCAGTTTTCAGTATCAATGTACAAATGGTCACAAGAGAGGGGGGCTTGGGACCCCAGGAGGGGATGACTCTGTCATTTGAGGGTGAAGTTCAAGCAGCACAGATGTGAAAGGCTTTAGGATCCCAAGCCAAGGGCCTGATTTTAAATGTAAACCTGCCCAATAGGAAGTGAGACGTGTACTGGAAGTCCATGGAGCTCAACGTTTAAGCCCTCAGTGGAGAAATCCATCTGCACCATCTGGGTAGGATGTGTCTGCACCAACCCCTGCCACGGATCCCCGTGGCCATCGGATCCCTTGCTGTCAGGGATTGTGGCCAGTGGGAACCTTGATGGCCCAAAGGGACAGTCCTTGATGTCCAAGCTGCATTTCCAGTGGGATGGCAGAATGCAGCCTGGGCTTCCAAATATTAATTAAATTCCCAGTGAACTAGAACAACAAAATAGCAGCTGAAGATGATGCAGATTTATTCTCTTTTTTTTTGTTTTTGTTTAGCTATCTAAATGACAGATAAGAGCTGAAATTCTCTAAGGCCATGTGATAACTGAATGACAACATGAGACTTCCTTCTGTTGCAGAACAGTTGTCTACAAAAATTCACCCACGATTTCACTGATTGTTTTGGAGAGCTAGATGAACACATTAATAACACTGAAATCGTGGTTAGAATCCTTTATGACCTGCTGAGTTTAACCACTGGGTGTTGCATTCATGCCCTAGCAATTTATTTAATAATGTTTTCCCACCTTGAAACTTACTGTATCATCCCAAATCATCTGTTTGAGATGGTTGTTTCAATTGCCCAGCTGGCTCTTGCTAGTGTCATTTAACATTTTCATTAGCTCAGTAAAAGAAAGAATTTAAGGACTTTTATGTTTCAAAGGTGTGATGTGTGTCATGGTGGGGATCAGGTAGGAATTACTATTGTTTAATTAATACTTTATGGATTCTGTAACGTAATTACATAGTGTAATTAAATTATTTGAAATTCAGTTTCTAACTTTGTTTCCTGAATAGACTTAATTTGATCTTTGGGTAGGGAATAAGTTTCTTTCAGTTAAGCCCTCTGTAGGCAGAATAGAGAATATGTCATTTGCACACAGGTGGCTTGGGACTTCATGGGAAAGAAAACCAAAGAGCTTCCTTGTTTTGATCTATTCTCTGTTTGATGGCTTGTGTTCAGCATGGGGAAGCTACATAATTGCCATCAACTACTCACTGAATTAGCTTATTTGAAATCTTTTCCAATAATTTATTCTGCAGCTGTTAACAGTAGACTCATAGGTGAAACAATGCTTGTGCTCAGTTTCACAACAGGAGTTTCCATTTACCACGGCCATGCAAGGACATGCTCCTACAGACAATCCTGCACATATGGGGATTCAAACATAAGCTAAATATTTGTAGAGGCTGATCAATTAATTCTTACTGAGGCAAATTGACATGGAACTCAGTGAACACTTGTTTATTAAAGTCGCACTTGTGCTTTGACTATTTCTGGCCCTTTTTTCACCTTTTTTTTTTGGGAGAATTCAAGTTGAGACTTCAAGAATTCAAAGATTCCCAATCTTTTTGTTAATTTTCCTGGGTAAAAAAGTAAATTATTTCTATCTTGCTTACATCTGAGTTTTTCCTGTTGGCTAGTAGGCCTTCTCAGGACATCAATTTTCTTTTGCAGCAATTTCATCAGAGTTCCTTAGAGGACCCTGTTCTGCTACAGACCACAGCCCATGGCCCAGCAGGTCACACTGACCACTGGACCTTTGCACTGTCCTGTGACTGTCTCAAATGGTTATGAAAATTAACCACCTCTGTATTTACCACATTTTAGGGTAAAAGAGAACTTTATTCAGGAAAGCCAGAGTAGAAGCTTAGAAAATTACATAATTGAAACTCCCTAGTCACTGAGTTAAAGCATGGGCACAGGTTTGGAGATGGAATTAAACATATGTTCGGATGTTTTAGAATTTCCTTCTTTTCCTGCATGAAATTATGAGTCAGCTCTGAGTCCTCACTGTGCAAAGTGTCTGAACCTTGGTTCAGGTCCATCCTCTCACTGTGCTTAGAAGTAAAAGAAAAAGTTTTCATGACTTATTGAAACAGTTAACCTGCCTGAGCCAGTAGTTAAACGGTCAAGGTCTGAGTATATCACAAAATGTCAGAGAATGAACTGTATTTCTGAAGGATGGAACCAGCAGCAGAGTGTGTGCAGTCTCTGAGGAGCTGGCCAGTTATTTACTGCAAAGCCTGCACCTTCACTTCCAGCATAAGGAGTGCATTTAAAACACTTCAGTACAAACAGCCCAACTTTTTCACGGAAAATGAAATAATCATGCTTTAAAGGAAGATGGCTTCTTTCATTTTTTTACCTTTTTTTTTTTTTTTCTTTAAGGGTTTTAAGTAGGCAGCCCAAATGAATATGTTCTCTAACTCAAGTCTTAAAAATGAGACTGTGCTCAAGATGGACCATAAGAGAATGCAACCTGCCAGCTTAATTAAGTTTCTGGAAAGCTTCTGGGCAAAATTAATATATGTGGATGAAAGCCAAAATCAGCCTGACTGAACAGATTTTAGCTAGCACACCACAACTCTGAGAAACATGGGAACCTTAAAGTATGCAGCCTAGCAATATTAATTACAGTGGTTAGAGAACTGTCTATCCTTTTTATGGATGCCAATCTGCATTTATTGTTGCTTATGTCCAAGCCAACATGGTTATCAGAACAATCTTAGAGTTAAATTAAAAAATTAGAAAATGATTTGCCATCATTTTCTGCTTCAAACTCTTATTAAACAGCAGCTGATGAAAATAGAAAGCTAGATGTACTCAAATAGCCTGAGTGTGAAACTGAATTAGTTCATAATGCAATAAAGGCCTGTGATATTAATGTCCTTTATGAACATGAACTCCTAACTTGGCCTTTATCTTTCCCTAGAAAAGGATCTCTGCACTGAACACTTTCTCAGCCTTGTCAGCAGACACTGCTCCAGAACGTTTGGAGCCTTTAGCTGCGCTTTGCGTAGGCTGCATTCACTTGCCACAAAGAGAAGGAAACACAACATTTTCTGCTCTTTGACCCCCTAATTCTTCATGTCCATGCTTTGCCATGGTGATAGCTCTACTGCAATCCTGTGCACTCCACTGCTTTAATTTGCAGCATTATGGTGGAGGTGATGTGGCAAATTTGGCCACAGAACCACAGAACCAGCTGAGTTGGAGGAGACCCACGAGGATCATCTAGTCCAGCCCTGCACAGGACAGCCCCAAGACTCACACCCTGTGCCTGAGAGTATTGTCCAAATGCTTCTTGAGCTGTGCCAGCCTTGGTGCTGTGACCACTGCCCTGGGGAGCCTGTGTTTTAGCTCAGCTGAGTCAGAGAGCTCATCCTGACAGCTTTGCTGGAGCACAGCCCCCACTGCCTGCAGAGGAATCTCACCCCCTGCAGGAGTGAGAAGCAGCTCAGGATCAGAACACATTTGTCTCTTGCACATTTCCAACGTGTCATTGGGCAGCTCTGGTGAGCAGACATGGGAAATGCACACACTGGAAGTACAGGATTGCACTGCATTAAATGCACATGGTGGTAATTCAAGAGAAACCCATTAACTGATGTCAGTCCAGAGCAGAGACATTCTGGTGTTTTAACTGCCCCCAAAGGAAGGTAAACCTTGCCAATCTCTCCTGTTCTATGAAATGTTCCCTTTTCTGTGAAAAGGGCTTTCACAACAGCTCTGCTTCTCAGTGTACAGTGGCCTAGGAATGCTCTGAAATGCTGCCTTGCTGGGACTGCTTTCACCAAGCCTCTCCTGGACAGGTGAAGAGGGCTTTGAGTGATGCCCCCATGGCATTTCCCCAGAGTATTTTTGACGATGCAGGTCACTTAGAAAATTTCTTTGAAAACATCTTGGTACCAGAAATTATATTTTCTTCTGCTTTTCCTTTGATTTGTGGCTACCAGCAAGAATGTGACATTCATCAAGCTGAAAACAGTAACAGATTGACCCAATTTTCTGCTGTCATCAGTAGGTTGTAATGCTTAAAAGGTAAGCACCCATGAATGGCCTGCTCCTGACAATTCTGCCCTGTCACCCAGCAGGGGCAGAACCTTGTCCAGCTGAACCAGGTAGTTTCAAAACAGCAGAAAACTGGAGCCTGCTTTCCTATCTGATATAGCGCTTGCTTGGATTTTGTAACATCTTAGTAATGGGCTCTTAAGCACTCACTGTCTGACAAATGAACACAATAGAATCACAAAAATTTCCTTTCCTCACAACATTATGCTGAAAGTATGGGCCCAATTGACCACTCTGACAGTTCAGCAGATTTAGTGGTGCCAAATTGTTCTGCAACTGACACAGAGAAATTTTGCTCAGATTTATAGCTGAACACTAAAAAGCCTTCAAATAGGTTTTGAAGCAACAAAGATATATTTTCCTTTCAAAGCCTTGTATCACCTTCTGGAGTACAAAGGCAATACTTGCACATCATGTCAGATCCCTCTAGCTTTTTCTGGGCATCGGTGTATCAATTGTTATGAATAATATAGGAAGGATACCTGTTTCCAAAGAGGTCTATAACAAAACTCCTACTGATTTCAAAAGGAAAGTCCTCTCCCTAGGCTCAGATCAACCAGCTATGGCAGTACCCTGCCTACAGAACTTACTAACGCATTTACAAATGTATATGCACTAATACCAAACCCAGGACATTATATAATAGCATTAAAAAGGAGAGTCTGGTATTTTTATCTCATAATTTCTAATCAAGTTTCATTAAGATTAATGGCACTTTATTTTCCTTGTGTTCATGTCACAGTTGGTTTTAAATCATGTCTGTTATGCAGCCTGATGATTTTTCATGCAATTATCTTCCACGAATTAGTATAACTGAGCAGTAAATTATTAGCAAAATAGGGGTTGATCTATATAGAATTAAATGTAAAAATATGCTCCAAATCTGGTTATTTAGATACTTTGCTTATGATTTGAGATTTTTTAAAACCAGAAAGAATTTTGAACTTGGACTCTTCTCAGTATGCTGTATTTTAAGGGTTTTTGAATAATGAAGGTTATATGTGGAGTTTCATAAGAGCATACATAAAAACATGCAACCTCAAGGCATAACAACAAATTAATTTAGACAAAATGGAATAATTTATCCCTGAAGTAAGTTGGTGGCAGTAAGCCAGTCACTGATTTGGACCATCATGTTTTGTTTTTTCACCTGGAAGTGGTTTCCCTGTGGAGCTGGCTTACTCCAGGTTGGCTGTGTGGAAGTGCCTTTGGGAGAACTGCTCTCTGCACGTTTTGAGGGAGGTGGTCCATAATTCAGCTCCAGTAATATTCAGGATTACAGCTTTTGCACGGGAGATTTTACTAACTGGTTGAGACAGCTCCACTGTTCTTAATCCTTGTAAATATAAATGGATATAAATACTGGGGAATACATTCTGCAGGGAGAAATAAGCTTCAGGCACAACAGTCACAGTTGTAAAGTATTAGTAGTCTTCATGAGAGAAATGTTTCTCATTTTTCATGTACACTATTTGTGTGTTCTCTCTTCCTTTGAAGTCAGTTTTGCCTTTGATTTAACTGAGAACTCTATGGGACATAGACAATTTTAGTCAATGCTTTTTCACATTTCCTTGCTTCATGGAGATATCTCTGCTCAGTAGCTTATATGTAGTTGGATGCATGCCTTTAAGGTCCACGTCTGAAAGTTCTGAATTTTGGACAAAGTTTAGATTCCTGACATCTTTTTAGCCCCAGGAAATTGAAATGCTGAAATTTAGAAAGGCCAGACATTATTCTAAATGCACTTCTGAGGTGATGATAGAGCTCATATTGTTTCTCTGGAAAGCACTGATGTTTCTACTCAGTCAGGAAAGATTAAATATTGCCTAATAGTTGTAAAGTTCTTTGAAGGTGAAATGTGCTATACAAATGATACATTATTTATAATACTACTACAATATGCCTCAAGAAATAATCATGGAACTTAATAAGAAATTAATTTTCCCTAGATTTTTTTTTCAACATCCCATAAAAGTTAATAGAAAATTACAGTCTTGCACTCAGAGTCTAACATAATGATTCTAAAGACCTATAGGAAGGACATATTGCTCCTTTACAGAACCTTATATGAAACTTCCTGTAGAATCTTCCTGTAGAATCTTCCTGTAGAAACTTGTAGAATACAAGTTTCATCTCTATTAAAGTCTGTAGGGTTTAGTCTGGGGGATTTTTTGTGGCCCTTGTTTATTTATTTATCTATCTTTTTCAATACATAAAATGAGAGTTTATAATTCAGGAATGTGTTTTTCATGTGCTCTCTGAAATTGCCAAACCAAAAAATTAAAGGATTCTTATGCTCTACAGAGGAGCACCATTTGCAATCAGACTTCTACAGAGAAAAGAGAAATTTCATTTTACCTGTCATTTCTGGCACATCAAGAGCTGTTACAATGTGTTTAAAATGCATTTACATGGGGTTAGTTAACATAAATTCTTTGTAGAACCTTTGATGCCAGTGTTGCTAAGTGGCATTTTGCTAGTCAGCATTACTCTCACATATTTTCACAAAGCATAAAAGCAAATCTATCAATTTGATTTTTTTTGTTATAATCTCCATTTTTGTCTTCTCCTTTTGTATGTTTTTGTTTTATGATTCCTTGACTGTTTTTCTCCACTTCTCCTACTTGTTAATATGAAAATATTTTTATTAATAAAAAATTATAAATAATAAATAAACAAATAATAAATAAAAATACGCAATCTTGCAAAAACCTTTTATTACATTTTTAAAAAATACCCAAGGCAGTAAAATATCACATAGAAGATACTGTTTTAGCAAAGTTTCATCTTCAGGACTGACTTTGTTGATTTGCTCTGACAGAGCTTTCTTCTTTAATCAAAACAATCCCAAATTACATTTGAAATTCAAGGAGCTGGCTGAGTAGAATTAGGAGGAACTACTTTACATTTCTTATGAAGTTGAGGGACTGTTAAGCAGTACTTCATTAATTTCAGTTCTTTGTGAAAAGTCATCAGCCCTGAGACTATTGTCACAGCAAAGGATTTGAGAAGTACAAATACTCAGAATACCCTGTGGAGAGTTTCTGTACTTTGGTTTTATGGATGTGTGGGGGTCTATCAACACTTCTTTTCCCCAGCTTCAAATAATTGAACTTTGCCCTCAGTTCCCACCTCCCCAGAGCTGTGGTGCAACAACCAGCTCCCAAAGGCCTGAGAGGCGAGGAAAGGAGAACAAAACCAGTCAAAGCTGCTTCCATTTAGAGAAGAACGAGTTTTGCAAATAAGGAATGTGTTGTGGAATTTACAGATTAGCTAATCCCAGCCTTTGCTGGTCAGTGCAAAGAACCCTGACTCCAGAAGGGAGGAATGAGCCTGCCACAAGGCATTTCCAAAGGCTCTTTGGCAGGAACGGGGTCTGGACATGAAGGGATGTGGTGCTGATGCCTTGTGCAGGCTGAGCTAGCACAGAGACCAGACAGAGTTCCAGAATAAAGCAGGGATTTATTAAAAGGATTTCCTCCAAGGATCCACCTTGGGCAGCACAAGAGCCCAGCCAGGGCTGCACCCAAGATGAACCAAAATGGTCCCAAAATGGACACCGGGCACGGGCTCTGGCACTTTTATCAGTTCTGCTCCGTTTGCAGATTGGAGTTCATTGTCCAATTCCAGCTTTAGTTTATCAAGTCCCATCCTTCTTGTTTTTCTCTCTTCAGCCCACATTGTTTGTGCTCTTGGGCCTGAGATTTGGATTATTTGTCCTTGGTCCCCAACCAGAGAAGGAATTGTTTTGTGCCTGCTCTGTGAAGAGAGCTCACCATCCCAATATAAAACCCAGACCCACACACTAAAGCAGAACAGAACCTGAAAAATTTAAAAGCTGAAACCTGAGGCATCAGTGGAGCAGGGATCTCTTGGGCTGGGGTGAAGTGTGGGGTGTGCTCAGCTTCTCAGGCGAGGCAGGCTCTGCCTGGGCTGGGATGAGGCTGTGGGGGCACAGCAGTGAGCAAAAAGAATGTCTGCATCCTCCTGGGGTCCTGTCTGCAGCCTGGGACACGAGGGTCCAGGGCAGGGAGGGTTGGGCTGGTGGCTGAAGGGCAGTGGCCTCCAGCAGAGGCTCCCAGGAGGAGACAGAGAGGGGCAGGAGTGGTGCAGGAAGGTTTGGAAGGAGCAGCCTGTGGGAAGCTCCCTCACAACCTGCTTCGTCCCCTCTCAGTGAGGAGGAGTATGTGTGGGAGGCTTTTTGCTGTTTCCCCCACAACCTGCTGGGAACCTACCCCCAGGGCCCTTGAAGGAGGTTCCCTCCGTGAGTTCTTTGCCAGGGATGACAAACGAGCAAGACTGGATTTTCTCTGTCTTCGGTCTATTGTTTATTCTTTTCTTATCTTGAGGTTGATATACTGTCCACACCAGACTCAGCACCACAGAAGCAAGGCACAAAATGGAGCCTCGAGTTCCCAAAATCAAGGCCTTTTAAAGATATTTGACCCAATTACTTTTTAACACGTATCTTGTTTTTACTTTACTACCAATGACTCCTACTGATTTACACACGTAACAATTATGCTGCTACCATCCCTAACCAATGACTTTGTGCCACCAATGCTACAGAAAATGAAGAAGAAGAAGGAACAAGAAGGAAAGGAAACCACACCCCAAATCCTCCATCTTGCCTCCCTTTCACTCTCATACTAAAATCCTAAAAATCCTAAATTCTTCACCCTGTGATAGATTCCTACTACTACTGCTACATACCTAGTTCACACCTGTGTTCTCCAACTCATCCCAAAGCCTTAGCAATTTTTTCCCTGGGACAAAGGTTAAAAACAGTGTCTGACTGGGGGTCAGGGCTCCCTAATACAGGCAGGGAAATATTCCCTGTGCCCTGGGTTCCAACAGTATGGAGGAAAGTAACAGCTTTCCTCTAACTGCTGAGTAAAGCCACAATATTAGATATCTTTATTAAGACACGATTTTCCAAAAAATTTGGGGTTTGACCAGTCAAAATTGTTATGTTCCCTGATTTTTCCCTGCTTCACACTCATGGGCAGCTGAAATTCCTTCATGGATTTTAAACTCAAGGAAATAAAATAATTTTTTCTTTAGAGAAACAGCTCTTTGGCCTGTGTTTCCTTCATTCTTTTACTTTGACTTTAAGTTATGATTTTGCTTATAGCATATTCCTACAGTTCCTTCAGTTTTATTTAATCTCTTGTGTGTAATTTAGGAAAATCTCTCATATGCAAATACTGTAACAAGTGCAAGACAAAACTTGACTTCTGCCATTATTGAAAGGCCTTGTCAGTCAAGAATTCTTGTGCTTTTTTTTCTGAAAGAGCTGCACTATAACAACAATTTTGTAATTTTCAACAGGGAGAGATTTTTCTTTAGAGAAGCAGCTGCAAAACCAGATGGAACGTCTGTGTTTTTTTTTTTCCCTTCTTGCTTTAACTAAGTTCTCTGCCATTAGAGTTGGTTCCTTTTCTTGGAAAAAAGATGGGGCTGTTATATTCTCAGCATGATCTTTGAACACTTACTCCCCTTTTAGAAATTCCTGTTGTGTTGCAGAGGTGCTGGGTCAATGCTGAGTTTGTTGACCTTTTGGAACAAATGCACACAGTGTTCCATGTGATATCAGGTGGTCACAAAGGATGTGTGTAGGAAACAAATGGGAGTCAAATTCTGACTGAAGAATGCTCCAAATTGACCTTTTTTTTAGGGTGGGCTCTGAGAAAAGGAGCATGTCCCAAGCCTTTACCTGAAATAAAATTATTTCGCTCTTCTAACCATTTTGTGGCTTTGAAGATGTGATCAGACTTGTTCCACTTGGTTCCTTCAGCTCCCTAACAAAACAGAGGGAATTGCATTTCAAGAGTATGCTCTCATTCAAATAGTTTCCACATTTTCCATCTTCAGAACTAGCACACCAGTCTCAGTCTGAGCCACAATTTAAAGTTTAGTTTTCTCTTTGATGGTACCATTTGAGTCCTAAGCCTTTCATCCTCCCCCCTTTGATATGTCAGTGGCAATTTGGAAAACAAAAGTGTGTGTATGCACTTACCTGTCCTGGTGAAGCTAAATGGCACCAAAGTCTCAACAGTGAGTATTTGTGTCTTATTTAGAGCTTCAGGTATTTCTGGCTCCTATATTTATTTCTGACTTAGATTTGTTGAATCCCTCTATTCAGTCTTAATGAGCCACATATGTAAACATGCTGTTTCCTGACAGAAGTGTCTCTACTGTCCTCCAGCCAACTGTAAAGACAAAGTGAGCAAATGTTCCTTCAGAATTTTAAAATTTGATAGAAGTGTAGAAAATAAGAAGTTACTGCTTAAATAATTGAAACTTTATTCTTCTATTGATACAGTTTTGCAAGAAACTGACATTTCTGGTAGCCTTTCATTTAAGATGTTTTCCCTGTGGAACTCTTTATTGTACAACCTGTGAGGAAGTGACTTTGCTGATTTCAATTCAGCTCATATAATTTGTTTTTCATAGCAGGGGATAGCTCCTATAATTTTGAAGAAGTAGTATGAAAGAGCATCCTCACTTCACGTCTTGCAGTGCTATTCAGCAGGGATCCTTTCAGAAGATATTCACTGTTCTTTGCCTGAGGCATCAATCTTAAAAGCAAATTAATAAACAAATATTTATTGTATCTCAATAATTGTCTTAGCTTTAATTATCATAACCACACAACTTCTCATGTCCCTTTTCAAGCAACACTGACACCTTCTCTGGCCTTTCAATTGCTACCATGTTAAGTCATTTGTCAACCCTTACAAGTTATTCCAAGACCTTCTCTTTTACTAATGGCTTCTTTTCTGACATCACCATGACACTGACACAAAATAGCTGCTGGTGCAGATGTGAATTCAGCTGTGATCCTCAGCAGATGGAGCAGGTGTGGTCAGGTTAGTGGCTGATTTTTGTCTCCATGGGAAGAGCTTTGGAAAATTGCCCCCTTTTTTTTGTTGGGCAGTTTTTGATGGAATCAAAACCTGCCATTTCTGGGTGATTAACCCAGTGAACAGACATGTGCCAGCATGGCTATGCCAGGTGTTTGTAAATGTGTGGGTATTTGCTGTCTGTGAAGATCCTACATTTCTGTAGGACAGTGCCACAGGTGAGACAAAACTGGAACATTTGGAAATTCTCCAGTGTTCTGCATTTCCACACAGAAATGGATGCTTTGAGCAGGGTGTGAGGCTGTCCTGCAGCTCCTGAGACACCCCAGGGATGGTCCATGTTAGACCCTGCCCTCAAGGGAGCATTGCTTTTGACCTTTATCTCCTTAGCAGAAAACAAATGCAAAAATTCATTCCATGCCATCAAGGGCACCACCCTATCCAGAGTTGGAGGATGATGAACTTGACAGAACTGAATCAAAAACTGCTCATTCACTGTTGGTTAATCTTGCAACCTTGCCCACTGAAGTCTGTATATTCTCCCCTTTCACCAAGGCCATCAATGTTTTAGCTGCCTGGAAATATGCCAGGCTGTGGTTTTTTTAAATTTTTTTATTTTGCTGTGGAAGGTGCAGATGGCAGGATATTTATTTACCTTGACTGACTTAAGAGGGTGCAATATGGGACACAGGGCTTTCAGTTTTGCTGTTTCAAAGGCAGAGGGTGAAACAGCAGAGATGCTGTTCTGCCAGTCAAGGCAGCTTACCAAACCCCATCCGAAGAGAAAAGGATCGCTGACATATTTGAGCAGAACAATATGTCTTGGCATTGCTCCTTGCCCCTTGTTTAAGAGCCAGATGGTAAATGTTCCCTTGCCAGGGCTCTATGAAGAAAACAGGAGAGTTATTTTGCTAAGGAAATGGCAGGCATGTCAGAATCAATAGCCCTGGAAAGCTCACAGTCCGTGCCTCCTCCTGACAGATTGAGGGGAGTGGGAAGGGCGCTGAGCTGGAGCAAGGCACTCACAGCGAGAGGTGAGCTTGTTCTGCAAGCAGGGCAATTTCCTAACAACCTATTGCACGCTTCTGCCTTCTGTTTAGTGCTCAGAAGGAGTGCTGGGAAGTTGATCACAGCTCTTCAAAGGTCTGTGCAGTGTCTGCAGGCTCACCAGGCAGAGGAGTTTGGCATTGCTGGTGCCTGGCTGTGGGGATGCAGTGCAGGCTTTCGTGGGGGCTGCCTGCAAAGCTGCTGGTAGTTTCCATTATTTATGGAGCTGTAATGGTCAGACCTATGGAGAGAGATTCAGCCATACCTGTCTGAGCTTGGTGGTTTTGACATGAGGTCAGCAGCTCCACTGCCTGTCAGGAAAAAAGTGCCAAGGGCAGGCAAGCTTATAAGAACTTCCCTCTTGTGTTGTACAAAAGGAAACACAGGAAAGGGAGAATAAACCAAAGCACAGAGGCAGAGCTGACATTTACTATGGCCAGAGGACAACCCCTGCATTGGGAATTTTCTATGCTTTCCCCACTAATATAAACACGTGATAGATTTATGTTGGCTCCAATTTGAAATTCAACCAACTTCTTTAAAAGAAATTACAGAGTCCCATAAAGCAGGAGAATGGATGGAAGTGGTTTACATGCTTGGAGGGAAATTGGAAAGCACTTAAAGGTGATAAAGCATTGTGAAATGATTTACAGGATTGTTTTGGGGTGGGGACATTTTAAATCATTTGTGTTCTTATAGGATAATGAAACAGCTTACAGGACATGGTCTTTTCAGAGTAACTGCTCTAACTGCAGTCCTCTATTACTGGATTTAGAAATATATTTAAACTCTGTTCTTAGCCATGAAGAACATTTTTAACAGCCTGCTTAAATATGGAAGCAAATGAGGAGATATACTAGGTGCCAGGCTCTCAGCCATCCTAGCCAGCATTAGAAGTAAAACAGTCTTGCAAACAGGAGTGGGGAATTAATTTTAAAAGATTTACCAACTCAAGAAACTAGACGGAGGGATTTAATTAAAGTCAGAGGAGATGAGAGGTAGCTAGATTAATCTTGGAGGCTGGATTAGTTGATGAATGGAGCCCTTTTGTCTGTTCTTAGTTGATATTAATTTCTGGCGCTGTGCTCATTTTTTATAGATTTATGCCATGTATTTTAAAGAAATCCCACTTCTTGGGCTGGTTAAACAACTTTCATTTCACTTTGTTTTTCAATATATTCTGTTAATGGTTTATGGTTGTCATCTAAGTTACAAGATAACCTTACCAGTCCTTTACCTTAGATGACTCTTTTTTCAACAGAAAGCCTTTTTGAAACCATTCACCAGATGGGGAATATCAAGCATCAAATATAAAAGCATGTCATCAAAAATTTGTTAAAAATTCAAATAAGAAACCTAAGAAACCAATCACACAAGTACTTAAAAGAAAATTCAGTCAACTTAATGCCTCGATATTAAGTGAATCATATAAAAAACCAGCTGGATTTAAAATTTTGTTTGGAATCTAAACAAATCCTCAGGAACCCAGAAACAAGTCTCCTTGAAAACAGGCCCTGGATGTATCAAATGTATTAATATTTCCTATGGAGCTAGGTGTCGTTGTATGCCCTTGACAATGCAATTCCATTTTCAGGAAAAAAAATCTGTCTTTATTTCTTTCAGAAGTGGTTGTATCTGCCCCTGGTAGGCACAGATTTGACCACAGATTTTAAAAAAAATACATAGGCACAATATGTTCTTTTATTTTGCAGGTTTCTTATCCATAATGAATGTATTTCTGTTCTGGAACAGGATATGGACAACTGCAAAGATATTATTAAATGAAAGAACTCAATTAATTAATAAATACCTGAAGTCCAGAAGTTGTCAGGAAAAGAGCAGGAGACAAAGAACTGGGAACAAATCAGATCATAAGTTATGTGCTGCCTAAAGAAGCAGAAATGGTGTAAGTGTGAACCATGACTATGACACAAAGAGATTACAAACTAGTAATTAATGTTAATTCTGTCCCTGTCAAGGTCCTTTAACAAGTCTTTCTGAATATGCTTTATCTTCTTATATACAATAATAATTTTGTATTTTTATTAGTAGTTTCATTGTTTGTAAGGACTTAACATCTAAGAATATTTTTAATTGGATTTTTCCAGATGGTGCTCTAAATTTGTGCATCTTCATGTTCCATGTTGTCACAGTTAAGCAGAAGGCACATACGGGTTTCTGAGACTGGTATGTTAATTTTTCAGTATTGCTATTTATATTTCAAACATAGTTAGACATGCAAAGCTTATGCTGACATATGTGTATGCACACTAATTATTATAATTTCTCAAGGTCAAGTTGAGCTCATGTCAGTTTGGAGTGATATTTCACATCCTCCCATCATCTCTGGCTTTACCAGAGGGGTAAAGCTACAAGTAAGAAGGTCAGGCTTCTGTTAAAAGGCACATAATTACATACACTGGAATTTATTGCAAATTGACCTTCCCTAATATTTAGAAATGAATTGTTGGTGGCACAGCACGGCCAAGAATGTGATTATTTCTTAGACTCCGTTTCCAGACTTCTCAGTGATGGCAGCAGTGAAATGCAATAAGCAGGAATAGGAATATTCTTTTCTTCCTGCCATTTGTTCCTTTCTCTGGCACATTTACTCCATTAGCTTTATGCTTATCAATGCCCAACGAAGGTTTTAAAGCATAAACGTGTTGAATTTAGGGGCACAGTGATAAGGTGTTAAGATAAGTAATGGATTTCATGTGGTAACTCCCACTCTGGCATGAGAGTGCAGTCAGAATCAGCAGATTTCTCAGCTGGGACAGAGGTTGTAGCCTTAGAGATTCTCTGCTTCAGCAGCTCCCCAAGTTGCTGCCATTTTCCCAAAGGATCTGATTCCAGTGGGCATGTGAAGCACCCCTTAGCAGGACAGCCCTCAGTGTGTGACTTCCATTTCATGCCTCAGGGTTTTGCCACCAGCTGCACACTCAGAGTGCTCCCAGTGCTGCCTGGCAGCTGATGGAGAGGAGAGAGTCTGTTCAGGAAGATTTCATTTAAACTCCCTGTGCTCTTCAGTGAGAACATTACACGAGCTGCTTGATTGCAGGTGATGGGAAATGTGCTACTCCTGCATTTATTTTATTTTGCTTTGTTTTATTTTTGGTGCTAAAAGGGGATTAGCCATTAGGACTGGGGTATTTCAGAGCAGCCTGAGCTACTGCTTTTAGGCAGTCCACAGTGAGGACTGTCTTCCTGTAGCAGTGTTGGAATGTGTTTAATGGACAAGAATAGATGACAAGCAAGATTCAGTAACAGGCAAAAGGATTTTAGAGTAAATTATGGGGAAAATTAACTTTTTTGCCCCTGTGAGATACCTACTCTGTTTTACATGTGTTAGAGAGAAGCAGCAACCTTTAAAGCAAAGGAGAGGTTAAGGACAGTACTTTGAAAGCCTGACTGGATTTGTGTTTCTGGACTCAGGTAACTATCCAGGCAAAGAGCTTGTAATTCTAAAAGTAAATTTTTCAAAGTGTACTATATCTGCCTAGGAGATGAAGCCAGTTCTCTTGTCTGTCTTTAGATCTCTTTGCTCCTATTTCTGGCACCAGAAATTATGCTTAATTGCCAGTGATGAAGTATGGCTGGCATCATTTTGCTTTTCATAAATGGATGATTCGGGTTCATTTTGTTCTGAGAATTGCCCTTCCTCAGTCATTGTGTTAAAGCTTGGAGAATGAGGTGATAAAAAGTGATATTAAACATATTTTAAAATCCTTATGACTGAGGTGAGAGACTGTGCTGTGGAGACTGTGGTGTAAATGGATCGACTTGGACAGACTTAGCCACAGCTCTGTAAATATGTACTCAGAGAAAGGTTATTGCTTTACTAGTAGGAAACTACACTAGCAGTTTTTTGCCCCTGTGAGATTGTGAGTTTTTGCCCCTTTTGCTTGAAGTCTATATTCAGAAGAGGAAATCTTAAGGCTAAAGCTCAAGAGTTGCTGTCACTGGCCAGAATTATATATTAAACTTGAATATAAGACACAGAAATAAAAAGTATTCTACCTTTGCATTTTCTGAGTCTGAAGCAGTGAATCTCAGCTTGAATAGATTCATTAAGAGGAGAAAGGAAAAGACAGCAGTATTCCTAGCGAATACTGGGAATAAAATTTTTTCTTCTTTAACTGATATATTTAGCTGCAACATTAATTTCTCTTACTATGTAAATCTGTGTAATAACTGCTATCTCTTGTCTTGGAACTTATTCTGAATTCTATCTTTTTAGTGGGCTTTAGAGGCTATAAACCAACTTTGCAGAGAATTTGAGCCTCTGTACCCAGCAGAAACACTATCAGCAATCAAGGCTGGGCTCCAAGTTATTAATGACTACTGCAATTAACACTAGCAAACATTTCCCAGTATATTAATCCATCCCTGTAGTCCAGGATGTCCTGGGAAACAAGGACAGGAACTTCACAGGCTGAAAGATGGATAGCAGAATGTAGCTTACTAAGTATTAATTAGTGTAGTATTAGTACACTTTTCACTTTCCTACTTCAGGGCCTCATTTGCCCTGGCCTCACACAGAGAGAGGGATGTGGGCTATGCATGATTCATTACAGGAATTTATTTGCCCTGGCTACTGTCAAGGTGCCATTTGAATGTTGTATGCACACTAATCCGCTTTTAGTGTGTGTATTTTCTCTCTGCATCTGTCTATCCTTAAGGTGTGATTTTCGAGCAAATTTCACCTCTCTGCTGTCTTTAGGAGTGCAGAGGAAATGTGTTGTTGCAATCTCACATGAGGTGATAACTGCTATGAGATAATTTCTTAACTATCTGTGATTCTTCATGTGAAATTGAGGCTCACTTACACCTAACAGAGCAGCCTTTTATAGCATAAAGCTGCTGAAAATTGCACTGTCTAAACCCATGCTAATAAGAATATCACTGGTCATAATAAAGGCTGCAATTCTAATTCTAGGCAGGTAATTCACAGGATTGTTTAAATATTCATTATGCATAGGCCTAAAATGTCAGTACATAGTCTTAAAATTCCACTACTTGGGCTTTCAAGGTCCTAATTAAAACAACCATATGATGGTATCTTCTCTTCCTATATTTAGCATATTCCTACACTATATTTGCAGTAAACTGTTTCAGGCTATAAGAAAGGTGAAAGGCTCTTGTTGTTTCCTGACAGCATTTTGTAAAACCTGTACTGTTACTGAATGAGGAACATGTAGCAGTGGCAACTTGCTTTTTTCCTTGGGCATGTTATGCATTTCCTTCAGTAATTTGTTATTGTTATTAACTTTTAAAGCCACCTTAGCTTGGAAGAGAAGCGCTGCACTTAACTTTTGCTTGAAAAAATATGAAAGAAGGAAGAGAAAAAAAAAATTCTTACTGTTAGCTGTGCATTCTCTCTTCATTGATGCAGAATGAGACTGGGATGGCAGAAACAGTACGTACACATATGAAATATTTTATCCCTGCTAGGCAAACTTTAGGGCTTTGTAGCATCACAAAGGACCGTCACTGTCCTGACAACAATTTGAAGATTTTCCTCTGGGATGACTGCATTTAAAAATGAACTCAAAGCATTGTAGACTTCAAAAAGAGCCCCAGAGACACAGTCTATGACAGAGCAAGTCCCATTTGGCAGTCACAAACAACGTTTGTGGGATTTGAGGACCTGCCATGCCATCCTGAGGGAGTAGTAAAGCTTCCGGGGAGTGGTGCAGGAAGGAGGCTGAGGTAACCTGTGAAGGACAGCACTGCCATGCTAAAAACCTATTTCAGAAAAACAAGCAAACAAAATTGCCTGAAAATGTTCTTTTCAACTTTTGGAAAAGATTTGTCTTTTAATTACCTCAGACTTCATTATCTCAACCAGTCTGTCACCCAGGCAGCCCCAAGTCTGTTGGGAGCACGTGCAGCCCTGGCAGTGTGGCTCTGTGCAGTTGTTCCTCCCTTGGCTCTGAGCAGCTGCCCCAGGACAGAGCCTTACAGCCAGTCCTGGGCTAATTCAGCTGTGGGGAGCAGGCTGCTCTCCCCACAGGCTGCACTCTGCTGCAATAAGAGCTGGCAGCTTGTTGGGGTGTCCTGTCTCCGTGATTCCCATCTCATCACACCCTGGATGCTTCTGTGGTCCCAGCCAGAGCTGTCAGTCTGTGTGGGGATGAATCAGTATAAACCACAGCCTTTTTCTATGTTGTTACAAATGTGTATTTCTGGACTTAGACCTTCAGATACTTGCAAAGAGTAGTCAGATATGTTTGGGTCATTTTTTTGAATACTTAGGATGAAAGCTGAACGAGGATTTTGAGCCCTCTGAAAGCTGTTTAGTGCCTATTGTCTCAAACCACTACTGCTCCTTGCTGAACCCATCCAGCAGAGCATCTCTGATGCATTTGCACCCCTCCTGCACATACAGATTTGGTCCTGAGAAGAAAGAGAGCAGAGGGATACGATTTACTGTAGAATGTCTACAAGCAGTTACACTGTGGTAGAGTTCTTTGTCTGTGGCTGTGCAGGTGATTTTCTGTAATAAATTCTGTAAATTGGGTGTAATTCCCAGCCCCTCCTGCTGCATTCCCTCTTTGCTGCACTCATCACTTAATGGGGAGGCTCCCAGGGCTGTGGTCAGAGGTGACACCTAGACTTGTGTGATTTGGTTTTGTAGAGCACAGCACACATTGCAGCACCTGTTTAATAGTCCATCTATGACTCCAGGCAACAGAAAAAAGTAATTTGTAGCTTAAAAAGGGCAATTCTGGAGCAAGCTAAGCATTAGGAATCTAACCCTGTGGCTGCTGGAGTACAGTGCAAAGTTCCATCAGGCAGCAATGTTGGTCCCTGGTGCTGGAAAGGTTGTTAATGGAAATGTGCAATTCTGCTAAGAGCTGTTACAATCTGTTAAAAATAATTTTGCTATTTGAGAGACTAAATACAAATTTAGAGACCATCATGATGCTTCTGGGGATTTTTTCCCTCACACTTATTTTGCTGTGAGTTCTTCATTGTTATGTCCAACAGTGAACTTTGATACTGTTTAAAGTTCCAGTCAGATAATAGCAATGCAAAGGTGGCTTTTAATGAAAAATACTCATGAAACCTGAGGGAAGCAGATAGCTAATAAAGTGACATTTTATACAGCTGATGTTTAGCAAAAAAACCCAAACAGCTTGGGAGGGATTAACTGCCCACCCATCTCCACTGGGAAGTCCATTTCTGAAGCTGTAAAGTAACACTGATTTAACATTTTTGTGCCCTTTTCCTTAACCACCCCCATTTTATTGTCCAGAGGATGCCTCTGTTTTCTGTGCCTCAGCCTCAGCAGTCCCAGTGACTGTAGGAACGATTATGTCCTCCAAATCTGTCCAGTATAAATATTATTGGATAGAAATCCAGACACCTGACAGAACCTGTGTGATCAGTAGAGCTAATGACAGAAGTAATGCAGGTTACTGATCAGAGTAGTCTGTGATTTCTTGCTAAAACATTTATTCAATTGTAAGAGTCAGCATATACTTCTACCACAATGATTTGGCCATCAGTGGGGTGGTGATCAGCAGTTACCCAGTCTGATTCTGTTCCCAGTAAATCATGAGAAAAAGGGCCAGATGTGAATCTGAGGTCAGGACCACACAGTTTCCATATTTAACTATGGACAAATCCATCATGCCTCACCTCAGTTGAGAAAAACCAAACATGAGTAATGAGGAGGGATAATTGAGAAGTCAGCAAAAGCCATCATAAATTCTACACCAATCAGTATTGCCAGAAGTCAGCACAGTCACGTAGAGGAAATGTGCCTTTGAGAAGGTGAATTAGTCTCTGTACCAGTGCTGTCACCTGTCCACCACAGGAATCTGCTACCGAACATGAGAGAGCTGAGTAATAAATGTATTAGCTGTTAATATAAAGATTTGTGCAAGTACATGTTTTAAGAAGCCATTTTGGTTAAAGTTATTGTTACTTGCCAATTGTCATTCAGATGCTGATGGAAGCCCCATGGTAAGGGTGAGATTCCCCCGTGCTGCCCAAGGAGATTTGCTGTCAGAGCATACCCTGGGTGCCAGTTTTCTGAACAAGCTGAGTCCCCTTACAAATGGCCTGAATCAATCCTGTTGTGATGTGAGCAGCAGGGCACGGGCTGGAGTGTCTGTCCCTGGGTGAGAGCAAAGACTCCCTGTTTTTCCTGTGTGTTCAGAGGATGGCAGGTGGAGATGTGTGTCTGAGTGACAGATAAGCAAAGCCTGGTTCCTCACCTGTCTTCTCTCAGAGTAACAGAACTGCTTGACACTCAGTGATGGCTGATTTATTAACTGGGTTTGACCTGCGTTTATTGAGTTAGCACAAGCAAAATAACATCTGCCAGCTTCTGCCACTGTCAATGAAAGTTAATGTTTTAATGTGGGAACCTGAACCACAAACATCCTAAATCTTTCAATTTCAACACTTGCCCATGCCTGGAAATTAAATTATTCCTTATTATACATGGATTGTTTTGGCATTTTCGTTTAAATATATTTATGTAAAAATGCAGTATATAGTTCTATTTATAGAGTCTTTAAAAAATATATATGCAGCCTGGTACAGAATTGCAAAGCTGTTGATAGCAAGCAGTACAAATATTTACAATCCAAATGAGCAGGAAAAACATGTGCTGTTATGCTAACTTACCATTGGAAGCATGTCATGCATGGCTAAACAACTGAGCATTAAAAGCTGAGAAAATGCTAAATGGTGCTGATTAAAAAAAAAAAAAAAGAAAAGGTCCCTAAAGGCCGAGGACTCAAACAGATTTATTCCATGAAAAATGCAATCTGTTTTCATACCCTTGTACAACAGCAGCCTTAATCTGTTAATCAGTAAGACTTAAATAATTATTTTTATTTATAACAGCACCCTAAATATTTAAGCTGTGTTCAGCCATATGGGAGCAGAGTGTTTGGAGACATCAGTCACGTCCTATATTCCACATGGGAGAAGGACAGATCAGAGAGCACCAGCCAGACACAGGACCATGGGAGAAGAGTGGTGGTGTGCACCACACGTGAAGCTAAATCAACAGAGTTAGTTCTGGAAAAGGCACTGGACTCTGAGCCAACACTTCTGCATTTCATTCCCCTCTCTCCTAGCAGTATGACTAAGTTCTCTGATTTTCTGCAGTTTTCTTTCTTCCTAGTCACTCTCTATTTTGCAAAGAAGGTTTTTTTCCTTCTTTGTCAAACAGCAAAGCCTGTTTGACACCAAGTGAGTGTGAGCTTTTCCAAGCCAAACTGAAACCAGATTCCCAGCAGGACTGTTGGTGCTACTGCATTTCTGTGTTGCAGAAATTATCTTCTGCTGAAGTGCCACTGTCCTACAGTTCCCAGACCTAATGAAAACTCTGCAAATTGGTGTTTAGTGAGTACTATTTGTAATAAAAATGAAAAATTAGATTAGTTTGGAGTACTGCTGGTAAAACTAATTATTAATGGCATCCCACAGGGACACTGAGATGAAGAAAAGTTTTGGTAAATATTCCCAAATTAAGGTGGCATATCTGCAAACAACAGATGGGTAATAGGTAACTGAGATTTTCATAACTGTCTTGGATGAATAGCACAAGTCTTCTCTATGTGTTTATTCTGCATTCCTAAACTGGTTTGCAAGCCCTTACCCACTGTAGCAGAAACGGGTGCATCTTAAAAGACAATTAAGTTTCTCTTCATATGATTAGCAAATGAAGGTGAGAAGCAACTGAGACCATTGTCTACTTCAGAGGTTAAAAACATACAAATATACTCAGTAAGAGGTTTTGACCTCTTAAGCAAGGGATAGGATTTGCTGGTCTTTTCCTGCAATAATAAAAATCTTCTTTTCTAGAACCATGAAACAGCACTGAAATAAAGCATGTATTCCATTATAATGTCATGTAATGTAATATAGGACCATTTAAAACATCTTTCTTTTGGTTTGGCAGAGTTTACTAGAGATACAACAAAATGAAAAGCATTTACTTGAAGACCAATCTCCTTTCTGAGCTCTAGATAGATTGGGGTTTTTTTGTGAGTTTGACTGAAAAGAGAACTTGTCATATTTAGGTATTGAAAAATCAAATCCAATTCTCATTCTCTGCTCCATAGCAGATGATTAATATATTGTTGCATAGTACCACGATGCTCAGCTTCCATGTTACAATGCCATTACTTTTCCTCTATTGCCAAGTACTAAGAAGCTGTAGTTCTCTGTCCAGATGTAGCTGAGGCTTTCTGGCATCTAGTGTCATGTTGTTTGAGTGATAAATCTACTATTTTTACAGAGAGCTTGGGTAAGGTTACTATATCTCATTTCAAATGTTTAAATATTTTATTTAAACTCAAACCTACAAGGTAAAGAGGAAAGACTCAGGGATGGTGTGAGCTGAGGTGCTGCAGAGTCAGAATGAAAAACAGTGAGGAAAACAGAGCTCAGAAAGGTTAAGGTAAAGGTCAGTAAGACATTACATATGCTTTTCTTGTATACCATAATGTTTCCATTAGCTAGAAAAAGCTATGAGTATGCTTAAAGCAAATCCCTTGGGAGAAAGCTGAGTTCAAATCACAAGGAATGGGCATTATCATGAACTGGCACTCTGTAATAAAAACTAAGGTGATTTTTATTTCATTATTCTTTTTCAAGAAACAAAATGTCAGACCCATGAATATTCCCTGTTCTGACATCAGGAAGTCACCTCACTAGTACTGCAGATGGCCACAGAGAAAGATCAGAACTGGCCAAAGTCTCTAAATCCCCCTCTGCTTCTTTGAGTGAGCCACAGTGCTAATTCAGTGACAAAAAGTTCACACAAAAACCCTTACTTTTCAGAATGTCTCCTTACATTAAAAGATGTATTTTCACTTTAGTTTGAATATTTTGAGGCAAAGGTATTTTTTTTTCTTTTTTTTTTTTTTTTGCCATGTTGAACAAACAAGTGTTTTCTGTTTATGTGGCTTAAAATATTTAATTTGTGATGGGCTCCACATTTGGAAGTATGTTGTATATTCCAGCTACTGTCACTGAACTCCAAATCTATTGCTATTGTGTTTATGAGTGCTAACAAGTTATGGTTTAATTAGCAGTGACTTGTCATCTGCAGAGTGTATAGGTGTGATGTGCCTGACTTTGCACGAAAAAGCACTGAGGTTACTGCTGCATAAAGTAATTTCCAGTTCCATACCTTGGTCAGGGTAGATATGTTGTGTTATCAAGTTGTCAGAACTGCTAGATGGTTTCATTTATTTTCTTTGTGGTATCTGAAAGTCATGCCTGTGCCTGCTGTTATGGCTTGGTTTCTGCATAGCTCTTTAATTTGTAGAGGTCTCATTGACAGCAAGAAAAATTAATACTGGAGCCAGTGGAATTCCTAATGCCTGCCTGCAAAATGGTGTCTCATCACATCTAAACAAAGTTGGGAAGGTGAGGGGAGGCATTATAATTCCCCAGGATAACTGGATTGGAGAAGGCAAATGTTCATGGTTAAAATAAGAGCAGTGTTACCCTCAGTGCTACAATAAGGTTTCACATAAACTCTGTGTTAAAACTGTGCTCGTAGGAGGAATTTGGATGTATTTAGGGCATTATGCATCTGAGGTCTGTTTGATTAAGATTTAAATGTGTACGTGAGAACCTGATAAATATGAGTCCCATGTGACTGGAGAGAGTGAAGGACAGTATAAAAATGAGAAAGCAAAATAGATAAATACTGAAATTAATAATGTAGTACCTTGAAGGAGCCAAGAAAGTGAGAAAAAATACATGAAATGTCTCTCAAAAGGGACTGGTGTTGTATTTCTTTCAAGGCAGGGAAAAAACATGGTTTGAAATTACAGCAATGATATTCAGCAAATGTTTGTTGGAATATTAAAATATTTGTATGAAACTAGATTTCGGTGGATTAAAAAGGTATTTTCAACAAAGCCTTAAATAAAGCTCTCCATGACCTATTTGACTGGATGGGGAAACATCAGCAATTTGCCCATGACCCTTGAAAAGGCAAGAGAAAGTGCAGAGAGTCCAGGTACCATTGCTTGCCTTGGCCTTTGCCTTTGAGAGTGCACATTCCTGCTTGCTAGGGATCCTGAAGTTCTGGTTGTATCTTTGACAAAGTTGGGTTTTTTTACTTTCTTCTGGGGCATACAGGGATGGCTTCTGTTGACAGCGTGCTAGAATAATTGGATCAAGAAGGTGAACCACTGTACTTATTCTCATTTTCCATTGAATAACTATTTCCAAAGCCTGCTCAAGGTATTGCTCCATCTGGTTCCACCTGGCATTTTGAAACACATTTCATTTTTGAATAAAAATGTTTTTTGTTTTTAATATAGATTTAAAAACAAAAAAGCAAAAGCAGAAGTGAGGCTAAACAGGTACATAGTTCATACCTCTTTCTGCCATGTAGGCCGTGCCCTTTGGCTCAGAATTGGTTTCAGTGTGGAGAACCTGAACTGTGCTCTATGTGTGACAGCACCTTGGGAAACCCAGAAGTTGCTTGAAAATGTGCACATATCAAACCATCTGGAAGTTACCTAAGAACATCGAGTAAACACTGATACCATGGGTTATTTTAAATTTTGTGCTTATTTATTTATTTTAAAAAGCAATGTAACTCACTGTATTCAAATCAGTTTTCCTCAAAGCCTTAATTTAGGAATAATATATTTCTGAATTAAAAAAAAAATAGAATGATTTAATGATTTCATAGCTCTCCCACTTGGTTTATTTGCTCAAAGAAAAAAAATAAAAATCATTTGCTTCTGAGTTTCAAGAGTTCTAACTGGACTCCATGGCCTATCTCCCTCTAGTACTAAATTACAGCTGCATATATATAATAAAATTATTTTTCATAGTTTGCATAGCACTTCTCATTCAGAAGGAACCAGAAGTACTAAATAACCTTGAAAAATTATAATACAAACTACACCAAGGCATACTTTCCCCATCATTGAAATGCAGGCAGGATGGTGCTCTTGACAGAACAATCTCCTGCTCTGATATGGTGCATCCTGCATTCCTGTGTTCTTGTAGGCTGCTCTGGGGAGGACATGCACAGAATGGCAAATGAAGCATTGTACTTTGTATGTTATTTTTTATTTGGGCTTGTTAAATATAAATATTGCAAAGCCATTTCTGTCATAAGCTTTCTATAGTGTGATCATTTCCTCTGCTAGACTGGAATATTAAATGTTTGGCTAGAAGTATTGTAGGTCGTTTGCAGTGGCTGTTCAGTTAGATACAGACCTGACCTTCATCTGGTTAATTCCCTCCTTCAGCCACAAGCAAACACTTGTGGAGATTAATGAGAATTGTCTGTCACCTTTCTCTGAAGTACTAAAGAGTTGGTTTATAAAGTGAAATTGTTTATGAGTTGTGTTTGGTAGCTTTAGATGAAGCATCTTCTAATTTTAGTGATTGCTAGAATTAAGAGTTCAGTGTGAAGTTGAAATGTTTTTATTAATATATGAGTGGACCAAGGAGACAGTGAATGTCAGTGGTAGTTCCTGAGCAGATTCAGTGTGGGAGTTTTTCCATTGTTCTGAGAAGGTAACAATCCAAACAGGTTGGACACTGAAGTAAATAAGTCAGCATTTAGCTAGGCTGCATTCAGATAATTTTTTGATGCTTGTGATGGGTTTATTTTTGTTTATCACTTCCTACTCCTGTGTTTTTTCATAATCTCTGTGCAATTGTAGAGTTAACTTTTCCTATGCTCACTCCAAGGAAAAGAAAGGCAGGAGAAATAAGACAGGCATCAATGACAGACAGTGTCAACTCCTTCTTTCAGACATCAATCATCCCTCCAAGTACCTCAGAGACAGCAGGCTCGGGGTGAGCAGCAGCACTTCATTATTTTCTTCACTTTCTGTGGAGTTTCCCCTGGTTAAACAAGTCCAGGCAGAAATAACAGAGTCCAAATGGACATTTGCACCCTTCCTGAGGGCTTGACCTGCCTCCTTGGAGAGCAACCTCTCTTTGGTAAGCTGAGCCCAGGGGGTTTATGCACAGCAATAGGCAAATGTAAAAATGGATGCAAACTGTGTCTGGGCTCTGAGGCACTTTGCAATTACCTGGGGGCTACAAGGCCACAGCAACCATGTTCTACTGCAATTGCTCCCTGTGGGAGTTTTTCAGAAAGGTGCTGGATGTTTGGAATTCTCAGCATGTCCAGCTTTCACCAAACCGTCTGAGGCTTCATTTAGACAAGGGCATTTCAGAATTCAGTTTTATGTATCTCACTAATGGTGTTAGAAATGTCTTTGGACCATGCCTTGGAAATGGTATGGGACTTGCAATTTTTGATTCAGTTCTTTGCTTTGCTGAATCACCCTGTCTGACCCTGGGCAAATCTTCAAACCTCTCTGGGTTGGATTTATCCCACCTAACTTCTGATATTTAATGAGACACAAAGCAGTCATGCTGCTGCCTAAGGCTTCCTGAGTGGTTAATGGACAAACGTGTGGCATTTCTACATTGTGTACATAGCTCTTTCCCTTGAATAAAGAAAAAGCTTCAAGCTTCTGTTCTTTCAGCTAAGGTGTTTCAGTTAGTTTGTCTATACTTGTGTGGGATGAAACCACTGACTTTGCTTTTGCTCCTATCTAGAAAATGAAGAGTGCTTGCTTTTTCTCCTCTTTTCTCATCCTTGTTATTCTCTCAGACAAGTATTGTCTGCAACAATAGAGGTCTGTTCAAAGGCAGCTTTGATTTCCATTTTCTAAATTCAGTAGTTGGGCCCTTTCTTTGCTGTAATAATACAAATAATAACAGAAGCTCTCCCTGTTTCTGCTTTGCATCAGTCAGATTTCATTTCCTCTGCCAAACTATGGGGCTATATAATTTGCATTAACACAGGGACAGCTGTTAATGATTTTGGAATTAAATGTAGCACCCTATTTTCACATTAAAGTTAGTGTATACCCCTGGCAGGACTCTGAGTGATAGGAATCTGTCCAGGAGGATGATTGGCATGTGCATTACATGGAAATGGTTCTGTTTTATGGGTGTTTCTTCCCTCCCTGTTAAGCAGCCTTCAGTCACTGCTCAAACTAAGCCTCTATTGCTGCCGCATTTTAATCCTTGTTACTGGGTGCTGAGTGTTGAGGGCTTTCAAAAATTCCTAGGAACATATTGCCTGCCTGTATAGACTTTGCTCTCGTGGAAATGCATCAAATGAGTGAAGGAGCCTAAGTGCTGAGTTCAGAAGTACACATACCCTTCCCATTCTAGCTAGAGTTAGTTAGTGCTTTGTTTTTCAGAGTTTTGATTCTGAAATTTCCTGTTTTTTTTTTAACTCAGTTTTATTAGATTTTTCTGTATCAGTTTAGGTATAAGAGTCTCAGCAACTTGCCCACACTCTTAACATGCCTGAAAGCTGAAAAACCCAAAAGATATTTTCTGGTAATGCAACAAAAGATTTCCTTTTCAAATGTTACCTTCCCTCAACAAATTGATCCAAACTATGTGATTCTAAATGTTTTGTTATTGCCACCTTGTGCTGTTTTTTTCTAACAGTTTTTACAAGGAGACTGTAATGCCATGGCTCTCTGAGGATGCAGAATGCAGAAAATGACCATGGTACCTGCAGTGTTTGTCTTCAGACCAGGCTAACTTCTAGACAGTGTTGTCAGGAATAAATAATAAAGTGACATTTTTGTAGACTGAGCCAAAAAGATTCTCTTACTTTAAGACAAAGAAGAATGACAGCTACTGCTCTCAGAAGAAAAGCTTAATCAAAGCTTAATTCCCTCTTATAATTAAGTCTTCAAAATTGATACATGACACATTCAAGCATGGCATTTTTAATTTAATTAATTTTCTAAGGACTAAAAAACTATGTCTGATTAAAAAGTACAGTATGCCAAGCAAAACTTCTAGAACCATACCAAGAATTCTCTGGCTGTGATGCTGCAGGAGCCAAGCATGCCCAGAGAGTTACAGCAGCACTACAGTAGGAACAAAATGCAACCTTATGAATGCCAGGCTGGCTCCTCTCCCTGCACTTCCTTGAGAGCTCACAGGGCTCAAGGTTACACAAAGGAGGACAGGAATGAGACCTTGAATTGTTGCATTATCTTCAATTATCCCTATTTGAAAAGAGGTTCCCACTATTGTTTTATTGTATCATCCTTGATGATAAAATGGCAGAATGGAGCTCTGTGAAAATAGCTCCCAAGGATGAATTTTGTTTACTCCTATGTTTCTGATGCTTGCTGCCTTTATCCTTACCTTCTGTTCAAACAATAAATTGAGTACCAAGTAAAAAAAATCAAAGGTACAAATCATATGATAGAAATCATAAGTTCACATGCACTGCTCAGAAGGGTTGATGTCTGGGTGTTTGTCTCCAGAAGCTCTCCACCTGCTCTCAAGGATTTTCCATCCTGTCCCACAGCCTGGTTGGGTATTTTGATGCTTGTCACCTCATGAAGACAGTACAAGGAGAAGAGTGATGGAGAGAGTGCATTAAACCAGACTGTGATTTTGCATTTCTTCTGATGAGCTTTATAAAACTCAGTCCTTGTAAGACAATTAGCCACTCTTTTGAATTGGAGAACACTGTATGGGGTCACAGTGAAACTGTTCACATCAGGAGAAGTCATTTGGAAGCACCTTTATCTCACTTATCCTCAGTTAAATAACCTTGTGCCTCTCCAGCAGGTGTCCCCATGTGGTAATTCCCAAAACAGGGAAGGACCAGAGGCTGGTGTTGCTGCACTGAATTCAACAGAGATAATGCAGGCTTGTCATACATGAAGTGTAGGGACAAACTGTTAGGGGTCATATTGTTACCAGTTCTCTTTGTGTCATTGTTGTCAAAGAAATTATTTCATTAAGAAATTTGAGAGAACAGGCAGCAGCTGGATGAGTGAATTCCTTTGTCCTAGATTCTGGAAAATTTCAAATATAGCTGTCTTTCTTTTGAGAATGCTGGCAATACATGGTGCATCCTTGAACTGTAAGGTGGCTTTTCTTATATTTTTTAGATGTAGAGAATTTGATTCACATATTGATGTAATATTTATATATGTTTTCATAATGCATTCCAGGAAAGGAATGTACTGTGCCTAGAGCTCACTAAGAATAATCATTCTTTCATGAACAGATATTAAGTGCATATTCTCACGGGAATTGCTTCAGGAGTGTCTTTGGTATGCCCTGCACAAAAATTTGAAAAGTTTCTGCTTAAGAACTAGACTGTGCAGGTGAGTGACAGTGCTGAAATGAAGCAGAACCCTTTCCCAAAGTTTTCTTTAAGGTGATTCATACAGATAGAGGTATTGTTTGTTCTTATATAAACGGTAAACAAGAGCATTTGGGTCTCAATTTATTGGAAAGAACTGAAGAATTAGAAATCCAGCATGAGGCATGAGATGTTCTTTAGAAGCCCACATATCTTTGAACAGTTGTCTCACTTTTTTGGTGCTTGTACTTCCATTTCTTGAGTTACAGACAATTGAGCATTTCTGCCAGCTGCCTTCAGAAGAGGTAATTTGTGTTTTGGTGCTACACCCTCTGAACAACAGCAGATTCTGTTAAATTGCTGGAAAAACATCTTTTGACTAAGTGATATTTTCCAGTTCTAGTTCTCCCTTTTGATTTAAGCTTTCCCTCATATTTTCAGGATGTCTGTGATGTGATAGCTCCTGAGTAAATCTATGTGTATTTGTGTTCCTGGAAACACTAGAATCAGTTTCAGATGATAATCAGAGGAGAAAGTTTCGCAGAAAGGAAAAAAATCCCACTCTGTCTTAAATCATATCTGCATGTGACTGTCCTCAGATTGAGGACAAATGGAGATTTTATGGCTGCAGTGTACAACCACGTGTGGAAGTTGGTGTAAACTGATGGACAGAATTAGATATTTTTGTCATTTCCAGCATGGATGTTGGGTTGTGCTTGAAGGTTCTGCTGCTTCTGTTGAGTGAGAAGAGCTGCAATGCCCTGTGATCAGTCCTTCACAAGGAGTTGGGTTCTGAACTGCCACATTTAAGGTGCTATTGTCAGTTGTTACAGTCCAGCTGATTTTTTTGTGACAGGGTACCTCTCATTTCTATGAAGGCACCTCTTCCTAATCAGTTAACTCTTTTCACTGTGAATATCTTGGCATATATATATATATTTATTTTTGAGGCATCGGAGACCAATTTTTTAAAAAATCAGAAGCAGACACTTGTAATTATTTGATTAAAAACCTGTATGCTAGCTTGGCATCTTTTACTTGGTTTTGTTCACTTGAATGATGAGAAGCCCATAAACTGTGTTGATGCTACTGAGAAACACAACTGGAGCAATAGATTCTGAATCCCTGGTGCTAAACCTGGTCTGTATTTTAAGACCTGTGGTGCCACAAAACAAGTGCCAGCAGCTTTACTTTCTTTTGCCACACCTGGGCCTGAGATTCTTTACTCACAGGCAGATTGGCAGGTAAATAAGTGTTGTATAATTTTTTTTTTCTAATTTTCTCAGAGTTATGGATATTGTTGAAGGTTAGGATATTGAATAAAGGTTGCCCCACCCCATCTCCCCTGACTGACATCTCTGCAAAGAGATCTTTTATTTTTCCATGCTGAAGTAATTGTGATTGCTGCTGACAGGCTGCACTGGCTGCCCTGCAGCACAGCAGCTCTGGGCCCCATCAGCTCACGGCTGCATGGACCTTGCAGGCTCTCCTGCCTGGGAATGCTCCACGGAGCAGAAAACAAATCCACTCTGCATCTCACATCCATACCACCAGCACAGTGCAGCATTGAAGTGGTTTTTAATAATTCTGAGCTCATAGTAAAGATGTGACATAAATGTAGAATGCATTTAAATGCCATTAGCTCTCAGTAATAGTGGTTTCATTACATGACACATGTATCCCTCATCATTTGGTTCAGACCTGCACAAAAAAGGTCTTTTGCAGAGGTCCAGAGAAATTATCTCCAAGGGGCTTTAATTTGGAAGCAGTTTGAAAAGAATAAAGAAAGAAATTATTTTATAAATATTTTTTTGAAATATGGCACCTTTCAATAACTGGAAAAATTACACTAGAGCAATTAATAGAGGTTAAAATGAGATACACTAATATGAAAGTAAAGCTCCATGAAAGAGAACATAAAATATTAGCTATTTGCTGGGATTTGCTGTGACAAAATGTATTTGGACAACAAAGATCATGAATGGCTTCTGGCATTTATAGAAATTACAATGAATGAATCAGCTGCTAATCCAGAGCTTGAGGCACTCTGGTTGTACAGATGACATTTTGAATAACTGACACTCGTGTTTAAGCCACATGGACTGCAGTGAATTTCCTATGGAACCTTTTTCCAAATATTTTGCTCACCTTGCAGTAATCCACTGTCATTTCAAATATATCTCCATTTCACTGGGTCCCAGACAACTGAAACATTGATAAAACACTTCTAAATTATTATTTCTAAGCATTTCTGATGACTGTGAGAGTGTGAAATAAAAGCTTCTGAAACTGTATTTATGTTCTCCACTGAGTTCTAATAATGCTGGGCAGCTCTGCCTTTTTAAATGTGTCACTACAGCTATTTGAAACACTATTGCACTTGAACATGTGGGAGGTCAAGAGAGGAGAAGATGAAATCATTCCATAACAGAAATATCAATTGAAATAATAGACTTTTTTTGGAAGTTTATATAAGTACCAGTTTAACAGTAGCTGCCCTTTCAGTTCATCTCAGTTATGACCTGCTAAATAAAAATGCTGTCTGAATAGTCTAGAGATGATTTAATTTCTTCCAGTGGGAGTTGGGAAATTTTTTTTTTAAAGAGGAACCTACATAGATCGAGTTTAAATCTCATGGGCAAAAATTTTCATTTCAGATTTCCAAGTTTCTGGGAAATATATTGAAATAATTCTTTATGATTTTTTTAGGAAAAAAAAAAGAAATAATGAAATAATACCTTTATTATTAATTACAAATATTCTTCAGAAATAATTTTTGTGCTGAAATTATTTTGTCTGCCATAGAGGGAACAAATTGAGGGCCAGTCAATTTGTGCAGTTTTAATTCTGATATTTACTGTATGTCTTAGAAAGTAGATAATGAGATTTCAATTATTATTCAATTCATGGATTTGTCTTTGCACATGATCACAGTGAATTTGGTGGAAAAACTACCAATGAAAGCAAGACTTCACCCTGCATTTTGTCCAGGGAGCCACTGCTGGGAGTGAGCATGTCTGGGTCTTGTGGTGATCTTGGTCCTTGCTAGGATGTCTCTGTGGAAGTTTTCTTACTGCCTGATGAGCTTAGCTAATGACATTTTCTGTGAAAATAATATTGTGGTTAATTATTAATAATGTTGCACAGTGATAGTATCTCTTTCATACATCTTTTATTAGTATTTTTGGAATTATATTGTTCTTTGCTAAACCCATTTTTTTAAACTTTTTGAATCACAGTAAAAAATTAAAAGAATAAAAAGATTTGCTTGAAATGTTAGGGTTGTATAACAGGTTTCTGATCTTAGAACTTCTGAAACAGTTCAATCAGAAAATTTTGAAGTAGGCTTGAAACATGTTTTAAATTAAAAGTCTCTAAGTCAAAAGGAGGTCAGTTTTGTGCTTATTGAACATTTGTGTGGATAAAAGACTAAGAAATCAAGGAAAATGCACCCTCTCTTTTGTAACTAATGAATTCTTTCATATTCCTAAATTACTGTGTCTGTCTCCATTCTTTGTATCTGAAAGACTGCATTTGTTTATACTGACAAAATACATTTAACACAATCAGATTCTAAAAATTACATTAAATATGGGCTATTTATTAGTTTTTAGTGTTACTTGAGTGGTCTGGATATTTTGTCTCATTTTAGATAAAGCATATTTTGCTTGCTGATCAGTTTTGTTTTGTGCAAATGCAGGTTAAATTTTGAAGTTCTGCCCTCCCCCCACAGAGTGCAGACCAGACTTTGCTTTTACACTCTCCGTGCTCAGAAAGGCTCATTCCCCATCTGTAAAAAAGCTGCCAGGCTTCTGTGGTTCTAGCCTGGCTAAATTCTCCATCACACAGCAGAGCATACACACAATGGCAGAGCTCTGTCTGTGGCTTCTCTCTCAGCTGGCTGGGCAGGAACTTCTCATTTCACACATCATCCAAAACTTGCTGTAGTGATCCCACCCAGGAGGCTCGAAACAGTTAATGGGGAAGAAAAACTTCCTTTTGGATTGGGATAGTTTTTCCCTCTCTTGTCTGTGCAGAGTAGCAGAGCTCAGTTGTTGTGTGCCTCCTTCTAGAAAACACTGAATTTGCTGGAAATCAGAGATATTTTGCAGGGGTCCAACATTAAACCCACTGACTCTTGCCTGCATTCTGCTGTGTCCTTCACCTGCTGAACCACAGCATTTGTATCTCAGCTTTACTGAAAATTTCATTCAGCAGTTTATGGACTGTATTTTAATTTTGGTAATGTCAATAAGTTATGGATGAGCAGTTGGATATCTGTCTTACCACAGAAAGGATATACAGCATTGGGAATGTCAGGGAACATAATTAATAGAGTTCTTAAAACCCAGATCTGTGAAAATATTGGGTACAGTAGGGATTTTGCTGGATGTAGAAAAATATTAAATTCCTTAAAATTGGAATTTGAAAGTCAGTGATTCAGAATTTGACCTAAATCACACCGGCATAAAAGTAGAATTATTTCTTTGAAGCTAATGGGATTTTCTGGAATTAATAATGTAAATAAATACAGTATTTCTAGGTAAGCTGATAACTTGGAGCCATCTTCTTCTTAAAAAGAGAAAAAAACCAAAAAAAAACCTGAATCTTAATTTTGTACAGCAGTGCTACCTTTTTTCTTTCCAAAGTCCAGAGTAAAGTGGAAACTTTACACTTTGGAAACTTTATACTTTAGGACTGGACAGTAAAGCAGTCACATATGCCCCACTGTCAAAGCCTGTATCCTATTCTGTAGGACAACAACCATCTCTCTGGGTCCATTGTTCTGCAATTTTTTTAAAAGTCTGTGTCTGCTCATCTCTTAAAAAAAAATTAGAAATAGTTTGCCCCTTTTACAGATGTGTTTTGTTAAATCCTGCCTTTGTGTACAGATTTGTTAGGATTACCTGTGTGGAACACAGGAAAAGCCAGGCACAGGGTGCTCAGTGTTTGTATGCTGCAGAAATTCGCTAGAATTAAAAAAAAAAAATCACCATAGAATTTATGAATTTATTTTGGCAACTTATTTTAAAGCAGTTAATTATTTATATAAATGAGGCAGAATTATTGTGAAAAATCCAATAAAAAGTTCAATTAAAAACCTAAATTATAAGTTTAATCAGAATCTTCAGCAGCATAAAACCTGATTTGCATATAGTCTTACTGAAAAATGCTTTCTGTAAGATGAATATTGCACTTTTGTGCAGTCTCAGCTCTATTAGTTATTTCTGCTGCATAAATGATCATATATCATTTTATTGATGGCAATTTTCTCTGCAGCTACAGTTCCTGTAAAAAAGAAATCAGTAGCTCTCCACCTTTATACTGAGAATTCAGAAGGTTTCTCTTCTTTGTGTACGAGCAGTATGTGAATCAACACAAATTAGAAAATCCAGAGTGTTCCAAGGGAAAGCTGTCCCTATCCATCCATTTCCTGTTTAGTTATACTGAATTGTTTCCCTGCCATCATAAAAATCACATTACTGCAGTAATAGCAAGTTTCAGAAAAGCTTTCTCATTATGAGTAAAAGCCCATCAATCTCAGAGTATCAACCACAACAGAGAGCAAGTGGGGAGGTTGGTGTGCTCGGGGTCGCAAGGAGACCTCAGGGGAGCTGCTGCCATTGACTGGGGAGGGAAACTGCTCTGGAAAGCTCCACCTCCCTTGATGCCACTTTGTTTAGGATGAGAGACAAGGTCACACAAGAGAGAATTCAACCCCAAATGGTGGAATGGCACTGGCTAAACTCTACAAGAAAACTGCTTTTAGCACCACAGAATAGTCAGAACAGGACGTGAACACAACCTGCTCCTCTGATAGAATATATTCTGCAGAGTCACGTCTTCAGATTTTGATGTGGTTTCGTTTTTTGGTTCTTTTTCATCTTCTTTCTCATGCAGTATCCCCAGGCTTAGTGTTTAGATCTCAGTTATGTAAATGTACATTTATTGAGGCTGAGAATAGTGAGTCAATGGAGACCTTGCTCCACAGATGCCTGTACATGACTCCTTGGTTATACTTGTGATAGCAGTGATCTGTTTAAGAAAAGTATTTGACTAACAATGATTTGTGGACAAATAAGCATAATGCAATAAGTGAAAAGTACACCTGTATATTCATACTTATGCGAGAGGCTTCTTAGTTCAGGATGAAAAATTGCTGTACAGTGGTTGTGGTTTTCCACAGCAGAACTCCCTTCATTCATTCTCCAAGGAGGAATCACCAAGGAACAGTGATCACTACCACCTCCATTTTTTTGCACAGCCCTGTGTTCCATCGTTCAAATAATTCCACAGCTCCCACAGATAAGCTGCTGAGGAGGCAAGGGAGTATCACTCTCCTCTCTTTTCATCTGGCAGCAATGCAGCAGGCTTGGTTGATCAACGTCTGTAATGAGGGCTATAAGAGAGCACAGATATTTGGATCAAAGGGTAATCTCTCTCTTTTATGTAACTGCAGAGCCTCACATATCACTAGATTATTCTCTGCACTTGCTGTAAATAATTCTCCACATCAGAGCTAAGCACTTTGCAACCATTGCCTCTAAATTATAAGATGATCTACACCACCTCCACCTCTGTGCAGTTCCCTGACCTAAGGTTCCTTACTTTCACTCAGCTCCAGCTGCAGATTTATGATCACAGGATTACATTTTCTCTCAAGGGGACATTTTTCTTACCAAACAGAATTTGTTTTTTATTCAGCATTTCATCATCACCTATTTTTATTACTATACTTTGGAAAGTGTGGTGAAAATATGAACTTATTTCTGTTTATTCAATGAATAGCTTAGAGCTGTAGCATGGGTGGGAGCAGGTGTACTTCCTCTGGAGGGGTTTCAAGGAGAACCATCCTGTCCACGTTGTCTGTGTGCTCAGTTGCCTCTCTAGGTGGCCTCTGACAGGTAAGGAGGAGAATGGACTCTCAGCCCCAAAATCTTTTTTTACAGCAGTATCCATAAAGACACGTGAATGCTGTGATATAGAGTGAAGAGACATTCAACACCTTGGTATCTAAAGAAGTGCTCAAGGCTGTGCATTTCCCTGTGGTCCTGACTTAGAGCTGTACATACACCTCTGTGGCTGCACAGCTGTGGGGGCTGAAATTAGCACAGTGCTGTAGCTTTCCATCATTCTGATGTTACCCCACAATGTCTAGAAAAATGCATATGGCAAAGGAATCTGGGAAAGCAGGATTTGTGAAGGCCCATGGAGTGGTTTTAGAAAATCTGGAACTCTATTTTAGCCTACTCATATGGCAGGATTACAGTCCTTTAGAAAAAGAATGAACTCCATTAGGAAAAATCAAGCACAAAACAGCTGTTGGTGTATGGCCAGTGCCATGGAACAGAAATAACCTTATCTGTCTGAAAAGTGAGACATAGCAGGCCTGGACTACTGTACCTATTCCAGGTTCAGCATGCCTCAGGGGTGAATAAGGTAATTTCATGGCTGAGCTTTCACTGTCCTCATTCCATAGGAGCAGATACCCAGGAGAAGACAGTTTTACAAAGTGTTTTCCATGGGGAGGGTTGGAGGGGGAATGACCACAGCAGCGAGTCCTGTGCCTGCCTTTCCTTTGGTTCTATTCTGTGTGTTTCTATTTTGTTTGGTTCTATTCTGTGTGTTTCTATTCTGTTTGGTTCTATTCTCTTTGGTTCTATTCTGTGTGTTTCTATTCTCTTTGGTTCTATTCTCTTTGGTTCTATTCTGTGTGTTTCTATTCTCTTTGGTTCTATTCTGTGTGTTTCTATTCTCTTTGGTTCTATTCTGTGTGTTTCTATTCTGTTTGGTTCTATTCTCTTTGGTTCTATTCTGTGTGTTTCTATTCTCTTTGGTTCTATTCTCTTTGGTTCTATTCTGTGTGTTTCTATTCTCTTTGGTTCTATTTATTCTGTTTGGTTCTATTCTGTTTCACACCTCACACACGTTGTGTCACTCCCCCTGAGCCGTTGGCCTCTGCCATGCCCCTGGACACCAGGCCAATTTCCAGTCAGGTTCATTGTAATTGTCACCTGCCGCCGTGAATTTTCTCCAAATCCACCTTTGTGTCAGGCTTTGCTGCTCAGTTTCAGGTGTCATCACCCTCTTGTGATAGGCACTGTGATAATGAGGCAGGTAAAGGGCAGAGCAGAAATTCAAAGGGTAATGAAAGGAGTGAAATACAGGGCATACACCTCACAAGAGGAGTAAGGCAGTCTGTTGAGATAGAAGGAATACACTGACAGGCTAAACAGAGATGAACCTGTTAATGCTTCAGCTCTAGTGGAGCTGAGTGATCATGATTGCTGGTGGGCTCTTAACTCACCTCTTACTGAAAACAGATGCACTTGGTGCTCCTGCTTGTGTCTATTCACACAAGGGTCAGTGTGCATGGAGAGGAGAATTCTGCAAAATGCATACCCAGAAGGGGTGCAGAGTCATTTTTATAATAATCTGGGAGACAGAATACAGCAGGGACAAATTTGTCACAAAGATACTGAGGCAAAAATATTTGTGACAAAATTTCAAAAGAGGAATAAATTCAGGAGAAGCATAAAGAATTGCAAGCTCTTGAAATTGAAACCAGAGAAACATTTGATGAGTTGCAAAGAAAAATAGAATTTGCTCAGTGAGCAGAGGTTTAGCTGAGGTGAAACCAGAGATGCTCTTCTCATAGAATTGTTTAAGAATATATAAGAAATAAACCTTAGAGCTTACTCCACAATGTGCTACTTATCATAGATGATGAAGGAAGGGACAAAAGTCTATGAAGAGAAACATAATGCTTCCTTGGGCATTTCATTGAGTGCTTTAAATCACCTTCCATGGATGAAACATGAGCTTTTAACTGAGGTTCATGGAATCCTAAATTATATATCTCAAGTAGACTAACAAGTACCAGGCACGGAGATTAAAAAATTCAGCTGGTTAAAACCCAAAAGGTCTGGTAAGACAGATCAGAAGTAACGTTTGAAGTTAAGTAAAGTTGACAACATACATTTACAGAGTTCAAATGGCAAATGAAAAACATCAACAGTGAAGCAAAAGGAAGAGACCCATCTTTCACATATAATTGAAATACCTGAAGGTGCAATGCTCAGACAAGAGGAAATAAAACAAAATGCCAAATGTAAGGGATATTACTCGTGACTTTACACCACCAGATAAAGAACTAATATGAACAGGAGGGAAAACTAAGTCATGAACAAGTTTAGTTTAATATTTCCACATGTATAAATGACGCTGAATTTTGCTGATTGAGGTGTTGGTGCCATAATTATTTTTTTCTTTCTTTCATTTGACATATTGTGACTTTGATTGTGACTTTGTGCCACAACCAGTGTCTGTTAGGCTTTGAGCTGGCTGTGCATTCTCAGCCACATGCAGTGGCAGACACTTGCTGAGTGGCTTTGCATCTTACTGAGGAATGACGAGCCATAACTGACTGCAGAGCAATGCCTTCATTTCTGAGTTTGGGGCTTTTTATTCCAGCACCCTTAGCATTTCTGTGCCTGTCCAAACTTTGTAACATAGCCTGTGAGGTTTCCTCTCTTCAAATACTTTTCTTCTCTCCAACCAGCAAGGTCTGTTCTTTCAAAAGAATGCTCTGTGGTTTTTATCTTCCCATTTTCAAGGTTGGTTTTGAACCTGCCACCCTCGGGTGGCCCAACAGCACAGATTTGTCCTGCTGAGGGGAACCTGGACTAAACCTGCACAATCCAGAGCAGAGGAGGAGAGCAGGAAGGTGCACGTGAGCCTCCCTCAGTGCTTTCCAAGGGCTGTGCTGGTGCTGCTGGCTGGATCCCTCTGCTGATCCCAGGGACAATGAGATTTGCTCCACCAAGGGCTCTCCATGGGCTGAGGAGCACTGCACTGTTCTGTAAGGGTCTCTCCACATAGCTCTAATTGGGAATTTAGACACAAAACTCAGCTCCTGTTTCACTGCATGTTGCATATCCTGTAGCTTTTCATGGAAGCATAAAGGGAACTGTTCAGTGTCTGCCTAACAAGTGCATTTCTGGGACTGCTTGTGCTGTTCCTGGTGCCCAGTGGATGATGCCACCTGATTCACAGCACCTGAAAGGTTTAAATGATACAGCAACTGCAAGAGCAAAATGTTGGACAAGACAGGCTCTCTAATTAAAGTGGTAAATGTTATATTTTAAAATATTAACAAAGACTGGAAAGGGAACAGATAAAAGGAGAAAGGAAACATTTAATCTGGATAAATCTCACCCCAGAACAGGTGAAAAAGACTGTGCCCATGAGCTAGATGAGCTATCAAAACAGGAGACAGGCCAGCTGCCTCTTGAGATAAGAGTCTTACACGTTGTCAGCTGAAAGGAAAGGAGATTGTTTTTTCCCATATTCACAATACATCCACACATGATGGTCTAGCTGGTGGAGGGGACAGGTGAATGTACGTTCCGCCTCAATCTCATAATTCTTTTCAGCACAGAATCAGGTTGGACAATTTTAAAAGTTTCTCTTCTTTTAGCTAATGCAATAAAATTTAATGTCATAGAAGTTACTCCTTGAGCTTAGACATGCCTAAATTACTTACAAGCAGACTGATTTTATCTGTCAATCAGGAATCCATTATAATTGGTAGTTTGTTCATATTTTTTAGCAAATATCAAGTAGAATCAGAAGTTCTTACCTTCAGAGGTTAGTTCAATATGTCTTGGGTATTTCTGATTGTAGAACTTTGTGTTGTTAGTTAGTATGCAAATTCACATATCAGCCCTCTGTAGCCTGCCACTGAATTTTAATGGAGTCCAACTAAAGTACTGGAGTAATGATAAAGTACTAAAAGAATAAAGATACACAAGTAGGGAGAAAAAAAAAATTCATAAATATTTGCCTGGATATTCCTTAGCCTGTGTCTTGGTGTGAATTGTTCAGGGTGTTGTGGCTGGTTTTGCTGCCCCTTGTGCCATGGAGTGAGAGGAGGAGATTCCTGTGATTTCCCAGTTGAGCAGTCAGAGAATACCAGGGCAGCCATCAGCTGCAGACTTTCTCCCAGAAAAGCACTGTGCCCATCAGCCTGGATGCTGATGTTGCAGCCAGCACAACCAGACACTGCTGGCCTGCCCTTAGTGCCTGTTCAAGACTGGATTATTACAAATGCTTGAGAAGCAGCAGGACTCACATGCATGGGGTCTGTCAGAAATATTCAGTAATTCCCATCCTGATGGGAAGGGCAGAGGTTGCTCCTCACAAAGGAGATTGAGTAATGTATAAATCTGTCAGGAGAATGTAGAAATATATTTTATATATTTTGGTTTAATTTTCATGATCTCAAACCATATTTCAGACACCAGAGAATACTTACATGTAGGTGTCCATTTCACAAACCAAAAGTGATCCATGCCCATACATATTAATTTCTGGAGATTTGGTGGGTAGGGGCTGCAAAATGTGCACACTAAACTTTAGGCAAGATAACACTGAGCTGGATTGAAAAGCTGCTGGAAGGTCTTCAGAGTAATTTCTAATGGTAAGGGAGAGACTGTGTAAGGAAAGTTTCAGTTGCTTGTAAATAAAAGATGGAAATAATTCAAGGGCTGAATTTGACCCTAGCTTTTAGAAGACTGACAATAAATGAGGCCCAACCTCATTTGTGGTGTCTTATGAAGATATATTTGTTACAATTGTCAGTAATGAGAAGCAAAATGAAGTTTATCTTACAGAGTGTTTTCTTTTCTTAAGACGCGTGTGAAAACTTTAACAAATATTCTTAACTGAGAGGATGCTAAGAATGTTCAGAAATTTTCTCTCATTCTGAGAAGAGGAAGTCTTCAGGCTTCTTCCTCTGGGTGTTCTAGATTTGACAATAAACTGAATTCAGATTCTTAAGGGTAAAATCATTGTGAATTTATTATTCTACTGTTAACTGCTGTCTCTCACAATTCATGACAGTTTCAAATGTTCTGTTTTGAACTTGAGTGGATTAGAGGATAGGTGTTTGAATGTCAGGATTTAAGTTTTCAAACACTGTCTTATGTTCAGCATTTTTCTCTTAAAAGAAAGTCAAAGTTTTTTGCACAGTCCTTATGAGCCACAAAAATAAATTCTTCAAGAGGAAAAATCAGCATGTTTTGAAGATTTGCAATAAAACTCTTGGCTGTATATTGGTAGTGTTCTGTACAGTGGGTTTATGACTGGAACCATGCCATCCTTTTTTCCCCAAGGTATAAAGACAGAATGTTCATGTTTTCCAGATACTGTTTTCCTCTTTTCCTAACTGCCTGTCTCTTTCTGTATATGTGTATTTTATAAACAGACTTTCAAAGGGGAAGGAGTGGGGAAGGGCAAGGAAGAATTATCTGGAAGATATTATCTCCTTTTTAGAGTTAGGAGTTATTAGCACAGCAACGAAAATAAGGAAGAAACAACTACTGGTGTTTGCTTCTCTTCTGCATTAAGCCAGATGTGTTTAAACAAACCCACTGCTTGGGCTTCTTTAAACAGGGGGGATAATCTGTCTTGATCAGCAAAAGGTCCACCAGCCCCAGCACTGGGAGGCTGTAGAGGCATTTTGGCATCCCCTGCCTGTGGTGATTTCCAGCTCTCTCACCAGAGCTCCTGGGCTGGGACACGGGGCTGGGCTGGCAGGGAGGCGTCACCTCCAACACCCGTGCAAATTTATTTAGCAGCATCTCCACACATCCTCTCTATAAGCATCTACACAAGCATCTCTGTAACAGCAATACTGTGTTGCACAGGCACAGAGCCCAGCAGATAATATGTGCTTTTAATGAACCAGTGGCGATGGGAAGGGGGAGAAAATCCCTTCTGTCTGCACCAGCTCTAAAAATTTTACTCTATGCTTTTTAAAATACCAAATGGCTCTCTGAGAGCACAGGAATTGATTTACAAAGTTGGCTTTTTGGTGTGAAAAATAAGCTAGCAGATAAAAAACTTTATTGTTGTTGTTGACAAGATCTGTTATAAAGCTGTGGTATGTATGGAGAGAAAACGAAGAAAGGACTGATTTTGTTTTGGTCAGAAGTTTATGTCATTAATCTACTCTCAGGGTCAGTTGGAGGTGTGAGCAGAAAATAAATTCCTGTAACATAATAAAAATTCTGATACTACCTTTCCCTGCAGCACTTACTGGCTCCCCTAATGGGAAGTCATAGTTTACATGTATATTAAAAAAATGTAATTTATCTCAACTTATCTCAGAAGTTTCTGGGTTACTAGGAACTAGTCTGGAAAGCAGTCTTAAAAAAACCCTTACTCTGGAACTTTGCAGGAAGCTTACAGTATTATAGAACATGTTTTATCAATTGGAAGAGTTTTTTTCTTTTTATTTTATATTTTTGTCAGGAACAAGCAGATAAATTGGATTACTTTAGCAGGAATAACCAGCTAAATTGGATTAACCAGATGAACTGATAAAATCCCTTCACATTGCCACAATGCCCAGGGATTTCTTCCTGACATCTCTATTTCTATTGACATCTTCCTCCCCCTCATTGTTTGAGATGCTGAAATGTTTTTCAAATTGTGTTGTCAAGTGACAGCATATGGTAATTTGGGTGTAATATGATCAAAAAGCTTGATGACTCTTGCTCTAGGATATGGGAAAAGGTAAGGGTCTGTTTCCCTTGAAACCCAATGTCTCTCACCATAGGCTTCCTTAAAGAATGCCATCATTAAATAATGCCATCATTAAAGAATGCCATCAGTAAAGAATGCCAGTCAGCTCTTCCCTGTTTACCCCTTGCTGTCCATCCTCCTTCACCTCACTACAGGACTTGTTTTCCACCTCTGACAGGTTCTGGAGCCCTAAAATCCCCTCTGCTTAAGATCTGGCAGAATTTCCTTTTGCTGTTCTCACTCCTGTGTAAGGAAACTCGTTACAATTCAGTGACACTCCAGTTTCTCTTGGAACTGTACATTCCTGGCCAGTGTGAGAAAGTCTCAAACCGTGTGATGGTAAAATTTAGAGTGTGCCAAGTGCCTTGGGGGCATGCACAGGTGACAAACCAGAGCTGCACTCTGCTCCCAGTGAGAAGCACCATTAGGTCAGTGGGCTGCTGTGTTGCACAGGCATAGAGCCCAGCAACAATTTCAGGTACTGAAATTTTACCACTCTGCTTGTTAAGGCCACCAGTCACAGCCCCAGTGCACTCAGTGGTGCACACCTCTCTGAAGGGCCTTTAGGAGTTGCTCCTGGGAAAGGCATGGAAAACAATCCTGTCCTGGGTTTATTTGGTTGTACTTGCAGTGATGTGACTTGAGGGGCAGGAAAGAACTGGGAATGACAGCTAGAAGTATAAATACACAGTAAATATACAGTAGAAGTATATATATATTGTATAGATACACAGAAGTATAGTTTTTTCCTGCTTCCATTTGAAATGCTGTGCAAAACTCAAAGACACTATTTACAGAATATTAGCCCCTTTTGTTCATTCTTTGCTCTCTCGAAGGCATTTCTATTATCCATTCACCTTTGTGTTCTCCCTCTATTTCACAGTTTTTCTGCAAGGATGGGGCCTTTCACAAAAAGACCTTTTTCAAAATTCACTCTTATAACACAAGGTGAAAACTGATTTTCACAGATTCATATTCAACTCGTGCCTGGATTGAATTAAAACTACAGAAGGACAGTGAATACATTTTAATGTTTGTCTCCATTCATAGTAGTCTAATGGGATCCATGAAAGTGTTTGAGGTGTGAAACCCATAACAGGTTTGTGCTAAGTATGCATTGCTCCTATGACTATTTCAGCCTCATGCTTAGGCTGTTGGTTGTTTGGGGACTACAGTTTTTATCCCTGCTCTGTGACAGACTCATTATGTTTTTATTTGTTTTTAAAAAATGTTGAGAATTTAAATATAATTAAAACTTGTTTCACATCTTGACTACTTAACCATCTTTGTTACTGAGTTCTGGGCTTAGAGCAAGGGACATTGAATGTTGCCTGCAGCTTACATATAATTTCTTTTTTATAAGTCAAACCCTTAAGAAGCACAAAGCTTTTTTTAGCAGAGTTTCAGTGAAAGCTGTTTGGCCAGAGGGATTTTTTCACTGCCACGTGTTACATCCCTCCATAGAAGTACAGCTGCCATTTCAATTTGTCTCATGTATATCTGTGTGTCTGCTGTAACCGTGCAGACTTGTCTCCTAAATCTGTTGTCACTAGTGCTAGTCTGGAACAAAACCTGGCTCCACAAACATGCTGTACAAAGAAATGCTAGGTAAAAAGTAGTATAGGTAGGAAGTGGCACAGACCTTCAGGTCAATTTTCACCAGGCTAATCTACCACCCAGTCTACATGGCCCAGTTTTTATTCAGTTATTCAAGGCCTCTATTGGTTCTCCCTTCCACATTCTCTTTCCTTTGTTCTTTACACTTTTTTTATGCTCTTGTTTCTCATCCTTGGACATCACCTCCCACCCTGAGGTGCCTACAGATCCCCAGCTCCTCTTTGCCTCGCTGTGCTCTGAACTCAGCATCATTTCTTTAGTGCCGCTGCCACAGGACTCAAGGGAGCACCAAGTCTGGGACAAGCCTGAATTGGGAGGAGCTGCTGACTCCCTGGAGGGCAGAGAGGCCCTGCAGAGAGATCTCAGCTGGGGGCAGTCTGACAAGAGCCAGTGCCAGGTTCTGCAGCTGGGACAGGGCAGCCCTGCTGGTGTTTGTACTGGGAATGCTCTCAGGCACAGGCTGGGATTGCTGGGCCTGTCCTGGCCAGGGCCAGCAGCTGCCTGGGCCAGGGCCAGCAGGACCTGATGGGTCCCTTCCAACTCAGCATGTTCTCTGGTTCTTTTTTATTTCCTAATAGCAGAAAACCCCCCTCAAACTTCTCTCATTTCCATCCCTCAGGTCTCACCCACTTCCCTAATAAAATGGGCACCCAGCTGTGGGGTCTAGGCCACATCTGTCCACAACTGGCTGGGCTTGTGGCCGTGTGAGGGACTCCCAAGGGAAGCAGAAACATCAGTTTTAGTGAAAACTCCAAATGTTTCACTTATCCAGAATAAAAGATTCAGTTTTTATGGTAATGCACATCTCCATACTGCTCTTCCTTTAACTTGGTAAAAAAAAAAAAGTAAATTTTTAGTATGAAAAATAAAACCAAACCTATAAAAATTTCATGATTTCCTCCGAAGACAGGCTTGGGGATAGGGGAAAGCACATTTGGCTTGAAGATCAACTTATAAAATGGGTTGAGAAGCCAAATCTTGACAGATTTGGACAAGACTGGAAAGCTTTCCTTCCACACTGATCCAGTGAGTAGGTGTTACTGGTTTGGAGGCACTTTACCCTTCTAACCTGCCTCTCTTTAAAATTCTAAATTTTAAAGTGTTTGTTGAAAAGCAAGCTACAAAGTTAGAAATTGGAGGATTCATGTCATTATGCTTAAGTTGCCTTAAAGCTGAGTATTTAGTCTCTGCCAGCTGTCTTCAGCCACCTGTTTTTCTGTGAATATCCCATCCTTAGATTGGTTCCCAGGGAAATGAAATGAGCTGTCCCTGCAACCAGGCTTTGATGTGAACAAAATAAGACTTAAACATACCTGGTAGGATTATATTTCCCATACTCTGAGACATAAGTTAGTGCTTTCCTCCCTAGCTTACTGACTCAAATCCAGTTTGATATCTGTTTCTGTGCATTGCATTGTTTACACTGTTTGCTGGCAGGTAATGGGATTATTTAGATAAAACAAGCAAATGTGTTTTATGCAAGTTTCCTGCCAGTATGGCCATGTACATATGACAGGTACTAGACACATGATTTTATTTGGTTGAGATGAAAGGAAAAGCTGTACAAATAGTTTCTCTCACCAAGCAAAAGTGCAAAGCAAAATATTGCACTGCAGGATTTTAGAAACATGTAGGAAAAGCACTCTCAGAATGTTGTGGATTTGTCAGTTTTTGCTAGAGGTAGCTGACTTTGCTTTTGCTGAAACACTGCAGGAGGCAGAGATGAAAATCCAGGTTATTTTCCATTTGCTCCTGCATGTCTTCATGGACCAAATGTTAGATGTAAGGTCAAGTCTGGGAGGGAACAAGTAGATATCTAGCATTTAAAAAGAGAGAGATCCAGCTGGCAATTTAAGAGACGTTTGAGAGAACAGTGACAAGGCTATCAGAGGCTGAGAACACATTGTTGTCTTTACTTGCTAGTAACTTTGTTTCATCTATTGCTTTATTAAGATGTAAATATGGAAGAAAGAAATGAGATAGGGAGTATTATGGGGGTTTTACTACAAGATTTTTGAGAGGAGGGAGACACAAACATAGCAATGATTTGGTTTACCTGAGCTGCTTAAGAAAATGTGGCTCCAAAAAATCTGTAATTGGTGAAATGAGGAAGGAGGGTTGAAAGATTAATCAGGCAGGGGGTTTTATGTTCATTTTTTAATACTGAAAAAGCAGTCTCAGGAAAATGAATAATTCTATTAAAGAGGGACAAAATAGGGGAAAAGAAGATGGCAAAGCACCATGTTTTTGCAGTACCCACTGCAGCTGAATTGCTGAGAGCGAAGGTCAGGCAGGACCTGGAGGCACTGAGAGAGCACAAGCAGCAGAGATACAGGAGAGAAGCAGGTATGAGTGTTCAGAGAGGTGGTGTCTAATTCTGATATCATTCACACCAGTTAATAGCAGAAACTGCTCCACAGGAGCCAGAGGAATTTCACAGCTTAAAACTGGTGGGGGGTTTAGGACTTTTGACTCCTGCTTGAAAAAGAAATGTCCTGACTGAAATCTGAACCCCTGGAATTGAATTTAAGGAGGAATGATGACTCACTCTTGGAAATAGTACTGTGGATGCCTCAGGACTGGCTATACAATATTCTTTTCCTGATTATTGTGATGATGACCTGAAACCTGCACAAAGCCATTATGCAGCATTGGTAGTTAATGAGGTTGTGCTTTAGGAGTTGTGCTGGTTTAACTGAGATTAGTTTGTGATGTGTGACAAAGCAGCAGCTGGGTCAGGGAGCCTCTGTGTAGAGCTGGAGCTGCTGTTTTCTGATGTCCTTGGGGCTGAAAGGAAAGCTGCTAGGGCACTTGGATACAGCAAAAGGGGGAATTTTCTGAGACAGATCTGTAGGTTACAGGACAACAGTTCATCTGGGAATTGAAGACATTCATGTTCTCTAATGCCATCATTATTACAGTGCTATCCTAGGTAATTTTTGTTGGAAAAAGTAGTAGCAATTCTTATTCTTAGGCTGCCTGCCACTTCATATTATAGAGGGTTCTTGTAACCTTTATCTGAATGTTTTCAGCACCTCATCTGCTTGCAAAAGACTTGAAATTCAGTGAAGTGGAAGGCTTCAGGGTAATAAATGTTCACAAGTAGAATCACCTGGGAATGCTCTGTGAAAGATTTAGAGGTTTTCTGTTTGAAAATTGCTGAATCCCCTAAACTGAATCTTTCCTGATCCCAGACTTTGGACAGATGCAGAATGGAAGACCTGGTCAAAATGAGAGACAGGAAAAGACATTCACAAAATGGCCATTATCAACAAAGAAAAGGAGACAGAAAATTGTCTACCTGAGAACAGCCAGGCACCCAGCACTTAAAATACTAAGAATTCCTCATATGGGAGGCTCACATTTTAATTGCTGCTCCAGATTAATAGCCTGAACCTGTACTTTTAATGTGCAAGATGAATGCCACAGTGTCTGAGCTCTGGGGTTTTCCTTTCCTCCTTCATTGGAAATGAGAATTTGATCTTTGACACACATGATTTTGTTAACAGCATGGATACTCCTAGGGAGCTGCAGGTCTCTTTGCAGGTACAAAAACACTGGCAGAGCTGAAAGAGGAAGTTGGACCTCACCTGCAGAAAAGTGGCCTCACCAAAAATGCACTGAATTAGATAGACCTGAGCCATATCATCTCAGCCAAAACAGTTTTAAATCAGTGTGATTCTAAAGCTGGAGTTACTGCAGGACCAGATGAGCCACAATTTGTAATACTTGTGGCATGCTCAGCCCAGACTGGGTGGTCTATTTTCAGCACAGATAGAATAGTTCTTTCTGTGACAAGATGTTTCCAAAACAACTCATCTGAAAGATGAAGCTATTCTGTAACTCAGATTACCAGTAGGGAAAAGTCTGTCAGTTCATAAAAGGTATAACTTCTAAACTCCAAATTATATGGCTCTTAAGGTGACTGAGTCTATTCCTTATTGATTCCAGAGTGTCCTCCTCTACAAATACTTGGATATTTACACTTTAGTGGTGTATGTCTGATAAAAAAAATGAGATGGACATTTCTGCAATTGCTCTTTTGCAGCAGGTGAAATCATTAATCACCTGCAGTACTCCCCCACTGCAGCATGCCTGGGGATAGTAAACACCCATTAGAAACCAGCAGCAACAGACTGTTCTCTTCTGAGCTGCATGGTTCCCTGTAATGAAAATGTTAGTCAATAGAGGATATTTTACCCCATTGAAATTCTTTTCTATCTGAGATGTGAATTTAATGGTAATGGAAAGAGCTCAGGTGATGGTTCTATAAACTCACACGCTCTGTTATTTCACTGTAGTCACACAAAAGTATTTTTGCTACTTCTGGTCTGTTGGACTAACTTCATAAGTAAATTTTTCATGCAGCTCCCACATCTTGTCTGTCCTCAGAAAAAGACGAAGGAATATTACTGTAAGGAGTGGGGACTATTGTCCATGGGGCAGAGAATTCAATCTTTCAAATCATTCAACAACCAGAAAGGAAACTGAAAGGTAACTATGGTATTTATTTTTATAATTTAGTTTAATGTGGGAGTCAGACGTTCAAGTAAGTACTCGAGTGATGTTGATGCATCCAAGTAATCTTCCCATGTAGTGTTTTTTTTCCCTCTATAAAATGGAGAAAATGGCATTTTCTTACTTTAAAAAGACTGAAAAAATAATTACAACATTGAAATACTTCAGGAACTCGAGGCTGAAGAGCAGCATATTTCTTCCATTATGAAAACTACTTGCCCCAAGTTTATTCCATTTAATCCCACTCTTTGTTTATTAGATTTTATTATTATCAATACAGTTTGCACAAAATTACATGGAAAGCCTCCTTAAATCCTCTCCAAATCAGGTACTGCATTCTCTGAACAGCACTCAGTGAAACAAAGGTCCAAGAGCAAGCTAAATGAGGAAAACCTTGGAAAACTGACTAGAAACATTTTCAAACCAACTCTTATCTACAGTATGATGCTGATGGTTGCAGGGTAAATGAAACAGATATTCACAGCAGTTTAAAAAATGCTGGTTATTGGCAGAGGGTTTGCATGTTACCAGTGTATATGCCTTTATATATGCCATTTGCATGGTACCAGTGTATACCCCTGTCTTTAGCTCAAGTTCTGTGGGAAAGAAAACTCTTCAGACAAATGTTTACACACTTTGCTTTACACCAGGGCGTGTGAAGGCACAGCCAATTACACCAGGGTCACCTGGAATTGTAAAGAGTGCCTTGACAGAGTTTCTCTTGTCTGTGTCCTCCAAGTGTTGTTTTCTGGAAACCACAAAGCTACAAGGGAAAGCCTTCACATATGAACACTTTTTGTACCAACTGCTACGTGACTTTCTCATTATCCTTTCTGTAAAGCTCCCTCTTGCTATTGTTATTGAAATGGTTCACTGCAGACACATTTTAATGTTTCAAATAATTTTCTTTCCTTCTTTGTTTTTATTAGAGGTCAGTGTTTTGCCTCTTTTCAGAAAATAATAACAATACAGCTTTGTTGACACATTAAGTTGCCTTAAAAGGCCAGAATTTTGATGAAAGTTGGTGAATTTTTTGCAATAGGAATAAGTGTAGCTAAAGGAATTAAAAAAGAAAAAAAAGCTATAAAGACAAAATATTGAAATACAGAAATAAAATTATACACTTTTCATGCTGCAATAATGGGATAATAAAAGCTAATTCCCTAAGTGAGCTTAGCTAACAAAAACTGGATCTGAACATCAGCTACCCAAGGAATCTCAGATGTTTACAATTCTGGCATTTGCCGCTTAAACTTCGAGGCACTGGAAATTCCCAGCACTTGTGTCTGATGTGTTGTCCCAGCATAGGGTCATGATACACAAAATATCACCACATCACAAAGCTTCCAGCACCTGCCCACACAGAGTAGCACCACTTCAGAAGGCTGAGAGCATCTGCCCTTCCTGTCCTTTAGCCCAACCTTTTATACCCCTCATGTTCATGCATTGCACCTGTGTGCCTGCTGAGAGGAATGACAGGTTTGTCTTTACAAACAAACTCTGGGTCTGCTGGTGGATCAAACCAGCACTGAGAGGTAAAAGAAACAATGGGAAGGATTCCACTGATGGATGAATGAAAAAAAAAAAGATATTTGCCTTTACAAACAAACTGTAGGTTTGCTGATAAATGAAATTGGATATTGAAAGATGAAAGAAACAATGGGGAAAATCCCTAAATATTCCATGAGAATTAAAAATTAAAAAGGAGGGTTATACATTAGAGGGGATCAGGTGTTCTGGGCAGTCTGTACCTCTCAAGTACCTCAGCCAGTGGGGAAAGAGAGAAGGGAAATAGGGCTGGGAAATTGGGATAAAAAGGAGACTGCATCCTCCAAAAATGTGAGAGACCCCAGGGGAATGCCCCACGGCCTCTCCCTTTATTCGAATAAAGTAAAAGGACTCCTCTGTCTCCTTTTTGGACATAAACCTCTGATGTTTGTGGATTCATTTTCCTGACACTTCTGTTCTCTCTCGTGCTCGGTCAGTACACCTGGGCACTCCATGGCTCATTGCTTTCGGTGCTGTTCTCACCTGCTTTTCACAGGGGGAGCCCATCAGGGATGGGGCTCAGCCACAGCCCCACTCCCAGCCACCACAAACTGTGCCTACAATGTGTGACCATGGATCCACTTCAGAACATCAGTGTCCATCAGGGACTGCACAGCACTGGGCACTTTCTGGGTTTTTTTATGTCAGGAAAAGGTCTCAGAAACATGCTAAGTACCTTTTATTTTCTTCTCTATTGCAGTTCGAGCCAGAGCAATGATTACAAGGACTCCATATCAGAAGGTTTTAGAAGGCTTTATTATGAAGACTCCATGATATCAGAAGGCATAAAGTTCTTGCCTGTTTCATAGCTTGTTACAAAGGCTTAAGATTAATTCAGAAGGCTTACAGCTATACAAGTGGAACACCACTTATATACTAAATTGTTTGGCTGGTAACCAAGACCAGCTCCCTCTTACCATTGGTTAAGAGAGAGAAAACTATCTTTCTGTGTTTGTGGGAGCAGAACAGAAAAACACCTGTGGCCTTGAGCAGGACACAGCTCAGAGATATGTTTATAAAAGCTCCCTTTGAGAAAGTAGAGTTTTCCCTTGGGAAGAAAAAGCCTTAGCAAGCTTGCAGCTAGGAAAGTCCAGAAACCCAGAAGGAAATTACCACACTTCTCCCCACAGATTCAAGAACGTGAATTTGCTCATGAAACCCTCTGTGTCTACAATTTTGTAGCAATAAATTCTGAGGCCTTAAAACTGTATGTAAAAAGTTTATTTAGAGAAATTGATCCTTGCAAATTGTTCACCTTTGTGGAGATTCGCAGGTGTAAATCAAGTGAACTATTTATTTGTAATTGCTGGCTGATTTAAAAAAAATCATAATAATGGTACTTTTGTTAGGAAATTCTAAAGGCTCAGGACTAAATTACAGTTTTCAATGCTCTTTACTTTGAAAAACTGATTCAAAGAATACTTTAGAGTGGTCTGCGATTTGCTTTTCCTTACATTTAATCACTTTTAACATACTTGCTCAGAAAATAGAAAACATTACAGTATCAAGATTGCATCTCAAGCAGAACTAATAACTTCTAAAAGCTTTCATTTTACTATAGATATATTTCTGATGAAAATTATTACATTCTTCTACCAAAATTATATGTCCAGGTTCCCCACTTATTCTATTATTTTCTTTTGGCCTTTCTTCTTCACACTGGAACAAAATGAGATTCAGATTAAACCTATAGTGGAAAATAATCTTTTACTTCTACCTCCAAGTTCACTCAACTATGGTGCAGAATATTGGCAAATTTCTTTCCTTGCCTATATTTATCAGGCTCGATTGTATTGGTTAGAACCTTTATTTTTGTCAGATTTTATTTTCTTTTAAAGATGTTCTGTCTCTGGACGAAAAACCTCCCATATAGCAAAGTATTTAAATTGTTTTGGGAGCTAAAATGTGGACTACAGGCAGATTTCAACTGCTATAAATCTTTTTTAGCTTCACAAAAGTGAAAGGTTAGGTTATTTCAACGAGGCACCAGGCAAAGAATGTTTTATATGAGGAAAAGAAAGATGAATTGTTGCCAGCACATAATTCTGTATGTACGAGTTATTTGTCTAGGAGCTGTCCATCCCAACCTGTTAATTCCTAGGCAGGTTACTCTGTCAAAGGATCAATAAGGTTTGCTAACAGTGTAAAGCTGTGCAGGGGATGTTCAGACAGGATCAACACTGCCACTTTTTCAGCCCCAGCCTGAAGCCCAGCACCTTTGGGCAGGTGCCCCTGGCTGCAGCAGCAGCACTCATTTCTCCTGGGGTACAGGAGGCTGAGGAGCCCCTGGGCTGAGTGCCACGGGACCAGGGTGTGTGTGCAGGGAACAGGCACATCTTCCAAGGCAGAAATCATCCCCATCCTCCCCCCAAGGCTCCTGCTAAGATGGACCTGACACCATTTGCTGGTGCAGGACACTGCTGTCTGCAGGAGAGTGTTTTTCCAGGGCCCTGAGTGCATTAACAAGCCTTGGCTGTCTGGAGCAGCCTCTCCTGGGATCACCACACACATCCCCTCTGCTTTTCTCCTCTTCAGGACCTGTAGTTGTGGCTCCTACTCCTTCCCCAAGCTGTGTGGAGTTTCCTCCTGTCCCAGCTTGCCAAATGGGGTTTCAGAATTTACCTTGGACTTGTTTTGTTATTGCATCTTGTCAGAGGATCACTGGGTGGGCACCAGAGCATCCACAGCCCAGCTCTGCCTGGTGCTGTGGCACTGCACCTGACAGGTAAGATTGCTGCTTGGTCAGCCTCAGCTCCTGCTCTGTCTTCCCTTGTGGAACAACTGTTTCTGCTGCTCCCTGATATGTCCATTAGCTGTTTCCCAATTGCATTTACAGTGGGAAGGAGATAATGTCTCACAACCCTTGCTGAGCATGAAGTGTTATCTTTGAACTGCAAAGTGCATTTCAGGTGCAAGTGGGTCTGTCACACTTGTGTGAGGGTACTGGTTGAGTCTCGTTGCTGATTTACCCCTTAAAATGAGTTCTCCGTTTGCTAGAGGATGCTTTACTGCTAAACTTTAGGTTATTGAGCAGTTAGGTTATCTCTGGAAAGTACAGGCTGCTCCTTTGGCTCTGTTTCTGTTTATTTGTTTGTTTGGAGTAGAACCCCATAGATAGTTTTCATCCACCCTGTCTGAGTGGGAAGAAGGGATCTTTGGGGAGCCCAGCAGAGGGTGGTGCTGGGGAATCCATCCCCTGCAGGTGGCTGGGGAGCAGCTGCAGGTGAGCTCTGGCCCCAGGCAAGGGGCTGGGAATTGCTGACCCTTCAGGTGACAAAGGCCACCTGTGGCTCAGCCAGGTGAGACCTCGGACTTCTGGTGCTTGGACTGTGAGGGGATAAAATTCAAGGGTTTGCTCTGTTCTGGTTCCCTGCCTGGGGAGAGCAGCTTGGGCTGTTTCTGTGTTACTGCACCAGGAATAAATTGTTTTATGGAATGAGACATCTGAGGCTCAGCTGTGGGAAACCTGGAGTGAGTGTGGGGTGTGGGGGAGACACACAGGGACCTGTCAGGGGCCTCAGTCCCAGCAGTGACAGTCTGGGGTGGTGTGAGTGTGGCTGCCAGTCTTGTGAATGGTCAGACTGGGAAGTTTCCTCAACAGGAAATTCCAAAATCTAATTGCCAGAATAGAGGGGAAAAGAAAGGTTTTTGTGTAGCTATATTGAAGTCAGGAGGGACTAAATGAGGGAGAGACATGGAGAGCAAATCCTACAACTACAGTCCAAAAATCTCTACAAAGAGAAGACTGAGCAGCAGGAAGAAAGGATTGTTGAAATGGAAGTGCTGGAGTGAGAACAAACTGGGTTATCATAAGGAGTTGTTGGACAATTAGTTAATGAAATGTGATAATTCTTTAAGCTGGAAACAGAGACTCAAGAAGTGCCCTATTCTGGAAACTGTTGTACAAACTTAGGCTATTTAACCTTAGTTTCACTGACTCAGAATCTTACACTAAATTTATACTTGCTCTGCTTCAACAGAAAGGGTGTAAATTCATCTAACTTAGTTTTTGACTGTAGGATATCTAGGAGAGTGGGAAACAGGGACTTGAAGAAGCATAAGAAAATATCAATTATCTTTAAAAGGAGCCACAGGCACAAGTGAAAATCTTACTAAGTTAAGAGTCCTGGGTTCTCATGGAACTCTCAAGAACTTCAGCACTGTGTTCTGGCACACAGGTGTTAAACCTGCTGTGTCACTTTGAGCAACTGGACTGATAATCATTGGCCTTTGTCGTTAATCTGGCATTTAGAAAACTCCTAAACTTTTAATACACGCTTCAATATTAAAATGCCTTAATTTACATGTTTCATTTCTGCATCTTGGTTGTGAAGCTGTTACATTTAATGAGCTGTTGACGACTGGAGGAAAATTCAAATGCATCCAAATCTGGCCTCAGTTGTCAGTGAACCCACGGTTGTTTCATTTCTTCTTGGAGGATGATATAAACAGTAGGCAAAATTGTTATTGATAACAGATGTTTGCAAGACTGCAGGATAGGAGTTGGTTGCCCTGTTAGATCCTGGCTGGGAAAATGTTGCTATTCATAAAATTGCTGACTTTTAGTAGGAGCTAGAATTGTCAGTGATTGATCTTCAGATTGCTTTCATTATGGGGCTTCCACATAGAAAGAACACTGTGTTTGCTTTCATTTTTTGCCAAGGAAGGTAATTTATAATGTTGGCTCATGAATAATGGCCAAAACTGTGAAGCTCAGAGAGCTTCACCCTCAGAGTGTTTTAAGGTCAGGGCACACTGAAGATTGACATTAGGTAAACTTCCCTATGCAATTCTTCTAGACTGTTTAAATGTCTCTCTTAATTTTTTTTCCCCAGCTTTAAATCTCTCTGTCGGGACCTCTCCCATAAAACAGTTTCACTGAAGATGAGCTAGCTCTAGAAAAAAACCACATTTATTATCTGGATAAACATTTAGCATATTTCAAAAGAGTGATAGTCTTTGTTCAGTCTGATGGGAAAATGACCATTCCCCTCTCTTTGATCTCTTTTAACTGAACAATTGATACATTCCTTCACAATTTTTTAAGTATTAATACTTAGTTTTTTGAGTAGGTTTCATGATATTTCAGTGAATTTTTAATGTTTTGTTGAAATACAGCTTTTCTTCCTAGTCCATATATTTTATCACAGTAAAATTTTCTGTAGAAGATTAGAGAGAGTTTAATACAAATAATTGTGGTAGTATCAAGCTGAGTTAATTTCCCAGTGGATTTATCAAGAGGAGTAGATCACATCAAAATTAATTACAAAGTCTTCTATAACTTATTTAGCAAAGCCTCTGCTTATTTGCAACAACATTTGAGGTACTACCAATAGGAGAACCTGAAGTCATTGAACAAAACTAATTAAAAATTTGTTTACATTTAGCAACAGCAGTTCAGATCAGAATTGCCTTCCCAAGTGATAATTCATTGTCAGTTTTTTTTCTTTCATATGTTAGCTAAGGCATGCAATGAATGATTTAGGCTAATTCAAGCTTCTTTTGAAATTCACCAGCAGCTGTAACGAGAGTAACCTGTAATTCTAATCTTAGTTCACTTGAAAGTCTTAAACTGTTTTTATCAGATCTTGTGGTAAACTCTTCCTTTATATAGCAAACATTCATTTAATCAGTGAATCTTCTGTCCAAGGAACTGCCAGGTTACTGCAACACACACTGGATGCTGTCTCTAGATTGTAATTGTTCAGGCTTTTGAAATGTGAGTGTTGTTTCTAGTTAGTTTTTCACTAAGTGCAAGCAAAGTATTTCAATATATTAGTTTGGTAATTGACTAAAAAATATATTTTCCAATTGTCCAAATATAGGAAGGTGAATGCCAGAGGTTTTAATATTAGATTGGAAACTGAAGCACAATAACTGATACATTTAGAAATGCAAATGTTTTCCCTGCTCCTCCTTCCTGGCAGTGTGCTGAGCCATGTGGGCAAGTCCTTGTGCCAGCTGGGCTGAGGGATGGGTGTGAGAGTACACCTTTGTGTTGGAATCCAGGGCACAGGGAATGTTTTTCTGTTAGTTTTAGAAAGCCCTGATTCTCAGCAGAACACTGCTTTTAACCTCTGTCCCAGGGAAAAAATTGCCAAGGCTTTGGGATTTGGAGCATACAGGTGTGAGCTAGGTAGCAGTATATAGTAGTCTATCACAGGGTGAAGAATTTAGGGTTTTAGGATTTTAATATGAGAGTAAATAGGGGACAAGATGGAGGATTTTGGGTGTTGTCTCCTCTCCTTCTTGTTCTTCTTCCACTCCATTTTCTGTAGTATTGGTGGCACAAAGTTATTGGTTAGAGCATAGGTGCTATGTGAGTAGATTAGTAGAAGTTATTGGTAGTAAAGTAAAAACAAGATACATGTTAGAAAATAATTGGACTGATTAAGCTTTAAAAGTCCTTGGTTTTGGGTGTTTGCCCTCCATTTTGGTCCATTTTGTGCCTTGTTTCTCATATGCTCAGTCTGGTGTGCAGACAGAGTACTGAACTTAAGAGAAAAATAAACAACAGCCATGAAGACCAAGAAACAGAGAGTCCTGCTCGTTTTTCATCCCTGGCACAGAACTCACAGGGGAACTGCCTCCAAAGGGCCCAGGTGGCAGGTTCCTAGCCGTGTGGGGACCAGCCAAAAAACCCCACAGGTCATCACTGGGAGCTGCAGCTGCTGGGGGTGACCAGCAGTAAAAGTGCCCCGTGTCAGCAATCCTGCCCTGGCTCTGCAGGCAGAAGTGCCCGTGTGCACAGGTGGGGACAGTGCCAGAATGCCACAGCTCACATGGCCAGTGGGTTAAGATTGGAACAGACAGAAGTGATTTGCTTACATCCATCAGGAAAGCTTTCACAGACACAGAGAGGGAATCTCTCAAAAAGAGCCCTTCCTATAATGCCTCGGTCATTTGGAGTAGCAGCAGTCTTCTACTTCCAGCCCTTACTGGGGAGATTTGCCCATGAGCATCTTGATAGTTAGATGGATGTCAGTAGGATTTAAGATGGAAAGAATATTTTTTTCAAAGTATAATTGATTAACTTCTGTTTTCAATATTTATTTTTAGCTAAATGTAAAAAGCAGTAGTGATTACCCCAAGTTGTTATACTGCTCATGCATGATGGATATGCTATCTAGAACACAGATAATATTCCTTCTAACTGCATATTGCACTTCCTGCAGTGTCAGTTATATTGAATGATAAAGTTAAAACCACTCCGGGATTTAATCTTTTTTATTAAAATTGTCAGCCATATGAAAATGGAACCATCAGCATCAGTGGAAGCTGTACTGGCCCCAGCAGCTTGTTATTGATGTACTCATCACATATCACATATTGCTGAGCAGACTCTGCATTAGGTCACACATTCCTGAAATAAAAAGAGAGACTCCTCCTCCTGCCAGGGCTATAATTGAGTTTTACATAGTAGTCATCTAAACAGAACAGGAAGAGACAGTTATTCTAGCATTTACACAGAATACATACTGTGTTATTATCTCTCTTTCCTTAGTTCTAATCAGCTGCTCTGGTTTAATTCATAGTAAATTACTTTTTTTTTTTCTTTTTAATAGAGCAACTACTTTCTCTTCAGATGTAGCCTGCAGTATAGGTAAGATTTGGTGAACCTTATTTTTTAATAAGGTTTAAGTCTATGCATTTGAAAGATTTCATTGTTGATAGTGCTGAAGAAGTGAAGAATGCAGCCCTCTGTGGGCTAATGTGTAAGACTGGGGTAACTGAGTTTTTTGTTTTTGTAAATTCAAGGTCTGGAATGTCCAGTTATGGCTCTTCTATGAAACTTGAAATGCTGGTTCAAAGTCCGTCTTATTATTCTGGATCATAATGGAAACTGTGGAGACCAACACTCAGCCAACAGTGACTCCTCTGCAGGGACAATTAAATATGTGCACACAGCCAAATGATGGCCTCACTTCTGAGGTGGTGATTGCTTAATCTTCTTAGGTGAGGAACTTTCATGCTGCTCACAAACATCTGAATCCCTTCCTGCAGTAGAATCCATTTACCATTGTGCAAATATTCTGTATTAATTCTAGACCACACGCAGATCTGAGTGACATCAGAGAAAGACTGCAGTAACCCCAATTAATTTTAGGAGGCTTAGTCCAGGTTTATCCTACTCAGAGATAAAAATGTGTGTATTTATCTTTGAATTGCATGGCACAGACTATTATAATGAGGTGCATTGAACTCCATTCTCAGCAAAATTAATTTGGGGTAGTCAGTTGAAAAATATTGTTGCACACTAGATTGACAAGGTAGATGGTCCATTATCACTTCAGTTAAGGAAAATATGAATGCTAATGAATCTATTTTGCTCTATCACAACTTCTGAAAAGAAAACTCTAACACCTATGGTTTTTTTTGTTTTTTGGTTTTTTGTTTTGTTTTGTTTTTTCCTTTTTTAATTGATTAATGAGCACTGAGGATACTCGCATTTGTAGGAAAAAAAATTAAATTCTAACTGGTTGTGCAGCTTTTTTGTTGATAGGAGTTGCATCCTTTCAACAGAACACTTTGACATTCCTTAAAAAAGTTGAGTCCTTTAAAATATTCATTTTATTGGTCTTCATCTATAAATTTTTGGCAAGTAAAGGTCAGTGGTGAAGTCTGGTTCATCCTCCTGCATTCAGATCTGAGGCAGATCCTTCCCGTGTGTTCTGTGAGGCTTCACCTGTGCAGAGGCAATGACATCCAGCTGTAGTGGGAGCACATGCTTCTCATGCCCTGTTGTGGCAGACATTGACATAACTTCTGAAACAAAAATACATTTCATGGAGGAAATTGTCTGAGTTTAGGTGAAAACACAGTAATTTCCTTTTCCTTGTACCTCTGTCTTCACATGGCAGTTGAAAGGGACCTGGGGGACTTCTTTCTCCCTGGTTCCCCACGCCCTTCTCGTGTCATGGGAACAGCTTGGCAGCCTCACTTGGGTGACAAATCTCATTGCATGGAAAGGATTCACTGTGCACACCGTGGAGAGGATAACCAAGTGTCTCAGGTTGCAAGATGTGGCTGGGGGTGTGTGTTCTACTGCCACCTGTTAGAGCTGGGGCGGTTGTCTTCTGTTCATTGGGCAGTTTTCTTTATCTCTTCCACAACCAATCCTCTCTCTGGGAAATATCTTCTGTTCATGGGCTGTTAATTATTAATTATCTTCTGTTCATGGGCCATTGAGTGTCACTTCATGGCTGATAAAATTCCATCATCCCACTGGGAGATGCCCCGCCCAAGGGGAGGAGCCAAGCATTCCTACCTGGATACAATCTGAGGGTTGGAACATCACAGGAGCCTTTTCCCACTGCATTCCCAGAGGAAGACCAGGCCCATCTACACCACCACTGGACCTTCAGAGGAAGACTCCACCCTTGTACAGGATCCCTGCTCCAGCAGAGCCACCTCTGTCACTGCAGGAGGAGCAGCCACCATGGAATGGCACTGCCACCAGCACCCTGACCCACAGGGGGTCAGGTCGTATTCTGACTCTGGCAGTGTTGCTTTATATTACTTTATATTAAATTTTGCTTTTCTTTTTTCCCTAATAAAGAATTGTTATTCCTACCCCCTTATCTTTGCTTGAGAGCCCCTTAATTTCAAAATTATAAAAATTTGGAGGGGAGGGGGTTTACATTTTCCATTTCAAGGGAGGCTCCTGCCTTCCTTAGCAGACACCTGTCTTTTCAAACCAAGATACCCTGCAGAGCATGCTTCTACCTACTGGATATGTCCTGCTTGGCCCTGGCTTTTCTATTCAGTCAGGAAAACATATTTTATAATGAAGCAAACAACAAAAAAAATACTTGCAGTTTATGAAGGCGAATATCACAGCCTCATTTACTGTGCTGGGAGGCTCTTACATGAATGCTGATAGAATTGTGACTTCAGTAATTCATTTTGTTGGTTTTTTTCCTAGATTTTTATATTTTCACCTGTCTTTTATGTTGAATTTCATCATGTTTCATTACTTGAATTTAGGTTGTGGAATGGGTGCCTGTTCTGTTTTAGGCTTGGCAAAGTACTGCACAAAGTTATGAAGCTATTAGAACTATGTATTGCCTCATTTTAATAACAATATAGCCTTTGGTTCAGATAATTTTATTATTTCAAGAAATGCATTATATGGAATTGGTGCCTTTTTGTCTGTGGATGCTATTTCATGACCACTGAATAACCATCAGTTTTAGGAAAGGGAAAAAAACTTCAATGCAGTACAATATTCCTCTTCAGCTCTCTTTTTCATCAATTTGCTTATTTAATGATTTGAATTCCAATTGATGGTCAGGTATTTCTTCTAAAACCTTCTTTGTTGTTCAGAGAAATTTAGGAAAGAATAGCCTTGGACATTTTAATAAAGAAATTTGGCTTTATGCTGCAGTCAGTATGTTTGTCTAGAAAACAACCAGCCATAAAGGGAAAATAATGAAGAAAATTTTTTAATGTCCTTTACCTTACATCCAGTAATCAGAAGAATGACGTAGTTCAAAAGACCTAATTTGAATATAAATTTGTAATTATGTTACTGAAAGCCTTAGTAGTTTTCTATTTAAATCCCTAGGGCCCAGTCTGCTCTCAAAATTATGTCATTGCTCAACTATGCCTGAGTATTTCCAGTGCTGGAACAAATCTTGACTTATGACCATTGAAAGAAGAAAATGTGATACCCAAAACTCCATCTCGTTGCATTTATTGCAATCTGACCATGTCCATCACTCCAGATATTTTAATTTTTCAGTGACAGAAGGAGATAGGCTTTAAAACCTGGGACACGTTCAGCAAATAGGTTTTTCCCAGGAAGCAGGCTCTGGATCACAATAAGAAAACTCAGTTTTAAGACAAACTCGGTGACATTTAGTAAAGTTGACAAATTATGAAACAAAGCTCTTAACATCTGTTCCACCAAAAAACATATTCCCATATATCAGAACGTCAATTTGTTCTTTCAATTATGTAGATGATTTGCATAGGCTCAGAAAGCTTCATGAGGGCATAGAAAATTTGCAGTAAGAGAGTCCTTTTAATGTGTTTTCAATCTGGATTTTTTTTTCTTTAAGAGTAGCTGTTTAGGGAGTTTTCATTCAACATCTGTGTGGCTCACACTGGTAATATTTTAGATGTTGAAGTTCAGCACGTGGAGGTCCTAAAACTTAGATGATGTAAATCTCAAGAGAGGTCAGAGGGAGCCTGCTGCACTCAACATTTGCAGGTGTTTTGTAAATCATCACTTTAAAATATGGGATTATGTTCAGCAAGCTTGAGATTTTGTGTGTTTTGCCCAGTACTGCAGAAATACAGGAAAAAGAGAGGGTGGCTGTTTTGTGTCTAAAGGAATTGGCCTGATTTTAATAATTACTTGCATGATCTTAAGTATAGATCTTATCTTTTGGCCTCAATGAGTTCAGTATTTTCATAAATTCTGTGAATTTTCAGCTGGGATTTTTGATTTTGGTTGTTTATTGCAAAGAAACCCAACATTTTATTTGCAGATTGGTTTTAATGCCTTTTCTTTGCAGGCAGGGGGAATGATGTAATTTTCACTGCCAGTCCTTAGAAGCCTTACTGGTGCTGGTTGTGTGATGACAATCAGCTCCAGCTCTGTGCTAGCAAGAGCCCTTACCTAGATTAGAGTTTGGGGAATTGGAAAAAAAAAATCCTTGAACTTATGCTTAAAAATGAAACAAACTCTATGCATTCCATGAGCGTCAGACGAATCCATTTCACAATGCAGTTTTTTATGCACCTAGCAGCACAGTGTGGTACCCTGAGGTTATTCTACACTTGCCTCTTTGCAAACGCTGCCAGTGAGCGTATGCTTGTGTCAGACTCATGAGAAAGCCAGCAAAACACAGTGAATTCAATTTGGCAAGCAATTCTTAACTTTGAATGCTCTTCAACTTGCAGTTTTATTGCATTTTTGTTGATTTGATGAAGTATTACAAAAATACTGGTCTTGAGGTTTCTGGTGGGTTTTTTTCCCCCTACATGAGCAGACCTGTGAGCTTGATATGATACTTTTTTTGAAACAGGAGTTTTGTCACACAGTCTTTTTTTGAAGAACAGAAGGTGATGCTTGAGTTAAGTCTCTTTCAATCATCTTTCAAATTAATGAGAAAAGGTTTCCAATTAAAATCAGCATTTGATTAATTAGTAGTTGACTTATTAGGAAGGAATCAAGAAAGCCCAGAGTGTTAGGATGCATTCAATGCAAATCAGGGGAGGGGAGCATTACAGGAAAGAAACTATCCGTGCCTTGAAGGATGCTGGTTGTTTTTCTGTAGGACATCCTTCAGCAACCTTTTCAAGTGGATTTGAACAAACTAATAAAGAAAACAGCTATAATTTGTAAGCACTTTGAGGTTAATAAGAGCACCCATCATTCAGCACGAGCATTGTGTGACTGAGTATAATATTGTGCAAATGGCAGATTATCACGCCAAAATAAATGTCAAGGACATGTGCACTTCCTCATACAATGTTTGAATAACAAATATATTTGTTCAGTTTTATTATTTTAAAAGATACATTTTCATTTTCTGTTTTGGTACAGCAGGAACAACAAACATATCAGCTTTGAAAGTGGCACAGAGAAAGAAGTAGCACTTAGTTTTAGAAATTCTGTGTCCTGGAGACATAAATGGATACAGTATTGCTTTCCTTTTTTGGTCTTCATGTGGAAGTCATAGCATTCAAAAGAGAGTACAATACTCAGCAGAGTGAAATTAATCTTTCACAACATTTATGTGAAATTGGCCCCACAGTATATTCATTCTTGCAGGTGAATTGAATTTTTTGGGACCTGGTTTCTTGATCTAGAATCACAGAATATCCTGAATTGGAAAGGATGCATGGGGGTAGTTGAAGTTCAACATCTGTCCCCAAAATCACACCCTGTGCCCCAGAGCATTGTCCAAGCGCTCCGGGAGCTCTGCCAGGCTGCTGCTGTGGCCACTGCCCTGGGGAGCCTGTTCAGTGCCCAGCCACCCTCTGGGGGAAGAACCTGTCCCTAACATGCAACCTAAACCTCCCCTGGCACAACTTCAGCCATTCCCTCGGCTCCTGTGACGGGTCACCAGAGAGAAGGGATCAGTGTCTGCCCCTGCTCTGGGGAAGCTGCAGACCACGGTGAGGTGTCCTGTCTGTCTCCTCTTCAGCTGAAGAAGCCAAGTGACCCCAGCAGCTTCTCACCTCGAGGAGCAAAATGGAGACTTTCAAACAGCTTTATGTCCTTCTGGTATTGTGCTGCCCAAAGCTGTCGGGCAGCAGCAGAACCATTCAAAAACCTTCTATGAAGTGTATCATTTGCTTGTTCACATTTGCTATACCATCACAGTCTAAATGTTATTAATAGCATGCATAACACAATGCAGCTTTATGGTTTCTATTCCATCTGAAATATCAATGCAAAATGGCCTCAGCTCTAAGGGGAGCCAGTGATTGACTGCTTGGTTCCAGTTACTTAAATTAAAAATTTGAAGTAGAAGTAGCAAAGATTGTTGATATATTATCCAGAATTCAGAGGAAATCAATACAAGCCTTAATGGCCTTCCCCCACTGCTCTGTAGCTGCATTAGTCACATCTTGGGAGAGCACTTTGGCCATCAATCAAAGAAAAAAATCACTTTATTTTCATATTGTGAACTTCATGGCAGCTTGTATGTAATCTTGGCAAGCTGTTTCTGAAATTCTGCAAGAAAAATGCAAGAGGAAAAAGTTTCTGAAAAGATGGTAGGCTTTAAAACATATACAACCAGTAATTCAGACACAAGATAAACTTTAAATAGCCATCTTTTACTCTTTTTGATAGTGGAATGATCTGGATAAGTAACCATGCATGCTTTTGTGTTGAACCAGGGCACCACAGGAGAGCTGTGCCATAACAGCCACAGAAGAGCTGTGCCACAACAGCCATACAAGAGTAACCCAAGTAGAGCAGCTGCCCAATCTCAGAGATCCCTGTAGGATGCCACATAAATCAAATACTTCTAATAATAAAGAGGGTAGGTTTTAAATCAAACCTCTGCTCTAATTCATGCTTTACTAGTCTTCTAATGGGATAAAGACTCAGTTAGTTCTGATGACACTGATGTATCCATCTATGGATTGGACAAGAAATATCTACCAAAACCTTGTTTCATTTCTGAAAATGAGAGGAACCTGTGCCAGGGAATGAGGTGGGACAGGAAATCCCTGGAACACCAGTATCTGGCACATGAGCTCTTGAACTGTGATCTCAAGTGGACAGTATTTTCCCTGGTCCAGCAGAGATGGAAAAACAAATAGGCTGTGACCCAATCTGACTTTCACATCAATTTCTTTACAAAATTACCCAGGAAAGCTTGGCAACACATGATAACTTTTATTCTAAAGGTTTGTAAGAAAACCACACTTAAAAGCTCTTCTGATCTGTGCCTGTTCATGTGAGCTAATTGTGGACTTACTTTTTCACAGAGAAAAGCACGTGAAATAATTATATCTATTTGCCAAGAATCAAGTTTTTTCAGAAGGCTGAGGGATTAGGTTTAGGTAGAGAATACTTAGTGATTTAAATACATCTTGAAAGCAGTTCAGTAGAATTAAGCTACTGTGATGTACAAAAGTATTTCTGTCTCATGTCCATCAAACAAAAGAGGAAATGACTTGGCCTGAGTGACTCTTTCGAATATGGAACAAGGAGGTAAGTGTATTTAAATGCCCTCTTAGCAATCCCACCATGTCCAGACAGGTCTAGCAAAGATAACAATTGCTTCAAGAAGAATTTAACAGATTAATGTGGGTCTTGCAGATTGCTCCTCATGCCTGCAAGATGGTAGAGATACTGCAAAGGTTAAGAGGATACAAACTGTATTTAGACTGTAAATTCCACTTTGAGGATGGATTTCTTTCTGTGCAGCTTCTCTGTAATCCTTGGTATAGTGGGTAAATCTTGATATTTATCTTGGAAATTAATGTAAGACAAATAAGCATGAATAATAGAAGCCAAAGCTGTGTCTCCCATTATACCTCTCAGTCCCTCACAGTGGGAAAATGATTGTAAACTGCTTACTCTTAAAATGAGTCTGACCCTCAGAAATTGAGCCATGTCCTAAGCATAACATGAAAAGAAGTGAAATTGGACAAATGCCTTCTAAACAGCACCTGAAATATAAATAATCAGGAGTTCATGTGTTAATAATTTGTCCTGCAGTTTAACACAGAACTATTGAGTACTTTTTGTACTAAAACCTAAATATGCAGAAAATAGAGCTGTTAATAAAGTCAGTGTAATTTTATAATAATACCACATCCCAAAACACAACAAAGCAGTGATTTTTGCAAACTACGTATCCTCTCAGCATTGCATTATGACAGAGTGATACTAATATGGCCTGCAATTGGAGAAGAATGAATTTAATTGTCTCTTTAAATACAGCACTTTGTTTGGCCATAAGTAGTAAGCTGAGGTTAGTGTCAAAATGACAAAGTTGCATTTATTTTGTTTGCTGCCCAGCCAAATAAACACTGCATCGTTAGGTTCCTCTGCCCCTTTCACTGCAATGAACAAATTAGTCTTTTTCCTCTCTGATGGAAGGGTGACAAACCAGCAGGTTACTCTGGGATCAAATTAGAGATCTTATCTGTCATCTTTAGATGACCTAAATTTGACTGCACAAAATCTTCAGTTTCTAACAAGAACAATGTTTTACAGCCTTATTCCAGACTCTGGATTTGACTGGGTGACTGTTTTTACCTTTTTGTCAGTGCAAGTCTCTTCTGCAACTGCAATGATACTTTCCATGGCTGTTTTAATAAAAGAAGAAGAGATATGTTGTAGTAGTATTTTTCCCTTTGAAATTTCGCTTGTGTTCTAGTCTGTCTTTGGTATTCAATTTTTTCATCCTGTTTTGTTGTCAAAGCTGTTAGGAGTCTGATGGATAAAGTATCATTTATGGTCAAACCCCAAAAAGTTGTTGTGGACAAATGTCTCACTCTGGACATCAGTTTTCCAGGTCACATAGCAATGAGTATCCCCAGCCTTCCCTGCACCTTTACTGTACTGGTACTAAATGCTTTATCCTGTTTTAGGCAACTCTCACAACTGAACTCAGGAATTGTCATAATGTCTCTGTACCACAGCAGTTGCCTTCCATAGCATTTAGTGCACTCAGCATAAATTCTTTGGGGTCTTTTTTGTGGTGTCTGAAGAGTGTTTCATGCTGTGTTCTGCTGATACTGCTGCAAAAAAAAAATAATAGTATTATCTATTTTTTTCTGGCATAATGAAAACTTCATTGGACTCAGTCTATTATGTCCCTTATTGTAGTTAAAGATCGATATAATTCATTTTATCTTCAACTTCATTCCAGCATAGGCTTCTAAGATGTAGGAAAGGAAGGTATCCCTATCTTATCCAGAGATACAGGTGAGATTCATAGGTTCCAAAGAAATTTTGTACTGGTACAATGATTAATGGCTACACATTTGCAGTTCCTATTTGCTCCAATGACCTTCATCCATGATCTCTTTAACTTGAGGTGTATAATACCATCATCTCAATTCTCCATTTATAAAACATGTTAAAATGCTTCCATTTTTGAAATGTATATTTAAATTCAACAGACGAAAAAAATTACAAAAGCTGTGCCTCTGCTATCATTAAAGTGGGGATGGGTGCCACACCTACACTCTACATCCTCTTTTGAAAATTGTGTTTATTTTCACTGTAGGCTTTAGTTGGATTATTTTGTAGTTTTGGAGTTTAATTCTGAAAGAACTGAAACCTGGCTATTTAGAAGCTTTCCCTTTTTTTGACATTCTTTACCTTGTCCTTTCACCTGCAGGAAGACTGCTTTGGAAAGGCAATTATATCTATTATGCTTTCTTAAACTCATGATCCAGGGTAGCAAGTAACACACTGAGACAAAGTCAATCAGTTATGTACTGCAAACTGTGCACCTGGATTGGCTTAAAAAGCACAAAGCAGTTCAATTATGCATGTCTTTCATGACTGAGAGTTCCCTGTACATGGTAGCTTGGCACAAATAGTCCCAAAGAAAACAATTTCATGTGATCTTACCTTCAACTTCAGAAATAATGCCACTTCTCTGCGTTCCTTTTGCCACTTGCTATAGTTAAACTGTGTACTCCTGAGTGCTGCAAGTAAAAGGTTTATTGATTAGTACCAGTAAAATTTATGTATAGGCAATAAAAAACCCCATATTTCATTCCCTTCCCCCTCACCCAGCAGATGCCAATGAAAGTTTATTTGTTCAATGTTGAGAGATAAGTAAAATCACAACAAAAATCTCTGAGTAAGTCAAAAGATCTAATAAGTGAGCAGTCAGTAGAGCTGTGAAAAATTGGGGGAGGCATGAAGAACATACACTGCCAAATTTAATTTCTTACGTTGTGAGACAGATCTCCCTGGGGTTATGACAGACCCAAAAGATGGGTGAACGAGGGAGATTCTCTCACCAGGCAGCTCAGAGCAGGGGCTGGCTGAGAGATGGCGGCAAATGATGACAAAAACGTTCATGGATTTTTGTCCCAATGATCTGGCCTCCTTACTCACTCTTCTGGCTTGCTAGGAGACCTGACAGCTTGTACGCCTGAAAATGCCTGTGGTTCTGACAAGCTGGACTCCTTGGACACGTTATTATGGAGGGTAGATTTCATTTATTTCTGAGAAGTCATAATCAAGTTGATACTTGTAATAGACATGGGGAGTGGAAAGTGTGATCACTGTTTTCTCATCTCTGGTATGACATTTCAAGGAGATGAGTATTTCACAAGAATCTGAGCAAAACATTAGTAATTTTTCTCATTTGCATGGTGGTCTATAATTTGGAAGTGGAAGCTTTCCAAGCTACATGCTGTACAGGGTTCTGTGAACTAGGTAGAATTTTTCCAACTAAATTAACTCAATAAATTTGAAATCATTTGGAAGTTAGATCATGAAAGTTCTGTTGACAGAAAGCAGTGAGGCTTTTCTGTGTTTGGCCGTGTAAAGCAGAGATGACAGAGGATCCATTTGTGCTCAGCCTGCGTGTCATATTTCAGGATTAAGCAAATAATAATGAGAAGCCAAACTTAATTGATTATGATTTAATGTCCTTGGTGTGATGTGATATTTTTGTGTTTAATTCACTGCCATCTGACTCATGAGTCAAATTTGACAGTGTTCTTCTGGAAGCACTTGCAGTCCTCAGTATCAGCCAGAATGATGACTCCAAACAGCTGGGGAAAAGGTGAGGTTCTTGGGCCAGGGGAATATTGCTGTGTACTGCAGAGAGTCTTTGGTGCTGATTGCCTCCTCAGGGTTTCTGGTCTTAATGTCCTACTGGTGAAGTGAAGCATTTCTGATAGCCAGTTTTCTGGAAGCCCCAGTTTGTGCTTCTGGCCATCTCTTCTGCTTGCTGTGGACAATACTTTGTTCCTTTGCATGCTATTAAAAAACTGACCTCTTCATGAATCTCACTAAGGGGAAAAAAAAGCCAAAACAACTCAGAAAATAGGTTCAGTCAATTTTTTAACATCTCTGTGTCCTGGAGGCTGAAAGAACATTCCTTCCTGTTCACAACTTTACAGCACAGATTTATTTGGCCCGAGTTTAGTGCTTTGACCTGCCAGATAACAATATATAAATATATTACACATGAAAAGTACTTCTACTCTCTTTTTAAGCATCATTTGGTATACCAGTATGAGAAACACCTAGAGAGACAGATCATTAAGCTCAGTTTCCTATGTCCAGCCATTGAGTTAACCGAGTGAGGGCCAAAGTAACATGTGAGCTTCTCAAATGACCCTAATTTGAACTCTAAATGCATGCCAGGTTCAGAACATTTCAGGATAAGCCAGTCGACCAAGACTGTTCCTCTCCAGCGCAAATGAATAGTCTGCAGATATTAAAAGTATATCAAACAGTCCACTACTAATTCAGGAAGTCAAGTTGAGAGCAATTCTACTTTTGAACTGGCTGAGGCTGGAGATAAGCATTTTATACAGCTGTAATTGAAATACCAAACTTTAGTCATTGAGAGCGTCTACCATAAATCAAGATTATTTCATGGACTTAAATCCTATTTGAGCTTTTACCCTAAAAATGAATCTTGTGAGTTCATCTTCACATCAAGGTGTTCCACTCTTGCTCAGAAGAATCCTTGTCCCTGTAAGATACAGAGCAAATTCAGGGACCTGAACAAAGTCTCATTAGAAGGCCCCCAGCTCTAGTGGAAGTGTGAGTTTGATTGTTGGCTTCTCTGTGAACTGGCTCAGGCTCTGCCATGTGCTGATATGACTTTAGTTGTCAGCTTTGACAAGTGTTCTACATAACATGTGCACACCTCCCATGAACCTAGCATGGAAAAAGTGCAAACAGTGGCACTGTGGCTCCTCCCAGAATCACAGTTTCTCTGAATGCTGGAAAATTCATCAAGACTTTTCCCATTGACCTCAAATGACTCTGAATTAAATGCAGACAGTTATAAAGCCATGCACTGGTCTGCTTATGAGTCCCTGTAGTTATACCCTGATGGTGATTCTCTTCCATTCAGTATTTATACCCTTTCCTTCCCACCTAGTCATTCTAGAAGAAAATAATATTCTCCTGGACGCTGTAACCTTTCTCCTTTCTCATTGTTCTTTTCTGGGGTGACAAACAGCAAAACTGTAAGTCACCTTTACTATCAAAGAATTAAGTGTCTTTTCATGGTTACCTGGGCAGTGTATTTCTGTAATGTGAGAGCAGGCATTTGATATTCACACGAAAAAAGCACACTGATGTACTTAGGGGGGGATCAAGTGTTGTCTCATTAGCATTAAACAGCTATAATGGGAGAAAGATGAAAATAACTACAGAAACATGAGGAACAACAAAGATGAAAAGGAAGATGTGAGAATGGTACAAAAACATGGTTCCTTATTTGTAGGGTAAACTTGAAAGGTACCCTTCTCAACCTGCCTGCCTTATAATGTATTCAGAAATGGAAATTAATCAGCAGTTGTTTATAGCTGTGCAAATCTGGCACAGGGAATGGATATGATTGTTAGCAAGCAACCTGCAGATTTTAAGACTGAGCTGCAGCTCTTCCACAGAGCTGCTTTTCCCATTAATTCTTCTCCATAGTCTCAGTATCTGAGCTTTCTTTCCCATTGACTTTGATGTATGAACATATTCCTCACTCTGGCTACTCAAAGGTATTATTCCTTTATATTTGGATCTGTTAAATTTTTTTACACTTTTTATGAATTTCTATATTGCAAAATTGTATTGATAATTTCAGCTATTTTCTGAAACATAATAATAATAATAAGTTTAAAACCAGAAACATTCAAAGGAAAAATGGCCTAATAAAAGCTCAATTCAGTCAATTAGATGAGGTTTATTAAAATTGTTTTTCAGTCAGTTTGTATCTTTAACTTGTTTCAGGTTCAGTTTGATTCTGTTTTGAACCAGAAACTGTCTTAATGTTGATACCAGTCAATGTGATCTCATTCTCTCAAATGTCCTAACAGCTAGACTAAAATACACAGGCTCTTTACTACTTCCAAAGTTTTGTAGTTGGAAATGAGTTATGATACCTCTTCCAGACTGGAGTTAATATAAAAGATGTGAAAACTGAAGGATTGGTTATTGTTTTTCCATCCACTTATACCAATACAATTTTAATTTTTTCAGTGGTCTAGAATGTCTCTTCAGATTAGCATTAGATTAGATTTTTTGAAATCCTTAATTCTGAAGAGTCAGTGCAGACAGCCTCAGCAAACATTTGGATCCAGGAACAACTTCCTTTACCTACAGTGCAGCCTTATCCTTAAAGTTTGTTCTGTCACTTTAGTTTTCCTGAAAGAGAAAGATTTTAGATGTGACAAAGATGACAAAGGGGCTGACCTTGAAGAAGCTTGTACTGCTGCTTGTATGGAACAGGGAATACTTGGAACATAAAGAATTTGAGTATTTGAATGCAAAGGAGGGATGACTGTAGTTTAAGTAGAGAATGCTGCTACCATAATGGGCCAGAACATTTTCGTATATACCCTTTCCACAGTCATTTAAAAATGGAAATTTCTTGACCACATGAAATACTTTGCATGCATGAAGGTCTCATGTCAAAGCACAAACACTTCAGCCAGAGCTATGCTGTGTTTTAGACTGAATGCAAGCTTCAGATTTCATTCTTCCATCACTGTTCAATCAAACATGAAATGAGAAACAACCATCATGATATACTAGTACTGAAATAATTATAATGTTACATGCAGTGCACCTTTGTTCTGATACTAGCTCCAGTTTTGCTTTTGTGTGATAAAGAAATAAAAATTGAGCAATGACTTCATGAATAAGCTCTTATAAATTAAAAGAATAACAGATGCATGTAGATCAAATATACCCTTCAGTTTATTCATTCAGTAAAGCTTGTTATGCTGATACATATACATACTCTGCAGGGTCTAAATATCTGAGGATATGCTTCTTTTCTATCAAGTATGACATAGATTTGGGTATTATGAATATGTTAAATCCCTCAATCTTATATTCAGGTAGTGAATAGGTCATGGATGAGCTTCATGATCTGTTTTGCAAACAGATCCCTTTCTTAGCAGAAAAGGTTTTTTCTAAATAATCAATTTTTATGGTAGGCTCATAAACTTCCTTTAATAAAATAACATAGTAATATATTGATTTTATGCATTATAGGTCTAGTATTTTTACAGGCTGAGGAAGGTGCTCCTGCTCAGAGGGCTGGAGCACCTCTCCTACAAAGATGGTTGAGAGATTTGTTTAGCCTGGAGAAGACAAAGCTCTGGGGAGACCTTAAAGGACCTTTCAGCACATAAAGGGGTCATAAAAAAGACCCCTTTTTTATGTGCTCACCCCCACTCACAAAAGAGTGACCTTTTACACAGGCAGGTAGTGATAGGGCAAGGAGGAATGGTTTTAAACTAAAACCAAGAGATTTATATGAGTTGTTAGGAATTGTTCCCTGTGAAGGTGGGCAGGCCCTGGCACAGGGTGCCCAGAGCAGCTGTGGCTGCCCCTGGATCCCTGGCAGTGCCCAAGGCCAGGCTGGACACTGGGGCTGGGAGCAGCCTGGGACAGTGGGAGGTGTCCCTGCCATGGCTGGGGTGGCAGTGGATGGGCTTCAGGGTCCTTTCCAACCCAAACCAGACAAAGATCAGTCAGTTTCCCACATGAGTTCAATGCCTGCTTTCATATCAGGTCCTTCCCCAAAGAGTTTCCAGAGCAGAAAAGGGATGCATTGACTGTGCTCACCCCCTGTGATGCTAATCACAATTATTGTCACCTCTTTGAAAGGAGGGTAACAGGGCTGAAAGCGTGTCAATCCCCACTCAGGTACAATAGTTGCAAAATTAACAATGGATAGAAATTATTTTCTTGAATCATAACATTTATTATTCATGTTAGTCTTCTGAGTGACTTGGACTCGAGTGACTTGGACTCAATTGACAATCCATCTAAATAATTTTCTGTGAAGATGAGATGTAATTTTGGCCACTTTTTACAGAACAATTTCTTTCTTTAGTGATCATTGACAGTTGAATTGCTGAAACTTCAGTTCTTAACAATCTGAAACAGTCTACATCTGGGAAAATTTTCAGGATAAGAGCAAGACTTCTGCTTTATAGGTAGTTTTCCACATGACTAAGGGACAACAAAAGGTTGTTTTTCCCTCTTTTGAGAGGCTAGCTCCATCACATTAATTTGATTACTGTTAATGTTTAATAACTGTTAAGTGTTTTAGGAATTTCGAGCCTACAGTATATCTTCTTTTAGCTAGATTTCGTAGACATAGGCCAGTCTTCCTACTACCACAAATAAAATAGTAGATGAGTCTGATTCTGAATTCTTTCAGTCAAAGATCCTACTGCCTTAGCGGTATGGGTTCAGACTTTTTGTATGGTGTGTGTGTGTGTAAGGTGAATACCTGCCTAGTTTTTCAGTCAAAAGCTACATTAAATTTTCCTGGTGAGACTCAAGCTCACAAAAGGATGGAAATTCTCAGCATTAAGCTTCTAAGACTTTGCTGCAAAAGTGTGACTTGAAGTTAGGTTACAGTGGTTCCCTGTTGTGCCTTGATCCTGCTCACCTGTCTGGTGAGCAGAAACCTGTCTGGTTTTCTGTTGGTGCAGACAAAAGTTAAAGTGAAGCCTTTTAAAAGTTAGGAGGGATAAAAGAATCCCCAAGCTCTTCCAGAGATATTAAAGCATAAAGGTCTGCAGTGACTGGGGTTTTGAGAATCAGAAAATTTCCTTTGTGTGTCAGTCTGGAAGTGGTAAATGGAGCTGAACAAGGGTAGCTCTGTCTTGAGGACACCAGAGCATTATGAAATATAAGTGCTGTCACCCCATGAAGAACCACATCACCTGAGTGTTTGTGTTGTAACACCCCAGAGAGCCTCCATGGTAAAATGGCTATCACTGGATCATTCCACACTATCTTATTATTTCTCTAGGCCTAATAATTTACAAAATTCAGTTTGATTCTACAGAGGGTTTTCCATTACCTTAAAACAATGCCTTTGCAAACACACTTTTCTTAGGGAGGGGTGGAGAGAGAAATATTTTTCCTATTAGGTAATGAGGCAGGGCACTGTGTCAGAGTCTGCTGTGCAAATTAGGAGTCAGATGGATCAAGGCAAGTGAAAATGTAAGAATTCAAGTTGCACAGGCTTGGTAGCTGCAATATTAGTGTGATGGAAGGAGGAAGCTCCTCGTTTGGTAGCTTTGCATAAAACACAGCAGTTCTTGTGTGTGTGAACTTTGCAATGTTTTGCTTGAAGGGCTCTGTGTAATCCTGGGTAGTAGATCAAGCAGGTGATGCAGATAAATTGCAGGACTCTTCCCCTCAGGGATGGAATAAGTTCAGCAGTTGCTTAAGCACTGAGGTAGCAGTATCTTGTTCCTAGGGTCATCCTATAAATATTTATAATTTCACAATTAGTTCAGAGGCTGTGGAGCCAATCAGTAGAAACTGATAAAGAGAAGAATTTTTAACATGACTCATTTAAGTGCAGCTCCCCCACCCTACCACACTTAGGGGAAAGAATTTCTGATTCAGACATATTTTACCAGTTTGAAATAGTTATGCTGCTAAGGCCACATTAGGAGTTCAGTGTGGAATCTAACCTAACAGAAAGTGATTCTGTACATGTAGAGCCTATTAGATATTAGAATACAGTAGAAAATAATATAATAATTGTATTATACATATGTACGTAAGATACCTCACAGTTACTGATTCAATGTCATCCTAATGTTCAAAGTTAGATCTTTATTTTTACTTTTTCTTCCCATTTTTCTTTTGAGAACATATGCTGTGAGCTTACAATTGTGTAAATGAAATGCACATTGACAATCCAAGAGTCAGACTAAAGGAAATACTTGTTATATTCCATGTGAAAAAACTTTCTTAACAGATTGTTCATCAAGAAAGCAAAGTGACAACTGTGACTCAATCTGAAAAGCAGACACAGGTAATAAAGGCACTAAAAACAATAAAAACAACTAATGACAAGTGCAAGATGCTCTTTCATGCTACTGGAAATTCCACTTACTGCTTTTTAAACCGGCCCATCTGTTGGAAAGAGAATTTTGAGTATTCAGCTTTTAAGCTGGTGCTTCTTTTCACATAGAAACAATCCATTGACTGGATTAATTTAAGTTAGATTAATTAATTGTTTTGATATAGATTATTTTCACATTCTAAAAGGGATTTCTATTGGCTTCTTTATCTAGAAGTATTTGTTTTAGTGTCATTTCATCCAGTTGACTTCAATTGCTTAAGGTGTCTTGATGTATGACCTCCTATAATTATTTTAGTTATCTGATGAAATTATTTTCTAATTTATACGGGAAAAAATTAGGGAATGGATTCAGATATCTGGGAAATGCTTTGGAGTTCCCAGTGTGCTCAACATACTGCATGGGGATTACAGACAATTACAAGTGACCTTGACTGTGTCTTGCAAACTGCAAAATGTGACTGATCAGGCACTCTATATTTTGTTTTCTTCTTCAAGAAAATCCAAGGAATGAAAGAATAACTTTGTTGTTCATTAGATTATTGAACATGACACTAAAATCACTGTTTGTATGCAAAGACCACCGCAGTGAACCTTCTATTCTCTTCACTGAAGCAATGAAGAGCCTGGATTCAGCTCTGATGCACCAGTAACCTCAACCATCATCAGGTTCTTTTATGCACAGCGCTACAGAAATCTTTCTAACTCAGCTGGAAAACAGCTGCTATGGTGTTCATTGTTCAAATCTGATTGAGTATTCCAAATCCTAAGTGTATAAACCACGTGTGTTACTGGAGTCAGGGAATCCACCATTTTTCTGTGGTTACACTCCTAGTATTGAATACAGCCAAAATACATACTCATTTAATATATATATAGTAATAAGTGATGCTGTCTCCTATTTCAAGCTATATAAATGCATCTAAACCAAACTTAAGATCATGATACCACACTTCTATTTACCACCGTGATTGTTGCAAAACAAAGACAATTTCTGGAGGTGAAAATGTAATATCCTAAGAGATTTAATTGGCCAATACTTGTCAAATATGCATAAGTTTTGATGGACTTTTAAAACACATTTTTCCTTTTGCATATTTTTCTTTTGATGGAAACTAAACCTTGAAGTACACAATGAATTTACTTTAATGTGTTTGAATAGAAATACAGTTTTCTGAGTCTCTGTGCCAAGGTACTTTCCTAATCCACCAGTTTCACTTGAAAAATCCTTAGGATTTAGACATATTAATTGAAGTTCTTCAGAATGAAACTGTGGTTGAATGCTTTAATAAAAAGATCACTGAGTTATATGAAAAACACTGTCAGTATGTCCTTTTTATAAAAGTACATTTTGGAGTGAGACAAAGATCCCCTGCTGGCAAAGTCTGGAAGTTCTGTACAGAATCAGAAAAGAAGAAATAAATATGACTTGTCTATTCATTTTTCTACCTTCTTGTGGCAGATTCTTATATAAAGTTTAAGGGACAGGGCATGCACGTTCTTATGCAAGTAGTTTTCATTCATAGAAGAATTCCTTTGTGAGCCATTGGAGATACTAATTTTAAGAGAGGCTATTTTGTCTTTAATCTGAAAGGTTTTTCATAGCTGAAATATACTTGGAAGTGGGACAGGTTGAAAGATACTTCTACCTCATGGCAAAAATGGGGAGACAAAATGAAAGGTTTTGGTGTGGTGACTGAGTACAGGAATAATGGCATTAGGAGTGCCAGGCATAAAGAGTCCTACCTGGACAGACTCCTGGGAATGATGAAATTGGAAGTCAGAGTCTGCACAGATTAATGTGCATAACCTATGATTTGGCTGCAGAGAAATAGATAAACAAAGTTTATGAAATGATTTCGTTAATTTTTAAATTGATAAGTTAAAAAAAAACCAACTTGATGACTTTGTAAGCCTTCTGTTTGTTGTGTATTAAGGTTAACTTAATTGTATTGGCATCAAGAATGAAAAGAAGATTGGCAAATGTAAATATTACATGCCTAATGAGACCCTCACAAATCTTTCATTGTCTAATAACCAGCCCAGAGAGATATATTTAGGTAGGGGTTGCAGCAAAAATTGTGGCCAGATCTCTTACCTGCTCATTGACAATTCTGTTTTAGAAAGTAATTACATTATATAAGCATGGCATACAATACAAACACAGCTCAGTGTATTTGTAGTTGTATCTTTATCCTTAACATAAGAGCAGGAACAGAAATTAACATGTCCTGTCTCCCAAAGCTCCTCATAAATATCTACAAAACCTGAAATTAAAAGAGTTTTCAAGAAATGCAAGGAGGTAAGAGAAGACAGAAAGGAAAAAATAAATTTATATGGATGCAAACTTTGCTAAAATAAGGTTCTGTACCATCATATCTGTACCATCATGGGCTGTCTTTGGTTTATATTTCTGTGGGCACTGCAGAAGTCAAGTTCCACTGCCTCAATTTCAAACAGCCTGGATTAAAGACCTGGATTAGAGACAATATTTTGAGAGCCAGTTATGATCAAAGTATGTCATCCTAAATCAGAAAAGACAAATCTGGTTTTTTACTACAATCGTAGTTTTTAGCTCTGATACTTTTCTTGGTCTCCTCAGATAAAACAGAGGGAACTTTTTTTTTTAAAGCAAGCTTGAAAATTGGCTGCCACTGTCCTTCTCTGTCTGGCAAAATGAGGTGTCCTTGAATGTACTTTCATTGGTGCTTTAACTTCTTTCTCCTTCATGCATTTGAACCAGCTAACACCTTACCAAGTTCTGCTCCCAGCAGAGCTTAGAATGGCTCCCAGATCCCAAATCTTCACTGCAATCCTCCTGCAGCTGTAATATTTGCTGCACATTTCCCAGACATCAGGGGAAATCCACAGCCCATAATCAGCTGTCAGTGACACAGGAAAGTGAAGAGTGAGCCCCATTCAGACAGTTTTACTGCACCCAGCTTGCACCAGATGCTTTTGGAGAAGGTTTTGTGATGTGGACAGATGCTGGCATTCCTCTTCCCAGCTCATTGAGTCTTTCTGAGCAGCAGTGAGCAAGTGCTCATGGAGAAATGACCTCTTGAAATTTTATTTGTCTTGGCTTTTTAAAAGCCATTCTCCTCGTGTCTCTCGTTGACTCGATTCACACACTATTGCTATTTCTGAAACTGCAGTTTGGCATCTAAATAAAAAATACTTTTTCAGTATTCCTCTGTTCATTAATGAGCCAATTAAACAGTTTCCCTCTCCTCAGTAAAATACAGGAGCATTGAGCTTTGTTGGGAACTGCCCCAGATATGTTCATAATGTTTTATTTGTAACTATTTTACAGCTGATATAGTGCAATAAGACGTTGTTACATTTTGCTTTATTAGTACACTAATCTGGCAGCTCCCAAGCATGATTCACACCATTTCCCCGTGGCTGGTTAGTAGATGTGTGCACCACCAAGGCTTCATTTGCTTTTCCCAAATCTGCCACATCACATATACACCATGGAGCCAACTACCCAACTAACTCAGGCTTTGTGCCTTATCCCTCTGAATTTTTTATTAAACATTGGAGTTTCCCTCTAGGCTTCCCTGGGTTTAACTTTGTGTTTTATGATCTATCTAGTAAACAGGATTCCATCAGTGTCCTTAGGGCAGTGAAGGGCCTCTCAGAAGAGGGATCTCACTGAAGATGGGCTGGTTCTGGCAACCTGCAGCCGGGCCAGCAGCACAAAAACTCACGGTATTTGTTCATCTCTGTTAACAAGGATCCTGACCTCCAACTCTTTATTGCTCCTGGGACAGATAATCTCTTTCTAACCCGGTTAATTGAAGACAAGGATGAATTAGGATGAAAACTCTTGGTGGCCAAGGGGTACTGGGTGACTGGTGATCCTGTCATGAAGAGTCACGAAATAAGCATTCTTTCTTACTTCTCTGTAATAATGATGATAATAGAGCTGCTCTCTTCTATGATTTTAGGTCTCTTATCTAAGCAATCTATCTGTGAAATAGTCTGTCCTTTACCAGACAGAAATCTCTTTTGATCAATTTATATTTTTATCAAAGATAGTTATTCTGGGGCATGCTGTCTGTCTTTTAATTAGCTGAAGAAACATCAAAGGTTTTGGATTCCATCCAGCACAGAACAAGGACATTCTGAAATCTCAGAGATTTTAGCTAGAAGACTGCCTCAGTCTAAAGGGAAATTCATGGCCAGATGAATGTGCTGAGTGAGGAGCTGCACGAGCTCCCCAGGAGCCTGGAGAGGAGAGGAGAGGAAGACTTGTGAGGAGGAAGGATGATGTGAGTTAGAGCTCACATCCTTCCCACAGCAGAAGTCTTGCCCGAGGAGCTGAGCTTCAAAGACTTTCCTGCAGATAACCTTCCACTTCAGGCAGTGGCTGTGGAAAAATCCTGGGAGGAAGTTGAAAGAAAATAATTTTTTCAGGGTAGGAGAGTCAGTGGCAGCTCTGACTCAATTGTGTCTGTGTTTTTATTTGTTTGTCAAAATTAGGCTCACGTAATGATGACATTGATTTTGTGTCACTTAATTTTTTTTTTCTCCCCAGACTGCAACAAAAATCCCATATATTTTCCCAGGAATGACTAACTAGAGCTGTCTAAATGATGGTGAGGATGTATGCTGGTTTGGAACATCTTAATTATTCTGAGAAAAATGTCACGGTCATAATTTAAATTATGTGCAAATAAAAAATCCTGTTAAAGGTGCAAGGAATATTGAATTAGTATCTCAGTTTAATAATGGACAGAGTGATTTAGATAAAAGTTTGAAAGTTGAGCAGGCACAGCTAATGGAATCAGTAAGCTGTGAGAATAAAACAAGGTTCTTGTGGGAAATACATACAATTTTCATTTCATTTGTTTTAGATAGTGATTGGCCTAGAAATGTGATACCTTATTGATTTAGCACTAATGACGATCAGAGACTGATGGGAGCAACAAAAAGCAAACACAAATCCCAGAAAACATTTATGAAGTTACTTAGGAATGAAAGTACATCTGTAAGGATTACTGAAGAACAGCTTTTCTGAGATTCATCAGTAGAGCTGGAACTGATGAGTTCACACAGAGGCTTGAGGACATGCCTGTGTAGAAAACATTTACAACTCCATTGATAAGGCTGGGGCTTTTAACTTGTTTTAATGATCTTGTCACACAAAGGGCACTGTGAAAAAGGTATAAGAGAAAAGGGCTTGTTTTGCTAGGGAATAAGAAGAGCTCCACATGTTTCTCTGGTTTAGCCCTCAGTTGCAGTCAGATTTGATGTCCCTATCCTGGCTGGTGTGAGGATTGAACAGAGATCCAGTCTGATCTGCACTGATCCATGCCTGGAAACAGTTTGTGGAATATGGGCCTGCAAAGTCTGATCCAAAACTCAGCAGCACAAGCAGGAGCTGATGAGGTGTTTCAGCACACACCCACCCTCCTGCACTCACAGGCACTGTGGAGCAAAGCACAGGATTCCTGAGTGGTTCTACTCTTTAGCATCTATTACTCTAAACAGCCATGAAGGGATATCAATACCATTATCCTAAGGAGGAGAATTCAGAAGCCTTTTATTTGTGCATGGAAGATCTGGCATTTAATGACTTGGAACGTTCCTGCTGGAAGCAGAACATATTTTATAAGACACCACCACCCCCCAAGCACTGCAGACCTGTGGGAGGTGCTGATGCACAGGAGCTCACGGGGACCTGCAGTACACTGTGGCTATTGTGCTGCTTCCATTGTGCTTATTAAAAGTTTGAGAAAGGCAGTTTTGGTGTTGCTTCTGTGGATTCAAAAAAATATAATCAGCTATAGCACCGCACAAGGTAGGCTGACAAGAAATGACAAAACAGACTGTCATGTTAGGAATTTAAAAGGGACTAACTCTACCCTCCCTTATTTCACTCTATTAAATACATTTACTTCATTTTAAAGACATCTTTGATCACTCATGTGTTGTTAAACTGTACAGGAGTGTGCAATACCACATTAGGATTGCAAATTGCAACCACAATCAAACCTGTACATGGAATATTTGTTGCAGGGCAAATGTCTTTTCTATGTCTCAATCCATTGCTGTGTATGTTTTTTATTTGTTTTTCATTTTACCTTCTTTCTGTCTTCATGAAGAAATGACAGTTTGCTTTGAGAAGCTAAAATGAAGAAAAAAGTTTGATGCAAGTGGGTTTGTTTCTATTAGCTGTTAGCCAGGAGGAAAGGAAGAAGGTATAAAGCAGCCCTTGATATTTGGAAACTCATGTATCACTCATGTCAGTATGAAGAAAATCTGTCAGGAGAAAGTAAGAATAACATTTTGAATTTTTTTTACTCTCTGCTGTATCAGGAGCCACAAGATCCTATGTGTTTTTTTGGCTTTTAGAAAGAATAGTGTCTCTTTGCTGGTACATATTTTTTTGCCACAAGCTTGCTGGGTTTTTGTTCTTGTCTCACCATTCTCTTCGAGTACCACTTAAGCACAGCCCCAGGCCTAGAGCTTTATAAAGACATGACTCACATGGTCTTTGAGATTGGCCTTTCAGGAGCACTGGTGTGGTGGTGCTAAGGAAACAGTGAGATTTGCTCAGCTCATATCCACCAGTCTCTGAGGGAAGCTTCTCTTAAGCCAAGCAATCCAAAACAGTTTTTGAAATGAATTTGCCATTTATTAGGTAATTAAAATGCCCTGTGTGGAGCTGTCACTGAGCTTTGTGAAACCCAGCCCAAGGCTGCCGTGGGGCAGGTTTTGTGTGCCTGATGTGACAAGAATGTGCACTGAAAGCTGGCTGTGGGCACTCAGTCCCCAGCCAGCAGGGAACAGGGCGTTTCTGTCATGCAAACCATCTCAGCTGAAGGTGCACACTGGAAAAGGGTGCCCCACCCAGGCTGTAGCATTGCCTGTTTCCCTGTGCTCACTGTGACGTCTGGATTCCTAGATCAGACACCGATATTTCCACCATAGATGCTGGAAACCATTCCTGCCCATGTCTGCAGGAATAACAGCAAAAGCAGATCAGGCTTGCCCAGATACCATTTCAGTTCTGTACTTATGGAAATGTTTTAGCTGGTAATTAGAGCTGACCCAGCTCACCTGGGAATGTGTGAACAAAAAAGCTGTTCATGTACATTATTGTGCTCAATTAGCCAAGCAAAGCCCTGTTGAGAATCAGGCTATTGTTTAAATATTTTTAGAGCCAAAAAGTACAGAAAGGGAGAGTTGACAGCTGAAGAACAGCAGGGGGATTGTAGCCCTCAGAGTTCTTATTCAAGGGATGTTTGTGTAGGAAAACACACTCAGAACTCTGCTAGGAAAGTAGCTAAGGAATTTACATTGGAGTTGGTTAAGGATGTAAGGGGAGCCCAAAGATCTTTCCCAATTATCAACAGAATTCTAGTTTCTGTTTCTCTTCTGTCTCCCCTGCTCTCAGCTTTAAAGCAATACCTTCTAGAACCTACCCTTGCATTCACACTTTCAGACTTCAGATGCATATTGTTAACATCTCTAATTTAGGGTGGTTTTGAATTTGGTTGTCTTCAGTCTACAGTTATTTTCTTAAAAGGATGGTTGTTCTAGCTAATGATATTCTCATTTTGTGGGAGGACACAAGCCAAGACTGGATTAGGACTGCTGTACCCAAGCTAAGACCTCTCTTCCTGGTAGTGCCATATTTCCCAAAAACTTGAGAAATTAGGCCTTTATTGATGTAACAGTGGCTCTGTCCATGTTCCAAGGGAAAAAACACCAGTAAAGAAAGGCACAGGTGCCTTCCAGAACTCAAAATCATGGAATTGTAGAATAGTTTGGGTTGAAAGGGACCTTATAGCTCCTCTAGTTCCCCTGCAATAGGCAGGGCACCTTCCCCTGGATCAGGCTGCTCAAAGATGGTACAAACCAGCTAGTTAGACTACAATTGTGTACTTAAATGAGATGTTTGAATCCATTACTGCAATCAACAGCATCGGGCAGACAGCTTTTGCAAGCAGTAAAAGAATTCAAATCTGAAAGCTGGACACAGCAAATGACAGCATGTGTTCTCTCTTGATATCAAGAGATTAGCAATCTGTGGCTGCAGAATAGGCTGTAGGGTAAAGTGGATAATGCTGGCAGATTTAAGAACTCACAGTGAGAAGAGATGTGATTCACAGCTGGTCAGGACTGAGGGGAGTCAGGGAGCAGATCTTATGGCCAGCTGTGGGTCCCTGAGGGCACACATGAAACAGTGTGAGTCATGTAAAAATTATGGACTGACAGTGGAAAGAGATTGTCTGATCCCATAAAATTCTTTCCTAAGTCTGAGTACAATCTTTCTCCTCTTTGTTCTCATTTAATGATGAAGTCTATGTTTTGGAATGTCACTTTCCCTGTTTGTGGTGTCTTTCAGACAGGTGCTATGATTAGGAAACCAAAGGTGTGTGTTGCAGTACAAAAGGTAGCTGATGCCACGGAGACAACCAGCTAGAGTTTGCTGAAGCAGAATTCAAGGATTCAGCACCAGAGGTGAGATGACCTCCTCTGAGCACCACAAAGTGATGGGAAGGGTGATTGTCAGCAAAATGATCAGACAGCTGATGGAAATGGCAAAACAGAAAACAAGCCCTCCTGCCCTGTTGGGTTTTTTTGGGGTTTTAAATTAACTGTGTTTTTGCCTCTGGCCTACATTTGTGCATTTTTGCTGTGTGTTTACAGAGGTAAAATATCTCTGATAGTACTCTGAAGTATTAATTTGTACTTTGTAGACTATTTTCTGCGTGTTTAAACGTGCACATGATGTAATTTACAAATTCTAATCAAGAATCTAAATCCTAGGGAAGTGTTCAAGTCAGATGTCATCTGACATGAACACTTCCCTAGGAAGTAGAAATCTGTGATTTCTCCTTATGGCATTGAACTAATACAGTTGAAGAGAACTATTTTTGTTCTCGTAAAGAGTAAAAAAAATTGTAAACAGTCATGGAAACATAGGGAAGACTTCACAGTTTTTTGTGTATGCACTTGCATGTGTATAGAGGTCATGCACATAAATTGCTCTGGAGATATTGCCTCAGAATTAAAAGTTTAAGGTCAGGACTTCTTATGCCAATATTTCTCAGATAACACCACTAATGATTGTTATATTGGAAATCTAGTAGTGGATAAGAATATAATGATTGTTTTTCCTTCTGAATTTATTCCCCCTCTTTTATTTTTGCAGCATCAAGAGAGCAGTTGTAGCACGAATCCAGGGGAGAAGAGTCTGGTAAGGTGATGGTTGTTTCTTCTTTCAGTGTTTCACACACATATATGCCAATGCTGTGTACACTTATATAACAACCCTAAGTTTATAAATGGTGTTAGAAATTGATTTCTGAAGTCACGACAGTAAAAACCCAGTTAAGACAATCTGACTGGTGTAAATGAGAATACAATATTATACAGCTGAGTGTTGGTTCATTCTGCTTTTTAATGCCATGCTGAATCTAGTTTTGAAAAAACCAGAAGCCCTTAATAAAGGGTGTCCTTTCTTCTTCATCTGTAATATAGTTTACATACTGGAAATGTAACCAATTTGCCACTAAACTATTCTTCCAGTGTTCAGTCTAGAATAGAAATGATTGCTGCAATAAACAGAGCCTAAGTGGTTGTTAAGTTCTCCCTTTCCAGGCCTGGTGAAATATTGTTTCCACATTTGAAACAAAGGCATGTTTATGTTCTACAGTACTGTTGGATTCACTTCATGAATACATACATTTCAACATGATTTACAATTGTCATAAGGCTCATCAATGCTAGATTCGATAGAGGAGGAAAATATATTTTAAAAAAGGGTAATAAAAGAATTTCTAACTATTTCTTACCAAACCATTTGGAAAAGGTGAAAACTGTTTCTAAGTTGTCATACTGATGGAAGCTTCAAAAAAAAAAAGCATTTGTATATTTTGGAGATATATTTAAAGGAGAGTCATAAACTATGTTTTGTTTGTTTTATTTAAATTTGATCTTTTATAACTGTAACGTGAGCTGAGCGGTCTTGTTTTGCAACAGCTTTCAGATATTTCTGTGTAAAAGAATGGATTTGTGTTTATGTAAATTATGAGGTATTTTTACAAAATTAAATTGAACACCATCTTGTTCTTTAAATGTTTACATCATTAGAACTCTTTTTGGAAGAGAGTCCTAATTTGGCTGATTTGGTGCCCCTTAAGTTCGATATGGGATTTAATTTTTGATTGTGTTCTATTAAGAGACAAAAATAATGAAATTCTAAGATTTTTTTTTGTATGTGTCAAAGCCAAATCTGGGCATCTCTTGTCATGGAGAGGCTGAAGAGCTCTTGCACAGGGACTTCAGCAAACACAATAAAAGAAATCCTTGGAGGCAAAGCCCTGGGTCTTGCAGTGGGGTTTCAATTCTCTTGGAAATCCCAGCTGTGTCCTGTACCAGCCCTGCACCTCTTCCTGCAGCAGGAGACTTTTGGTGCTGCAGAGAGGCCTGTGCCTCATGATTCATTTTTAAGCTTTAAACAAATCAATGAAATGTAAAATTCTTAAGACCTGTTCAGTCCCATGGAGAGAAAGGAAATGATGTTTCTGCCCTGACTGCATGACTGTATTATCTTCTGATAATTGGCTTTTGGGCTCAGTAATAAAATAAAATTTTTTTTCTGCTCTGTGCACAATCTGACTCTTTACAAGGAAGTGACAGCAGTGCAGAACATAAAATGCAGTGAAAAAAAGAGCTGTGGAAGGCAGTGCATTAACTGTGGTGTGCTAGCAAAAGCAGCTTGGAAGAGGCAACATGAGAAACAATGTCAAACCAAGCAGCTGCATGCTTGGGTCCTGGTGCTTGTCACATCACTCCTGTGGGAGCTGCACTTGCTTTCAAAGCTGGGTACAGCTCCAGGTTTGAGAGTTTCTGCAGAAATGCTCGTTTTCATATCACTGCATACTCTGAGATTTCTGTAGACAAGTTCTTCAGGACCCACTTAATGAAAAAGAAAGTGTTTTCTTATTTCTGTAAGTGTATAATGGTATTTCAACAGCTAAGCAAGAAGGGGCTGCTGGTACTCATCCAGTGAAAAGTTACATTCTGCACACTAACCCCTCTTTAGGAGATACAGACAGAAAGATACCTTCTCTTGCATTTTGGTAACATATAAAGCACTCTGCCACGGGGTTCTTTGCCCGTTGTTTTATAACAATGAAGACATCTAAGATTTTCTCAACTTACATTTGACTCTGAGGGAAAACTGAAGGAAAGAAGAAATAGTACTTAGTTCTTTATATATTGGTTTTGAAAATAAAATGCTCACATGCAACTCTGAAAATCCAATCATCTGCAGTAACTGTTTTTTTCTTTTTTCTCTTTGGAAATGGGTGAGTTACTACAGATTTTTCCTACCTTAGCTGCTTATGGCATTCCCTGTAAAAAATTGTATGTTCTGTTATGCATTTCCTATGCTTTTTTGGTGGATTTTTTCCACATATATTAAATGCCTTTACATCACACAGACATCATAAATATTGTGCTTTGTAATCTATCGTGCCAGGAAATAACAGATTATTTATCAGCTGGAGAATCAGCTGTGCTCTGTATTAATACAAGACTTTTCTTAGGTTCAAAAGGTAACTAACAACAGTTGGGAACCATTTCTGACAAGTTGACAAGAATTCAATAATTTTTCCTCTCTCTCCTCCCATGTCCTTTGCAGTGCACATGTAGAATCCAGTGCAGTATGGTGATTCTTTCAATACAACATTATAAACAAAGGTATATATACAGAAACACAGATTTCAAGTAGTGAAGTCAGCACCTAATGCATATTTTATTTCACTCTTTAGTTATTGCTGCAAATGGTTTGTGTATCTTACTGAAACATGCAACTTTTATTGCTAGTGGCCCTCCACCCTGGTGTGGTACCTGTCAGGAATTTTGGATCTTTTTGTTATGCTTCAGAACTCTCCTTAGTAAGAAGATTTATTAGTAGAAATGAGTGAAACCCAGGTATTTAGGTGCTTGGAGAATATTCTTTAAACACATTATAGTGTTTAATCCTCTAGTCTTGAGAGTTTAAAGGAGTATTTCCTAAGTATGCAGATACATTTTTTTCTTTTTTTTTTTCCTAGTATAAGAACATTATTTGACAAAAATACTCTGGAAACAATACAGAATGCACCTGGTGTGTGTGCTTTTATGCCATATGGCTTTTGGAAATTTAAAGAGAACCTGAAATCGAGAGGCTTACTTTTCAGTTGTCACATAATTCTTAAAATCACCTGTTTGGGAGGGAAGTCAGTGCTGATTCTGTGATTGTCTTGTGTGATTTATAGTAAAAGGACATAATGAATCTGAAGTGAAGTCCCTGGCAACCCCTTCCAGCTCTCATGGAGGTTAAGTCCTACATCAGCATGGTCTGATTTTTAAAGCATAAGTGATTTCAGAATATGGGTTTGTTCTTGCGTCCTATAGTGGCATAAGAATGGATTTACTTCATGCCACTTACTAAGACCAAAATACTCTGTTTATTTTCTTTTTCTAAAATTAAGTAACAGGGCTTATAGTTATTGCTGGAACGGGCAGGTGAGGAATGTTTTAACTTAAATAAAGTTCTATATTGAAGTCTTGTTATTTCATCATAAGGGCTTTGTATCCTTTCTGTCTTGGTCTTGCACATTCATAGGTGACCTTGTTTTCCTGAAATAAATAACTGATCTCTTTAGAGAGAGCTAACCTAGAAGTATATTATGTTCAAATCCATCAGGAAGGCTCAGGTGAGCACACACACAAAAGAGATGCATTTCCAGGACAAAAGAATTTGCTGCTTACCACTGAAGTGTATCAGAAATTAGAAGAAAAACACAGAGCTGAAAAGCTGCCAGGCTTTGTCATGGTTCTGTGATACTTCTCTCCACACTTTGTTTCTGTGGTCAACAGAGTTCAGGAGAATCTTGGCTTTCATTTTCAGTGGAATTGTTTCTGACCATTGTTTGGAGAAAGCCTTGAAAATCTGAAGCAAGGACACCTAAGAGCCTCAGAAAAATAGGAAGCAGGGAAGAAACTTTACAGCCTTTCTTCAAACAAAGTTTCATGGCTTTTAAGCCAGTTACTATGATTTTTCCAGGGCACTGAAGTAGAATTTTTTTTCATCTTTGTGCTTGGCAGTGCTAAAAATAATATGTTGGGACATGTTTAAACACATTATAGGAATAAATCACAAGGGGATTTGAAGCTGCAACAACCAGTGGGCAACTCTATTTGGGCTTTCTTGGTCTTCTGTGAGAGCCCCACTTTATAAAAAGCAGTGGTAATTTTGTCTATCATGCAAAAAGCCAGCCATGATTTTAACAGAAATTGAGTGTGCATGCAGAATTCTGCTATTGCTCAATAGCAATGTGTCTATGACACAGATCCAGGCAACATCAGAGTTAATATTTTCCTATCTAAAAAGGGCGACCTCGATCAAATGACCTGCATGTTGAGACTTAAATGCCCTGAAGTAATCGAGTTCCAGCAGCCAAACTTTGGGCTCAGTTTGACTGTGTTGTTTTACAGTTTATAGTCCTAGAAGGAACTGCTGGGATCCTTGGGATGTGCTTGTTTTGGCAATTATTATGGGCAGTTGTTCTTTCCCTTATTGAGGCTACCATGATTTATCCCACTGGAAACTAGCAGACTTGTACTAGCTGCAGTACAAATGAATGGAAGGCCCAACGTGTTCTTTGTTATTCATTATAATTTAGCTTTGTGTGGAATTTTTTGTAAATTCACATTGGAACTACCATCAATAAAACACTAATTCCCAGCTGTATGTGGGCCAAGTGGTTATTGCAAGGTAAACACACAGCACAAAGGGTATTGGGATAGCTGGAGAAGCCCTTTCAGCTGAGGGATGGTTAACTGTAAACACACAATTTTCTGCAGATTTCAAGCATTCCATTCACAGGTGGTAAGAGTTATTTGGTGTCAAATAGCAGTATTTTTAAGCATGAGATTGTGGGAGGAAGAAAATGGAGAGGAAAAGGAATTGTGTGGTGTTGGAGTTTTACAGTTATGTGCTTGCAGCATCTCTGTAACTGGGATCAAGTGAATTTTAGCTGTACTTCTAAACAATTCTCCAGTAACAGAGGGAATAGGCTTGGAATTTTCAAGATCAGCATGGAATTATTAAGGGGTTCTTATAATGCCTGACTAGTGAAAGCTTTATCCCAAGGCATAAAATAAAATCTCCTTCAGTGTTTCCAAGCTGAGAGATCACATTGAAACAGCTTAGAAAAAGTACTTTTTAATGACTGAGGAAAGTTATTCATTGTGGATAAGAGCTGCAAAGCTGCACATTGTAATTCTAAAAGAAGCCAGATTTGTAGCAGGATAGAGATACTTGGGTTTGATTCTAGCTATGTTTTTTCCAAGAAGACTATGGCTTTTACAAAATGGAAAGTCATCTGCTGGCAGGAGGTGTCAGAACAGAATGGAATAATGCTTGTATTGGTTCAATGCACTCCAGTAATTTGGGATAAATTAATTTAGAGAAAATAAGCTGAGTTCTCTTAACTTTAGTGTCTTGTGAGATCTGTATAAATTTGCAAGGTTTTTTTTGGTGTTGTTTTCTTTTTTTTT
>VXAX01001320.1:1834261-1921033 GCA_013399835.1 Leptocoma aspasia | reverse complement strand
TTTTTTTTTTTTTTGTAATACCTGCTGATAAAGCAGAGGTCCTTGGTATAAAACTCTTTAAATGCAAAAATTCCAGGTCTCTATTTTGTCCCATAGTTCATTTTGGATGCCTTGCTTATAATTAGCACTCTGATTTCTCCACAGATTATTTTACTATAACATAGGGAGATTACCAGTACAAAAGCATTTAATAGGATTTTGTTTGTTTCATAGAATGAATCTTCCACAGGCCTGAGGCTCTTTAGCACAATACAGTAAGTACTCCTCACTGTGTTAAACCCCGGTGGAACACACACAGCACCACTGTGCAGGGTGTTAATGAGATGCCTTGTTTTCCTTTCCCTGTCTTGGATCACCTCATCCATTACATGGATGTGTTTCACCACGTTTCCTTAGAAGTTCAGAGCTCCTCTGTAGGTGGCAGTTTGCATTAAGAGCTCAGTGAGGTCAACACAACTGAGAGGCATTTTAAAAACCTTTTATTCCATTTTCAGTCTCATATGAAGGGTGAGACAATGCAGATGTTACAATTCACACCATCACAATCAGAAGCCAACTATTTCCCAATTACAAAACACTGTAAGAGTTTTTTGGCCTATCAGCTTTTGTCACACCATGCTGTAGATGCCTTAAAGTTAATAATCTAAAATTATTCCTCGTGGGTGCTCTTACAGTGCATCTTTCTTAGTCCTATTTCTCCAAAGTATCCAGTCTTATCTGCAAAGCCATCCTTGGAAACTTTTCTCTAGCTCCATTTCTCTCTCAACAATATCCATCCTATTCCATGGCATTTCTAAGTCAGCATTTCTTATCTCAAAGTTTGCATACAGATGCATACTGTGTGGGCCCTGAGAATTCTGCACAGATCCATTTCCCACAGTCAGTCAGGGTGTCCCAGGGAGCACCCAGGGTGTTGAGGGGACACAGAGCAGTGTCCAAAGCAGCCAGGGCTCTGTCACTTGTGGTTCCCGTGAGCTGCACCACAGTGTGAGCCCAGAGCAGAGTGTGCCTGTCGGGAAATCAAGCAGCCCTAGATCAACAAGAGATTTCTGCTCCTGAGTGCAACACCCATGCTTGTCTACACCCAGCACCAAGGGCATGCTGCTGTTATCTATGAAATCCCTGCTTTGCCAGGTAATTCTGGAATTGACATGGTCTTAGCTCTGCTGAGCTGCTGAATGCTCTGCTGTGTACAGAACACACCGAGGTAAACTATGTGGGTGGGTGTGCAGCAAGGGCTGATCTGGAGTTTTGGGTCCATTCAAACCTGATGTGGGCGGCTTTGCTGTTTCCCCACACACTGCTGGGATTCTACCCCCTGGGCCCTTGAAGGAGGTTCCCTCCCGTGAGTTCTTTGCCAGGGATGAAAGATGAGCAGGACTCTCTGTTTCTTGGTCTTCAGGTTGTTGTTTATTTTTCTCTTATCTTAAGTTCAGTATGCTGTCTGCATGCCAGACTGAGCGTGTGAGACGCAAGGCATAAAATGGACAAAAATGGCGAAAATGGCCTCGATACCCAAAACCAAGGTCTTTTTAAAGATACCTAATCCAATTACTTTCTAACACGTACATTGTTTTTACTTTACTACCAGTAACTCCTACTAATTTACACACGTAACAATTATGCTGCTACCATCCCTAACCAATGACTTTGTGCCACCAATGCTACAGAAAATGGAGAAGAAGAAGAACAAGAAGGAGATGAGNTGTCTCATCTCCTTCTTCTTCTTCTTCCATTTTCTGTGGTGTTGGTGGCAAGAAGTTATCAGTTAGAGAAAGCAGTGGCATGGGTGTTACACGAATAGATCAATAGAAGTTATTAGTAGAAAAGTAAAAACAAACTACATGTTAGAAGGTAATAGGATTCATCAGCTTTAAAAGACCTTGAATTTGGGTGTTTGCTCTCCATTTTGTGCCTTGCTTCTTGTACACTAAGTCTGGTGTGTAGACAGCATACTGAACTTAAGAGAAAAATAAACAACAGCCTGAAGACCCAGAAATCCAGAGTCCTGCTCATTTTTCATCCCTGGTGCAGAACTCACAGGGGAACTGACTCCAAAGGGCCCAGGAGGAGGGTTCCCACTCTTGTTGGTTTCACCAAAAAACTGACAATTTCAGGTGCAGGAGTTAAAATCAGCGAGTCTTAATCTGACTTTAATTGACTGGTCAAATCATGAAGAGGGATGATGGAGTTTGTTGAAAACACAGCTTTTTAATGGGAAAAGATGTCACTTTTTTCACATGGAGATTTTGCAGATATTTCCAGAGAGAAGATTTTGAGCCTATGTGCTGTTGGCATTGGGACATGAGGAAAGACTTGAGAAAGGAAGTTAGGAACAAAAATATCAGAAAAACAGTGTTCAGAGGAACTGTGAATCCAGTCCTATGGAGAAATCAAAAGCAGGGACCCACCTGGCTCTGGAGAATGCAATAGTGTTTATATATTGTTTGATTAGATACAGTAAAGGAAAGGAGTGAACGGGTGGAATTGAGGTCTTCCTGAATTGATGTGTTTCAGTTGCTGACAATAAACATGTTTATTAAATTTACTGCCAGTGGGAAAGAATAAAGGAGCAGACCATCTAAATACATTTGTGCATTATTGTGTTTCTAGTTTTCTTCCTAGAAGCTGTTTTGCTTTTAGGAACCTCAGGAGGTCAAAACTCACAATTTACTTCTCCAGCTCATAAGGTTGGCTTAAAACATAATGAGATTTAAAAAAAAAAAAACCAAAAGAATTTTTACTGCTTTTTATTTGCCTTCTTATTTTTGAGCCTTAGGTCTAACTATATGTTGAGGAGCATTCACTAAATAAAAGCTGTGAAAACACCTTGGGCTTATGATTTCAGGAACCAGAGAGGCAGCTGCATGGCTTGGAATGTGACTTTATTTAGCATAAGGATTTCCTGAAGTTGATCGCTTGTATATACTCATGGGAGTCCCAATGAACTTTCAAGAGATGTGTTTCTTAGTTTTGATTTATATTATATGTGTCTTCTGTTCATACAGAACATTTAACAGTTTCTTGAAATGGTACTGCTCTAAGAGACCTCGATGATCATCCACAGCTAACTAGAACCACCAGTTCTCCTAAAAATAGGCCATTTTACCTCAGGAAATGAGGCATTTTTGCAATCTGCTCTTCATCTGAAACCTTAGTTGTGATGTGAAGTGCTATGATGAGCTCTCACATTATCCTCTTCTTGCAAGGAGCCTGCACTATTAATTTAGTGAATGATTCTATTTATAGTTCTTATTCCACTAAAATTAAGAAGCAAAGAGTTCCTTTCAAAGTTTAATGAAGTCTTTTGAATATAATTAGATGTGTTCCCTCCGATAAGGACTGGTTGACCAGTTGGTTCACTCCTTTAATCTTGTCCTGGTACCCTTATTTTAACTCAATATCTTTGCTGAAAGGCTGGATGATCATTCTAAACAGTGCCACCACCTCCTTCTCAAAGGGGAAAAGGTCAAGCAGGAATGCAGCACCACAAATACCTTATTGCAGTAGCTCTGGCAAAATCTTCAGTCTCTACAACCTCAATTTAGTCACCAGTTACATTACAACTGTCTTGTGAGTCAGGGTGAGAAGCAAAGAGCTCCGTGTCACTTCCTGTGCTTTAATTCTGTTTGGAGGGATCTGGAATGTGGTTGGTGATGTGGTGTTGGTGTGCACTGATGAGCTGAAACATTGGGTGGAAGAGACCCAATGCTGTTGGAGCACTTCTGAAAATATTTACGAAGATTTGACACAAAGTTATCAAATATGTCAATGTGTAAAAGTAACCTGATTTTGGATGTTTTGCCTTTGTGTCCTTTATGTGCTGGGTAGTGCTCAGGCTGTGCTGTCACTAATTATGGAATGAGCAAGTGGGGGCAGGCAGCTGGAGAAATATTTGACACCAGGGCACTTGTCACAGGTTAGATCCTACCTCAAGGCATGCAATATCACCACAGGACTCATTTATTCTCTTGGCAATCTAATCTTCTTTAAATGTTCTGCCTCTTCAGGGCATGTGCTTTTGGGTTACTAAATATTTATCAATGCTAACGTCTTTTTAAAACTGTATCCTTATCTTTATTGTACAAAGATAACATTAACTAGCCTGGGGGAGAGGGACATGAGGGAACTGATTGTGTTCTTTTATTTCTCCCAAGACTCAAGCAGAAATTGTTTAAAATGTATTCCTAGCTCTTGCTGTTGCAGCAAGAACTTTTGGCCTCTTAAAAATGATATTTGGATGTGTAATTAAATTTGGTATAGATACAATATTTTCCTGAAGTTTGCAAATTGTTCTTCCAGAACCTTGATGCAGATTATATGATATAGCTATTAAACATGGCTTATCTTTTGAATGGAAAGCAAAGATTAATGACTCAAACTAAAATGATGCATTAGATGTGTGTGATGAGATGCAGTCTTGCAGTGATGTAGGAATTGGAAGCAGAGAAGATGAAAATGTTAAAATGAGATTAATAGAGCCACATGCTGAAGTAAAAAGAAAAAAAGAAAAAGCTACCCATTTTGTACAAGGGAAAGAAAATAAATTCTTGAAATAAATATTTGTCTTATACATATTAAATACACATATAATAACTCTTCAGAACTGTCTGTCTCTCAATTGTGGTCTTTGTAGTAAGCCTGCCTGCAATTTTGTCAAAACAAAAACTTCTTGGGAAGAGAAGAAACTCTGCAGCGTCTGTTCTGTATTTATGCATACACACACTTCTAAAAGTTCCAGAGAAATTTTAGAAGTGAGTATATATACAACTAAATTTTATTGGTAAATTTTAACAGATCTTAATCAGTTGCCAGGTGTTGTGCATGGCAGGAATTCCTCCCCAGTCAGCTGGGTAATGACCTGTTGGCTTTCATTTTGCTTTCCTGTACAGAATGTGTTTCAGTGCACTTGCTGGGATCACCTGGGGATTTTGAGCAGCAGATTTCTGTCCTTATGATGACGGAGGCAGGATGGTCCCACCTGGGGGTTCTGCCTTGTGCTGGAGCACTGGGAGCTGGCCCGGGAGACAGGCCCAGCTCCACTGGGGATGAACAGAACCGTGTCCTGGCCCAAACATCGCTTGAGAGCTGCTGGGAGAGGCTTTTTTGTACTGACTGCGCCATCTGAGCAGCTGTTGCTGTTATGGAAGTTAATTCTTTAAAGATATGTGATTTCTTCCTCTCTGTGTGCAATGTATTGGTACAAATGTTTGTATGACCCACCAATATAGAAGGTACTTGCTCTTACACGTGAAGAATTTGGTATCTAGTTGTGTGCTCTGCTCAGGTGAAAGGGTGGTATGGTTAGTTTGGTTTTGTTTAAGGAAAATTTACAGGAAAATAAGCAGTTCTGTTCTCTTTGTTTTCCTGTGTAACTGACATTTCTAGCAGGCCTATTTTGAATGGAAAAGCTGGATTAATTTCTAAATTGGTTGAAAATGACATAAATTAAATTGGTCTAATGAATTAAATTCATACTGTAGATACAAATTAAGATACTTTAATCTCTAGGTAAATCAGGTCATAGACAGGACTTCTATCTCCCAGGAAGAAGTTACCATGATCTGTCATCACCTCTCTGCGGGTGCTTCCTAAAGGAGCTGTTCACATGAATATTCTCTAAAACTCCTCAAATGTGTGGGTTTAAGCTGCTGAAATTGGTGGGCTGATTTAGCTTGTTAGTTTCTTGACTGCATTAGGTGAATCTGAGAGCACTTCCACCAGCAGAATCTGCCAGGAGGTTAGTTGAGTGTCCTGTCCACTGGAAAATATTGTCAAGTAGATGACTATTACAACTTCCACCAAATTACCTAGATCTGGAAGAGGGTATCTATCTGCAAACTTTCTTTTAGTTCCCACTTGCATTGATAATTTTGATGTTTTATATAATTATAGTATGTTTTTCTCCAAACTGGAAGTCTTTTTAATGAGCATTTCCTTAAGTTGTCTTGAACACGTTTACCTATGGAGGGCCTAATTCATAAGTAATATATAATGGGATGTGATATAAGTGTTATGACTAATGAAACACCAAAAAAAGGCTGTAATGGTAGTGAGGTGGTAAGTTTTGAAATATTTTTAAGTAGTTGGTGCATAGGTAAGTGGTGTGGGATAGTACTGACATGTTAGGAGACTGCATGGTTTAATAAATATATTTTTTTCACCTGAGGATTGAGACCCATTTTAGGGCTGTGGAGAGATCAGCAATTTGCTTCCATTAAGGTGTGGGAGTGCAGACAGTAATTACAGTCTGGTTTTGTTCCCCTGTGGAGGAGAAATGGAAGTGGTGATGCCAGGGGAGGAGGACAGCTGGAGGGAATGGAAGGGTGGCAGGAAGACAGATGAGGCAAAAGGGGTTGCATTTCAAAAATGTTTGAAAAACTGTCATAAGTGGTTAGACAAAGTTTAATGTTAGATTGCAGTAGAGGAAAAACCAGCACAGAATAGCTGAGTGATTGATGACTCACTCAAGATTCAGTTAGGAAAAAAATCATCCTTAAATAAACTGTATAGCACTTGAGATCCTCTGATACTGTACTGCTTCAGGTCCAGAGGAAACACTGTGCAGGGTTCCAGTTTGGGATGAGACTGCTCTGAAAACTTGGTGACAGGAGGCAGTTCATTTCTGGTCAAACCCTACTGGCCCAAATCACCATGATGTTCATGTATTCCTGTTCCAGAAAGTTGGATGTGGCCAGAAGGGTGCCTTGGCCACCTGCACACTCTGCTCTGAATGCAGCTGATGGTTTCTTCCCAAGAAGAATTTAGTAAAACCTGCAGTAGATGAACCAGTGACTCAGAGCAGCACACACTGTGCCTAGCTCACAAACAATAGGGTGCCTTGGTCTGGGTTAGGTTTTAGGTCAACATCATTCACTCCTCTTAATAAAGAGCCTACAGTGAGATTTCTCCTGACAGGGTGGTGATAGAACACATGTAATACTCTGAAACATTCTTAAAAACACCTGCAGACCAAGTGTGAGAGCACTGGACAGAGAATAAGAAAAAATACCTGTTAAAAAGGATTACAAACAAAGCACAAAGGATGGGTAAAATGTTGAGGGTATCCTTTTTACAGGTGAAGTTATGAAGCTTGCAGAGCTTGTTTAGAAATACACAGAATGCTGAGAGTCCTGTTGAGAACCAAATCAAGTTTGAGATCCAGCTTCTTTATCCCAGACTTTGTGGAACCAGGCCGTGATATATTTCCAGATTCCTTCAGAAAGCCACACCAAAGCTTTTTTCTACAGGATATAATCTGTTTCCCATTTGGTGTAGTGGTTAAAAAGCTCATTAGAATTAATCATAAATTTAAATGCTTCACCACTTCATCCCAGTGAATGTCACCTCCAGGACATGGGTTTTTGAATCTCACATTTTCTTGCAGTGACTTTCAGAGAGCTGCCCTCAAGGTTTGTTGTCAGAAAGGCTGAAGGGTTCCTGTGGTGCATCACAGAATCAACATTTGCAGACTGCTAAACTTGGTGTGGATGCTTTTTTCAGAAACTCTCCACAAAACCTCAGCAAGGGTATCCCAGCCTCAGGAATATGTAACAGGGAAGGCACAGGTGGCAGTTTTGGGACAGGAGAGATGGGGACTCCAATGAGGAGGAGGAGGAGGAGGCGGCTGACTAATGAGCTTTTGGCATCACATGTGAAATTCTGCTGCACAGTTTTGGAGTTTGGGGTGTCTCTGCTGAATCCTAGCAGAGATTGCTGCTGACTCATGCCTTTTAATGGAGCTGACTTTTATCCACCTTGAGGAAAGCAGGAGTTCACTCTTCCTGCTTAAATTACATGTGGGTTTTTTGGCTTTTTATTCAGTGGAAAGATTTCCTGTTTGGTTACCTTTAAAACTTAAAAAAAAAAATTAAAAATCAAAGAGTCTGTTTGCACTGTGTGCAGGTAATGCAGGTATTTTACAGAAGGCAAGTGGGTTGACTTGTAAGTGGATATTCTCATTTGGACTAGTTTAAATCTAACTGAAGCTTCCAGGGTGTACAAGTGTCACTGCCTCTTGAGATTAAATGCTCTAGGACTTTAACTGATTCGTCCAAGATCAAGTCTGTTAGTCCAGACTTGCATATCAGGTGTATTTCTCATTTCAGGCTCAATAAAGAGTTTCTTTAAACACAGTTTATAAGTGGTGGGATAGTTTCACTGTGTAACATGTTATAATTTTTGCTCTGGCACAGGTAATGCAAAATCCTGGATCTGTTTCTTCCACAGGTTATGTAGAATTCTACTACATGACAGTTTGTGTAAAGGAGTAATATGTGAACTAAATCTAAAAAGACCACCCAAACACAAGAAAACCCAGCAAGAGCTATTTATTTTCAAAGCTGCAGGAAGTAGAGATGGCAACAATATTTTACTGCTTGTACTCTCCTCCAGTGCCTTTTTAAAATTATTAATGGATTCTAGAAGTAAAAGACATAATTTTACTGCACAATAAATTACCCAATTATGCTTCTTCATATAAACATCCTGAGAGATTTTTTTACACTGCCTAAATTTAGCAAGAATACCAATAGATATAGTCAAACATATTTCTTTAACAAAGTGATCGTTCTGGTTTGTGTTTCAAGATGATTTTTGTTGTGCCCACACCCCCAACTCTGAAATCCTGAAGTTGTTATAATTATGAGAGGTGTTGCACGTATTCTGCAGCCTCCCCACACCATTAATTCAGATAAAGAATTTGTGGATGCTATAAGATCACACTGACTTTAATGAAAATTTAAGTATTGGCCCATGCTGTATTTTTGGTTCAGAACAACAATAGTCTATAAAGAAGCTTTGGGACAGTCCTCAGATCTTTTTAGCTTCTTAATGGCCAAATAATTTCCCATATCTTCATGGATGCACCTGTCCAGAGAAATACTTAAACTGGTTTATAAATTCAAGCAATCAAGTAGTCTGGAGAGGTTTTTCATGCTCTTAATTTCATATGTAATTAAGATGAAATTAGCCTTAGGTTGGGTTCTTTGAAAATGTCCTTTAAGGAGAACAGTAACCTGAGTCAACAGTAAAATACTCAAGGTTGTTATGACAATAAGAGAGCATGTACCTGCTGTCAGGCATTGTGGAGTTCTTGCCTTGCATCTGATGTTTTAAAAGCAAGAAAAAATACTTAAAGTCTCTCACTGTGGATAAAATGGAAGTGAAGGAAAAATCTTTCAGACTTTTTCCAATGACTTTGCAATGTTTGATAGAAGGAAAAAATGGGGGACAAGGTGGAGGGGGGAGTATAATTTGAAGGCATTTGGCTTTGGTTTGCCATTTTCTGCACAGTGTCTGCACGAGACACCTGAGACAGCTCTTCTGCATCCCACCTGCAATCTCAAACGCCCCAAAGGCTTTTTTCCTCACCTTTAAAAGCAAACTCTGTCTTGATGTCTCTCATTCACAAAGACAGATGAAAATAGCTAAAGGGCAGTGAGCTTGCTTTGGCTGATATACAGGGGAACCTGCTGTCAGTAATTATTACTTCAAATAATAGAAAAGGTAAAGCAGTCAACTTTGGATGTGAACAAGTACTGAATATTTACATCTGCTGGCTAAAGCTAATTGGAACTGTGAGTCTCTGCCCATGAATTGGAACAATTTGTTCTTGGAATAAATTTAGTACCAAATCTCTCATTGACTTCAATTATGTAGGATGAAAGTCTAAAGTGGCAAGTAGCCATGAACTAGGTTCAAAAAGGGAGATTATATTAGGAATGTGGTTAAATGGAAATAAGGAAAGTGAGATGGTCTTGTAGTTGTTCTTCCTGAGTTTAGATACTTGTGCAAAAATACAAAAATAATGATGCAGATTGGCTGCTTTGAGTGTATCTTAGCCCTTTCCTCTGGTTTTGTAATGAATAGGGGAAAAACTGTTTGCCTAGAAAGTGTTTAATGAACAGGTTCTGGTTCATCTGGTACTGAACTCCTTTGAAGTGAAAGGGCCCTCTACACATGATAAACAGCAATTGAATTATCCTGCTCTGTGTTTTTAAAATGTTTTAGTTCCTATAAAGGGATCTGACCCTGTTCTTGACATCTTGAATTTGGTCAATATATTGTTCTGTTACAAAACCTGAAAGACACTTCCTGCCCCTCCAAATATGAATTTTATCTTCAATTTTTAAATACAAATTTTTCTTTTTATTCCAGAGTTAATGGTACTATCCATCAAATTTTGGATGGTTTTATAAATAAAAATTGAATACATTATTTTAAATAGTCTTGTTAAGGCACAAGTTTTTGCTTACATTAGCAGATGGGTTGCAGTAAGGAATCATTTCAATCTGAAGGTTAAGCTTGATATCAGGATTTAAAAAAAGATGAAAATCTAGTTAATGAAAGAAAAGTGGTGAGTATTGCAAGGAACCAGTAGTGGTTCTGGATCTGAATACAGAACAATTAAAGTGATATTATGCATGTTGACTCCATTTTGATCAAGTCCTGTCACTGAAATAATCTGGGATGTTATGACTTATTAGTACTTCTCCACCTATATTTTTGATATATCTAAAGCCAGTGCATTTCAAAACTCTGCAGTGGGGCCAGAAATGAATGTTCTTTGACTAGGCTTCTTTTTTCTCCCTACTGTTAATTTCCAGCACCATCCAACACTAGCAGCCTTTCTCCTAAGAAAAATGTTAATTAAAATCAATGATGTCCTCAATTAAGTTGTCAGATTACTTGAAGCAAGTATCTCAGTATAGAAGAGAAGATGCTAATTAATACAATAAATTGTTTTAATTTCTGTCTCTTAAGCAGATCACCACACTATTACCATTGTGACTGAGATGGGAGTTACTGGCAAACCGTTGTTTGAACCCTATAAAACCTGCTAAATGAGCTCACCAAGAGACCTTACACTGAACCCAAAGCTAAAGACTCATACTGTACATTACAGCTTTTCCCTGGCAGTGTAAGAAGCCCAGCCTCTTGTGCAGTGTTTCTTATTGGAAATTTTCAATGTTTTCAGCCCGACATCCCCTCTGCATGTGCAGAAGCTGCATTTACATTTAGTTATAGAAATAACAGAGAAAACGTGCCTGCAGTTTTAAGAACTGTTTGAGCTAGAAGAAGTTTTGGTGTGCAAATGTTTTCACCTGTGCTGAGCTAGAAATCCCCCTTTATTATTCCGCTTTTGATTCCTGCCTGGCTTGACAAACTTCCCTGAGCCAGTTAAAATTTCTGTGACAGGTGAGAGCATCCTGGATACTGCATGTGACAGATTTTTGCCTTTGGGGGTGTAACATGACCCTTGCTTTCAGATCAGTTAGGGCAGTGCCCTGCTGTGAGTGGGCCAGAAGTTTCTGTTTCCCTCAAGCTGCATCAAGGGAAATACAGGCTGGATATTAGGGAGAAGTTTTTCACAGAAAGAGTGATAAAGTTCTGGAATGTTCTGCCCGGGGAGGTGCTGGAGTCACCATCCCTGGGTGTGTTTAACCAAAGCCTGGATGTGGCACTGGGTGCCAGGGTTTAGCTGAGGAGTTGGGGCTGGGTTGGACTCCATGATCTTGAAGGTCTCTTCCAACCCGGTGATTCTGTGAATTCTGTAAATTTAACAACGAGATTCTGCCTAAACAGCAGGATTTAGGTGACAAAGCAGTCCTAGGTTCTGTACTCCTACACTACCAGAATTGTCAGTTAGGAAGATGCTGCTCTTCCACCATGGCATGCCAGGTAAAAACATGACTTCAACCAGGAAAGATAGGAATTTGTGACTTTTGAGTTTGGGAGTTTTCCTTGAGGGGAGAAGGGGCTGAGAGGTTGTTTACTTTAAGCAAGAGGTATCCCATGGCAGTGGGGAAAGAGCCTGATTTTGGACAGCTGCTGGATACATAGCTCAGGATATTACACAGTTAAAGAAAGTAATATCAACATCAAAATACAGTGCTGAGGTATTTTGGTCCAAATATTACTTGAAGTGATTTATCTACTTCAGACCTTGTAAATCAGGAAAAGGACATTTATATTAATCATGTGCAATTGAAGAACATTGATAAATTTATGTGCAACTTCTGTTGATTTTAGTAGGACAACATTTTTTTTGTTAAATTAAATTAAAGATTCTTTTTCCCTGAGTAAAGCCTCTTCTCTGGCCAGGTGATATTTATGGGGTTTGGGAAACACTTCAATTAGGTTCTACTAATGTGTGTTAGTCTTAGATGCTGGAAGAGCTTTATCATCCAGGCTTGATGGAAGAAACCCATGAGTAAATATTCTCTAGAAGCTGAGGACAACACGATGATAAATTTCTCACAGTCTCTTGATGGTTTAGTGTTCTGCCTGAGGGTTTCTTTGTTTGTTTTTTGTTTTTTTTTTTTTTTCCCTGTGATATATATTTACCCAGAAATTTGACAAAGTTTGGATGATTTTTGGTATTTATTTTTGCAATTCTCTAAAGAAAGGGTAACAATATTTATATGCTTACATAGCCTTTGAATAATTGTAGGTAGTATAAATGGGATCCCACAGACACATGGGGCTTAAAAAAATCTGTGAAAGAACACTAAGCCCAGGTAGAGATGTAGATTTTCTATGTGAAAGGTAATTTTGTAGAATTTCTCTGGGTTAGGAGAGGTGCTGTGCATAGCTGCCCCATCAATACTGCATTTAGGTTCTGCTCTGAGACTCCTTCACTGCCTTTCCCTTATGGCTTTGAGTTATAATAAGTTAAATTAAAAATGGGATCTGCTAACCCCATCCAAAATGCTGCCTTTGCTTTGGCTGCCCAGGAAGAAAGAGAATAGAGCATATTCCTATTTTATCTTCTGATGGATTAGTTTTTCCTTTTCTACAGTGATTATGAAGCTGAAGCTAGGCAAATTGATTGGGGCTGGTTTTGGACATCTAAAGCAACCAATAAGGGGTGAAATGACGCAGCAACTACATTGTCCATTGTATCTGAAAGAGCTTCCACTAAGGCTGCAATACACTGACCTGTGACCACTCTGTTCTGTGCAGTCTAAGCTGGTGGAGAAGAAGAAATCTGCCTTCAAAATCTGGAAATGCCAGCGTGAGAGGTGTGTACAGCCCATTTCTTATATGAAATTAAAATGTCATGCTTGCATCATTCGAAGTTGTTTAAATTCCGCATTATTTATCCTGCCTTTCAAAGTGAGCAGCTGAGTGTGTGCTAATTACTGGGGGACTTAGGGACCAGTCAGATGCCCCAGCACAGCCCAGCTGTGTGTCAGTGACAATGCCAGCTCACCACGTGCTGCACTTTGGTTTTGCCTGACTGATGGAGCTGTGGACACGATTCACAGGCAGCTATTATGGATAATTTTATCATTTGCTTATTTTAACAGCCTCTCTTTCAAAATTTGCAGCACAACAGTAAACTTGCAGTCATTCTGGCTTCGTTGCATGAAAAAATATCAATTATGTCATTACTGTGCTGACTGAGCCCAGGTATGTGCTTGATGATTCCCAGCACTAATCTGGGCTGGATCTCACACATTTGGTGTCCCTGAAGTCCTTGGAGGGTGGGCACTGATTCCACCAAACCACCCCGTGGGTTTCAGGCTTATGTTTCTGATTTTCTTAGGTGGCAACCTGGCTGGTTAAGTGGAGAAAACTGCATGACTAAATGAAGAGGCAGAATTATTCTTGGCATTTCTGGTCACTAATTGAGAAAGAAGATGAGCAGATGGAGTTTTGTGCAACTGCCACGAGCCAGAACCTCTGTTACAAATGCTTTCACTCTGCTGGGATACAGAAGCTATATCTTCATTAATGATTTAATTGGAACACTTAAAGGCTCCACCTTTAACTACTGGCTGCATGAAATGGAATATTAGAAAGCAAAGTAAATACAGAGGAAGTGAAATTCTGAGGACAACTTTTGAAATTAGAAGAAACTTGGGGTGCTCAACATGTGTTTACTGCCTTAGCTTTCTGAAAAATGTCATCAAGACTGTGAGGTAACTCAGAGGGAAACACAATCTTATTTGGCCAAATTTACTGTTTCATAATTTTTTGAAAGTTTGTGTAAAGTTCAACTAGCAGTTTAATTTGTGGTAATATTTCATAGTGAATTTGCATTGACATAAGGAAAAAAAGTAAAGTGAAAGATGAGAAAATGAGTCTCCATTAGCTGTTTTCTCTTGGTGTTTTTATACTACTACGCCCAAAAGATGGCATTTTTCTCTCCTGTGTACTAAACCTAGTACTTTCATAAGATAGGTTTCAATGAGAATAATTGCAGCATTTTTTAATAGAGATTTCTTTTAAGAAAAACAAATGTAAATATTCGAGTAAAAAATAAAGGCTTTGGATGCTTTGATCTTCTAAACTGCTAATGCTGCTCAGCTTCTAACTTTAGATGTAAATGTAATCCAAAGTACATATCTGGGCTTATTCAGTCTTTCCATTTTGGGTTGCATTTTGTGGATGTTGATCACAATAGTCTTACACACATAGACAACCTTCATCTCACAAAATTGCATTGTTTTGGGTAGTCCTTTCTGATACCACCAATGTTCTTCCTTATGGACTTTTTAAAAAAAATAAAATTTTCCGTCCTCTTTTGTATTCTAGGTCAAAATTTAAGCATTCAGGTTGATAATTCAGTATGGAATCAAAATATCCAAGAGTGCCTGCTTCTGCAATTGCAATGCTCAGTTTCTAAGACCTTACTCTCCAAATTTACCCTATTTTTACTCACTTTTGATTTACTGAACTTTCATCTGCTTGGTCTAAACTTGCCTTTGTTTTGGAAAGTTCCAGAACAAGCATCCAGCTAACTCCATGTCTTACTGCATAAGAATGTGAGGAAAAATGTATTTTCTGCTCTTCAGAATATGTTGGCACTTTTTTTTGTGTTACATAAAACTAAAAGCCTCTCTTAAAGCATCAGGCTCAGCAGGAGGCAGGAGTATGAGTAATCTTCACTTTGCCTTGTTTGAGGGAATTGGTTTTGAAATAACAAAGCCATGCAAAGCTGACAATACCTGTTTGTGGGAGCCTGGCAATATGTTCATTTACTTGACAGCAGAGAGAGAAGCACAAAAATGCTGTGAGTTTTCCTTAAGTGCTGGAGAGAAACTGAAATATTTTTATTCATGGGGTTATTGACCATTTTCACTTATATAAACTCCTCTTCCATACTGTCTGCTTAAAATGATGTATGGAAAATTTAATAATTTATTATTTAATAATTTAATTTAGTCTACCTCAGAGCTAAGGAATGATGGGGTGATGTAACAAGTACTACAGGCAGTGCATTTCTCAGCCTGAGTTTGGGGTGGCTTCACAAGTGGGAGTACTGAAAATATGTTAATGTGGGTAGAAGTTATGTATCTGTTAAGCACCTGCATTCATGTAATAATTCTTTCATTGAGAACTGCTGTGAATTCAGTGAAATGAGACCTGGTAAGGAGAGGTAATATCTTTCTTGTTCAGTAGGAGGGGAAAGATATCCCTCCAAATATTTCTGAATGTTGCTGGAAAACAGAAGTAGATCAGTGGGAGCTCTATAGCATGTCATCCCATAAAATTGCCTTTTACACATTTTGAAAAATTAGCTGAGCCCTGGCAGGAACTGCAGGATAAACCCAAAAGATTGGCTCACCATTGTGGACATGCAGATATCTCTTCTTTGCTGAGTCACATTCAGTCATGGAACAGCTAGAAAATTTTGCTGGACATTGACCAGCATTCCCATTAGGGAATGTTCTTGTCATTCATTACTAGATCTTTAATTATAAAGTAGTTATTGAATAACACTCCCCTCTAATATTGGATAAAAATAGAGGGTTTTTTCCTGTTTACTTTCACTTAAAAGTTGCCATCTGGGTCTCTCAGGTATGGTGAACTCATGCATTTTGAAGTTCTGATGTGGCCCTTGCTGGGGATCTTTATATTGTTGGCAATATACCTGAATGCACAGAGCAGGACATGTGCTTACATGTTTAAAATTGTGCCTGTCAGATTTCAAGACAAGAAGCAAAACTGTTAATGCTGGAAGATACCTGCATAATATTGCCTGGCCAATCTCAGGCTTGCTGTGTATCTTTAGCAGAACAAGAATCATGGACCCTTTCAGTTTTTGTTGTGTTACTCCTGAAAGTGTTTGTTCTAATAAAAATTTGGCTTCGTAGGACAGATTCTCTGGTGCTATTAACAGTGTCATATTATCTGGCACTGCCTGAATTGCTCTTTCTAGTGCCTTTTAAGGCTTGTAGTTCTAGAAGTTCAAACCTGTGCAGCTGGATCAGCAAGAGCAAGAGTGAAATGCAAAAACAAGGTAAACTTCAGTGTCATAAATAGAAAATAATAAAGAAATTATTCTGTTTCTGCAGTGAAACAAGAGCAGAAACTCCTTCTAGTTGCCATAAACCTCGGTTTCCCAGCTTTTTTTTTTTTTTCCTGACTTCCCTCTCTCTGAATACAGAGAAATCTGGGTTCTTACTACAGAGACATAAAAATGCCTGCTAGGTTAAATTTAGTGCCACATGCAGCTTTTCATTCTTTTTCAAGCAATGTGCAGAACCAAATGTATTGAATGTGGGTAGTTGTGCAAAGAGACTGGCCCAATGTGTTACTCTGCTTGCTGTAATATCTTCTTTTGCCTCCCAGCAAGATTTTGAACCACACAAGTTATTTTTTTAATGGAAATAGGAAGAAAGGCATAAAAAGAGCTACTGAGAAAGACTGGAATTTACAACAGAGTTTTGCAGATTCAGCTGTCACTACTACAATAAGAGTGTAAAGCAACTGCATGTAATTTCTGCTTCCTGTGCTATGCTTCCATCATGATGCACAGAAATTGAATTGGGATGCAAGCACTCAAGTAACAGCATGTCTGCACTGTGAACAATTGCCTATCTAGGCAAATCTGACTGCAAAGAAAGATGAATGATGCCTGGTAAAATGGGAAACCCAGTAATTCACAGAATAACCCAGTCAGAATAACGAAAAGGCTGAAACCCCTAAGGCAAAGCAAAACCCCAAAAGATGAACAACAAAGAAGTTTAGAGTAGGAAACATGAAGAGAATGGCTTTAATAGTGATTATTCGTCATCAGGCTTCAGTACCAGGTATGATTTATTAATACATGCTGCACTAGGTGGAGAGTAAAGCCAACAGGGAAGAAAATACCACATGAGGATTAGTCTCAATCATGTTTTCAAGATAATCTGAATCCAGCAGGTCCTCCAGGTGGAGCATGGAGTGCAACCAGCTCAAATAATGAAATCTGTTTGAGTGTAAAGCAATAGATACTCTAACTATTGTTGAGCATATAATATCTCATTAGAATATTGCATTATATGGTCATTACTTCAAAGACTTCTGGGGATTGTGGTGGTGTTTGTGCTGTGTCCTCTGGTCCCAACAAATGGAATTATCTACAGTCTATTAAATATATTTCTTTATTTAAACAGGTGATCTTGAACAACAAAAGTCTGAAGAATTAAATGTATTCATTTCCTGTTGTCAAATCACCTGAGGTATAACTGAATTTCAAGTATAAGTTGAGACTTCATTAGGAAAGCCTCCTGAAAAGTTATTTATATAGGCAATGTAAAACTAATGATTTTTATGACACAGTCATCTTTTCCCCCCATGTTTCTGTTGTATATTTAGATGTTCTTTGGCAGCTGTCATGGTATAAACCCAGGTGACAACTCAGTGCCACACAGCAGCTCCTGCAACCCTGGGGGGACGTGGAGGAGAACTGGGAAAAGAGGTAAAGTCCTTGTGTTGAGATAAGAACAGTTCAATAGCTGAAATAAAATATTAATTGTGATGAAAAGGGAGACAACAAAACTAGAGAGAAAAAAGTAAAGCCTAAGAAAGGCAAGGGATGCACAATTGCTCAGCATCCACTGGCCAAAGCCCAGCCTGTCCCTGGCCAGTTCACAGACTGGACATGGTGTGCCATGGTGTGGAACATCCCTCTGGCCAGTCCAGGTCAGCTGGCCTGGCCATGCTCCCTCCTGGTTTCTGGTGCACCTGCTCCCTGCCACAGCTTGGGAACTCAAAAACTCTTGTTTGAGAGCAAGAACTGCTTAGCAACAACTAAACATCAGTGTGTTATCAGCAGTATTCTCATCCTGAATCCACAGCACAGCACTCTGCCAAGTACTAGGAAGAAAATGAATTCTATTCCAGTTTCAACCAGGACAACATTAAAAATTACTTCATTTTTCTGGCAGGAGATAGCAGATATTAGTTATCTAACAACTGTTGGTTTGTCATGGTGAACCAGTAGAACTGAACCGGCCAGGCTACCCCCTGATGCATTTACAAGCAATTTTCCTTCAGAAGTTCAAAAGTATCTGAACTTAATGTATTCTTTTAGGGAGAAATAAGATTTCTGTGTGAAAGGAGACAAAGGATGTGAATCTTTTGTAGAGACTTGAATGAGCAAAAGTTAACAATGCAGGCTGGAATTTTTGGGAAAAATAAGGGTAAAATGGGTGACTTTTCTGCTCTGACTGAACTATTTGAGAGAGGAAAGGGCTACGTTAGGGTTTAGGATTTCCCTCCCCATTGAGCTAAGTGAACACCAGAAAGGCCCCAGATTTTTCCTTCTCCCCCATCCTCAGTAGTAGTATAATCAATCTATTTCCTTAAGTGATCTCTGTTTTCTGGGTATCTGTATGTTTGTTTTCTTTCTCCTTTTCTCATTGGTGTCATTCTCTATTAGACAACAAATTTTGAGTAGCTCCCTTTCTCATTTATTGTTTGATTAGCATAGCTGTCTTCTGTGGTGAAATACTGTGGAAATATCTATATCTGGAAATGTTAAAAAATACTCAACCAAACAAACCCAAAAATAATTTGTAAAGATAAAATAACACTGCCTTACAATGTTAACCTTGCTAATTAATTGAAAAATATTGAGAAAAGTAAGACGTGATAGGAACTGTTCCAGTTATTTCTATTGACTTTCAGTCAGGAACTGTTTACTCATATAGTTGCATGAAAATATATTGAGTATTTCACTTAAAAGTAAGCCAGTTATGCAGATGTTTATCATGGTACCAAAAGGCAGCATATGGTTGCACACTGAGATGAAAATACCAAAGGGCACTAAATAGATGTTAAAATCTTCTGAAAACAGCTATTTTCTCTCTGAGTGCAGGAATGCTGGAAGGGTTTTATTACAGAGAATATTAATGACAGCAGAATCAGGACTAAATATGTTCCTTGATATTTTAAGCAACAACCATTCTAGGAACAGACACAAAAGGTCTGGTTTTAACATTAAACTTTATCCATCTTATTTGATCATCTTTGCTTTTTTTATTTTTCCCCTGATACTTTTCAAATGACTCTTCCTTTATCCTCTGATCCCCTTCATGCTTTCAGTCTGGCCCCAGCCCTTTTATGATTTTGTTACACTTCTATGTCGATGAGTTCTGTTTTACTCCTTGTTCAAAGGACCCTCATTTTGATCCAGAATGGAGGGAGGAGAAAAAAGAGAGGCTTCCTTTCAGTTTTAAAAACTTACTGATAGGAGATCTGAGAGCTTCAAACAAGCCTCTTTTACTGCTCTTTGCAGTTAGTTTTCTTCTGATCTCACATAGCAGCGATCTTTGTTTCCCTCCTCCTTTTTTCCTCTCTGCATGTCTGTCAGATGGATGAAGAATCTCTTTCCCCTTATCTGCTGTTCCTCCGTTTTCCAAAAGGTTCCTCATTTATAGTTCTGAGGGTGTGGTGTGGTTAGAGCAAGCACTTTGTCTACAACAGCCCTTTATTTTTGGTTACACAAGTCTCCCAAGGACTGGAAGAAGAAATGGGAATCATCTCTGTGCCCTTTCTACTGTGGAATCCCAGTTTTTCTTCCTCCCTCCCGACGATGTGTTTGGTACTTCTCTTTCTGAAGAAACTCTTCTTATTCCACAGAAAATCTTTCATCCTGGGGGAGAGAGTGTCACACAATACCTGGAAAATTAACAAAGAGATGTGAGATAATTGCAGTGTTGCATTACTTTTTTTTTTCTTTNTTTTTTTTTTTCCCACCCCCCCCTTCTATTCCACAGCCTGTTTGCATTTAGTTCAAGGTAAAGTGGAAGGAAGTTTGAGGCTATGTGTGCATACAGATGTGTATCTGTGGATATAGGTTTTTGTGAGCACCGAAAGGTCTGTCAAATAAATTTGGTGGGGAGAGCAGCAATCAGTAAGCTTAGAAAATTTAAATATAGCCAGCTTACAGTTTCATAATTTCAGGAATTTAGATGTCACAAATGATAAAATGTGCAATATTTTAAGTCTCAAATTGACAACAAACCACCTGTGATTTAACAAATGAGCTAGCAATGTTTGGGGTTAGTGCAGTATATCTTTAAGACATAAATACTGAAGAGGGAAAAAAAAATCTCTTTTTCCCTGCACTTGCTGTTTCTTTTCCCTTTAGAAGTCATTACAGCTAATTACCAACAAGGATTAGCTTTTTCAGTAGGTTATTCTTACAATGTGTCATTTTGAGCTAAACTCTGAACAAATGCAATCATCAAAAAGAGAAAACAGAGATTAATCAGCTAATAGTGAAAGAAACTTGATTACACAAAAGTGGCAAAGCATAAAACCCCTTGCATTTGCAACCCACAAAATATTAATTAAAATAATTAAGATTAGGGCATAATGCCTGTAAAGATCTTTGTTTCCTACTCCACTTTTATTTTAGAAGTCTCTTGATTTGTTTTACTTGAAGAGACACTTGAACTGTGTCAATCACCCACTGAAGCAGTCTGAGATAATCTGAGTTCTGCTGTTCTCAGCTCCTGTGAGTAATGCCTTGGAAGATACCATCTGGGACTTGGCTGCTTTCTCTCATTTTTGATTGTGCAGGGATTTTAGTGTTAATACTGGGAGGAGATGAGAACAGCACCAGGTGAGAAAAGAGATTTCCTGTGGATGAGGGCAGTGAGACAATTAAATCCAATTATCCTTAAAAAAAAAAACCTTCAAAATGATCCACAAACAAACCAAAACCAACCAAAAACCTCCATCTATCACCCCAAGAAACCCTTCATCACTCCTGCACTGCTGCTCTCCCCATGTCATGGAAGAAATAAAAGGCAGATTTCCTGTAGAACAGAAAGACAACCCAATATTATCCCCCTGAGGGAAGAAATATTAAAAAATGATACCTGGGAAGCAGAAGGCAGAGAGAAGAGAAAGCCATGGGTAAAGGAGGGAACAGACTCAGGGCAGTGGAACAGAGACAGGTCTTTGGGAAGTTTTCTAGTTTGCAGTCTGAATTATGTGATGGTGTTTGAGTGCCATCAGCTCAGGAGCTCTGGGCAGCTGAGCAGGACAAATCAGTGCAGAATATACCCATGGCAAAGTCAAAGTGGAAAAAAAGAAGATTTGAATTCTTTCTTTACATTGATGTTTTCTGAATTAATGACTTTTTCTTGGGAAGATTTCTCCTCAGGAGTTTTAAGGATCATTATGGAGAGATTAACACAGATTTCACCTAAATTCACAGCAACAGAAAAGAAAATGCTGTACTCTACTTAAGAAACAAACAATGTTTTATTCATTAGCCTCTAATACCTTACTGTAAGTGCATATTTTCTTTCCTGGTAATTATATAATTTAGATTTTGTTATTTCAGAGAGAGACAACAAACTGTACCATATCCTACAAGTTCTGGAAGAACAAAAACTGAAGAAGGAAAGGATAGTAAATATCCTACAGGTGTAGAACAGAGGGGAAGGGAGAGATGAGAAGGCTATTGTATGTTGTGAGATAGCTGTGCAGGAGTGAGGACACAGAAACTCCTGGCAGATAGCATAAATTGATGGAGACCTTTTCTTCAGGTATTTTCTGTCCATTGCTTCTTCTAATCCACTTTATGCAAAAATCTCTTGAAGGCAAATATTTTATGCCTATAAATTATGCTTAGTTCTCTATATTAAGAAAAAAACCAACAACAACAAAGCAAAACAAAACAAACCAACCAAACAAAAAAACAAAAAAGCAACAAACAAACACAAAAAAACCCCCCAAAAACCAGGACAAACATTTATCCAGATCCCTATTCTTCTATATTTTTTACCAAGACAATCCTAAAATATGGGAGAGTCTCTCCATTCAACTCCATTGGTTGGAATTGAGACCCTCCCAATAAATTTTCATCACTCAACTGTTCATGTTGAAGAGCAAAAAAGTGATTAATTACAGTTATTGATATGTGATTTAATATTTTTAATTTATAGAGACAAATATTGCATTGTTTCAGTATTAAGATATTTATCTGCTAGAAACATTGAGGTGTTGATGAACTTTGCAGTGAATTTGTTTTCATACCCCAGCTAGCCATTACACTCGAAGGTTGATTAAGAGCTGGTACTTTGTTAAATAGCAGCAGGTTTTCACTGACAGAAAATTAACTCTTAGGGGAGCAGAGCCCTGCTGCATATTTAAGTAACACTTAGATCTGTGCAATTCATTACAGAACAACAGCAAGAACAACAAGACACCAAATGTTTAATTTTCCTGGAAAGCAAACACTGAGATAATTGGAACTTGATATATTGTTGGTGTAAGTAGAGGAGCTCATACTTAAAGACGTAAAACCTTCTCTTTTCATACTCAAAAATAGCTTTTTTAAAATTTTACTTGCATTATAGTTTTATACTTCACTGATACAACATGACACCCAGTAGATGTACAGAACAGAGCAGGTAGAACAAAGTTTCTCCCCCACTTTTTTATATCTCTTCTTCTTTTTTTTTTCAAGATAGAACAGCCTTCATCGAACCTGCATTTTTTAATAAGTAAATTTTAAAATTTGGATTACCATGCCCAGAATTTTGGTCCCCCTCTCTCTTCTGCCATTATTATTGATGTGTAATGGAACTTTATAGTAATGGAAATTTATAGTAGCCTCAAACACTTAAGTCTAGCTACCCAAGTAGGCACAAGGTGAGATTCTTGGGGGTGTTCTGTGCAGAGCTGATGGTCCTTGTGGTCCCTTTTCACCTTAGGATATCAAGGATATAAGTGATAAGGATAATATAATAAGGATATATAAGGATATAAGAAGTCAACCTTATGAAAAAAAATCATTGCAGGGATAAGCAGGTTTGGTTTTTTCTCCTTGTGTCTATTTTCTTGAATATTGATACCTTTTCTTATTCCTCAATTTATTAGGTGGTTTATACTCTTATTTTTAACAGGATATTATTTCTTAAGAGGTAATTTCTATAATGGATTTGAACAGTCTGATTCTGATACAACCTGCATAGAATCAGTGTAAAACAGCTTGGAATTCTGCTGTAGGGAAAGGTCACTTGATCCTCTGGACTTACCCAGCTGCATTTTAGCTAATTAGTGTGCTCCTCTAAATGGGTTTAGGGACAAATTACTGGCTGTCCCAGACGAGAAGTTATCATGTTGTCTTGCTTGCTATCACACACATTTTACTGTAGAAACCTGTTCTATTTATATGAAACGTGCATTGGCATTTATCAGCACATTTAAGAGAAAACCCGTGTGTCTGATCTGAAAAGTGAGTCTTTAACCTATGATTTTTTACCATAAATCATTCAGCAAAGTGAAAGTTTTTCACCTCTTTTCTGTCTTTTCTCCTGCACAAGAGAGTGACTGGCAGGAATCAGTGGTCCCTCTCTGGCTGCAGGGACTCAGCCAGTGATGCTCAGCATGTCAACAGGAGCACATCAACCCATCCCATTAACCCCATGGCTGCTGGAGTGCCCAGACAGGCCTGTGCACCGGGAAAGGAAACCTCACAGGGGTTTTGGTGCAGGAAGGGGTTAGGGCTTTGTTCATGGATGCTTTATTCTCTGAAGTCTGGTTGTTTAGCCCAGAAATTAGTTAGAAATGAGATGAAATTGGTTTTTAAGAGAGTTATAGTCGTGATAACCACACCTAGAAAACCACTTCTTAGCAGAAGTGAGTGAGTGAAAGTGCTTTCAGTGACTAACCAGGCAGCAAGAAAAAGCCATTTGTTTTCGCATCTTGGAGGGTGCTGTAGAGAGGATAAGTTGAGATTTGACTGTGTAACTTATTGTTGTGGTCTGTGCATTGACAACATTTCAGAAGGCTAAATATGATTTATTAAAATGACTCCATAATCAAAGGATTTCGGGCTATAATGTGCCCAGGTACAGAGCTCAGATGCTTCATCTTCACTGTTTTGTATAAGAATCTTAGAATGTTTACAGTATTAGAAAGATTACAGTTTTTTACTTCATAAGTTAAAAGAGAACTTATATTTCTTATTGTTAAGAAACAAACAAAAAAATTAAAACATCTTAAAAAAACAATTTAAACATTTTGTTTACAAAAGACTTATACAAAGTAAAAAATAATACAAAAATGTTTTCTCATGAAAAAAAATTTTCTGCAAGATTACATACAAAGAAACTTATAATATGTTTTAACAACAGTAACTTATGCTACGAGGACAAAAAAGACATAATGTACATCTATAGACTGTGCTAACTTTATACTTTTGCGTTCAAGTTTTCCTCTTCATGGAGACTGGGGGTTCACTGGGAGTGCAATGAGCTACAGATAAACAGCTTGGATTGCAGTTCTGTTCAGGCCCTCCTGTGGGATGGACAGGTGGAAAGGGCAAAGCCACCAGAGGAAGGAAAAGCAGGAATGCAGAAACAAGCCCTAATAGACTCTCCATGGATGCTCAAAACCTAAATCTGTTTAAACTCTCATTATCTTGGCCTGCCGAGGTCCTTTGGAGCCCTGGCCTGGGGTGAATACAGTGCCCATAAAGCTGGATAAGCAACTGATGGTTGATCTGTTCTTGGGTCACCCACAGGCCCCTTTCAGTTGTTTTTTTCCTAAATCTCTGCTGCTGTCAGTCATGTATGCCCTTGGAGAACACCATTTTTTAATTTTACCAATACTGATTCTCAAGTTGTCAAAGGGATGAATCAAGAAGTAAAAAATCTACAAAATCTCTGTAGAAATTCTAACTGCTTATTATTAACAAATACCTTTAAACAAGCTTACTTAAGGTGCTAAAAAAGACACCAAGCGCTAGCATTTTATTGATTGCAAACTGAAAAAAAAACACCTTTGGCAATGCTAAACAGGAAGTTTTCACTAATGGTTAAAAAACTAATTTGCTGGAGTGCAATGCAATCTCCAAATCCCTATCGTCCTCTGGTGATTGATCATTCTTCATCCCATGGCTGGCTGAACAATTACTGATCTTTTTTATTTGGTCAGCAGGATGCTTCCTTGCTGTATCTGAGGCTGTAGGACTCTGTAGCAGAACACATTCCCATGCCTCTGTAAATCAAAAACTATGTTACCTAGCTCCCTGAACACAAGAGAGCCAGGTTTTTAAGTGCCCTGGCAGAAAAAGATAATCCATGACAGCAAACATGGGGAGTGCATATGTAATTTACCTGTCACCATTCACCCCCAATGTACTCCAGTAACAGATTTTTGACACAACATTTTAATGGAAAGGGATTTTAGAGTTGCATCCAAATCTGTAGCATTTTCCACTCTCAGAAATATTTGATGTTTAATTTGTTTTTATGTCTCTCCCTGTCTTTCTGTTCATCTTTGGCAATGAAAAGTGACGAATGGCCAAGGCAGCGACCTGAGCACCTCACAAAGAATGATGTTAGATGCAGAAATGTGATTTTTATTTTACCCTTACATTGTGGTGCATGGGATTTTGCTTTAATGTTTCATACTCTGTGCACTCAGCATGCCCTCTGCAGCAGCTCTAAAGGAATCTCTGGCAGTTCTGTAAATTCCAAATTTTTTTTGGTTTCCTACTTGCTACAAACTTGTGAATTTAGGGATTCCCTGTTTCAACAAGTGGCTGAGATCACTCTGAACACTTGTTCTAAGTTTTGATCTCTTTCCAGATGAGCTGCCTTTGGCTTGGAGGTGTGGGTGTCTTGCTCACTGGGTCATGCCTACTTTTCCCCTCTGCCCTGACAATCTGTCAGTTCTGTGTGGATATTTCTATTTCTCTATTTAGACCCTCTCTGCTTTCCTTTTTCAGAACTTAATTCAGTTTCTCCTTTCCCTGTTCCATCTCACTTTAAGCCAACTATTATTTTGTTTACTGCAAGGCCTAGCAACTCAGTATGATAGAATATATAGAGTGGTATTTTTTCTGTATCTTACCCAGCTTGGGTTATGCTAATAACAATGTTGAGCACATTTATACAATTTGAAATAATTAGACAGAGATTAACTAATTATTATTATTATTCAGCAGAGGGGGTAAATTAAGGAAGAATTATAATTTGTTTTTTAGGTAGAATGAAAGATAAAGTGACTTGCTCAAGTTCTACAATGAGTTGGTGTAACAGTAGGTACAGGTCTTGCAGCTTTTTTATATTTTGAGAAATCAGCTTATAATGTTTTTTGAGACTCAGTGTATTTTAGCAGCTTCCTGTATCAAGGTAGTCTTGATAAATGTGTTTCTCATTACAATATCAGTGCTGTTTTAGCTGAGCATCTATCAAGCATGAATATTTTCTCTAATTACACCTGTGAACACCTAATGCAAAAATTACTGGACAGACTGGATTCACTTTGATATAAAGGCAGTTTAGGCTATGCTAATACAGGCTGATTGTATAAATAACAACATATAAATTGATTGATTCTAGTTTTTGCTTTGGTCGTGTTGAAAACTATCATCTTTTTCATTCAGTATGACACAACCACTACTTCAAAAAAATACAGTTCAGAAAAATCTAACTACATTCCAGTCTAGGGCATTGCTGAAAGAAACAATGAAGGAAAATAAACTTATTACAAAGGGTTCTAAAATAAAGTAAGCTGTGCTCCCTCTCTGCTTCCTGTGCTAGTATTTCAGGACAGTAAAACTTTTAATTAACTTTAAACAAAATTGGTTAATTTTACATGAGTGTGTAAGAAAAATACAAGGTTTTATGCAGACTTCTGCCTGAAGGCATAAAGCAGAACCTGGGATCCCCAGAGCAGCTCTGCATTCTTCAAAGGTTGTGGAAAATTATTCTACACTACTATTTTGCTGCAAAATAATGTTCTGGGCATCTTTCTAAATGTAGTAGTTTGTGAAATTACTAAAACTGATTTTTAATTTTTTTTAATCCACTTTGGATTCTATCCATTTATTATTATTATATGTATTTTTGTAATTGCAATTATATGTATTGCAATATTACACTATATGTAGTCTCTTGGCTTGTGAGTGAACATTGTGTTTGCTCCAGCCTACCACTGAAATTGAAAATATGTGTAGAAGTGGGCCCAGGACCAACTCATCTAGAACTCTGCTTAAAATGCTTTCTGGTTGGCACCAAACTGTTGGTTACTGCACATATATGACGTTTTGTGCCCACCTTTTGTCTTCATCAACCCCAAATTTCCCAGTTTACTCCTGCGAGTGTCCCGAGGGATGCCCTCAAGTGCAGTGCTGCAGTCAAGACAGATTGTGTCTAATGCCTCCCCCTTATCTGCCAGGCCCATTATCCTGTCATGAAAGGAAATTGGATTGTTTTGATGAGATTTGCTCTTGACAGATCCATGTTAGCTGCTTTTTATCACATTTACTATCCTGTAGGTGCTTTTAAATTGACTCTTAAATGATTTGTTCTGGTATCTCTCTCAACATTGAAGTTAGACTGGCTGATCTATAATTTTCTAGGCCCTTTCCCTCATTTTGGAAATACCCATGAAGTTTGCCCTTCACCAGCCCTTTAGAAACTTCCCTTTGTATCTTTAACAAATTCTTGAAAATAAGCTTTAATGACTCACAGATTGCATTGGCTGGTTTCCTGTGTACCCCTGGGTGAACTGAATCTGGTCCTGTCAACTTGGATGCATTTAATTTATCCAAATATTTTTCACAGCTTCCTGTGGCCTATTCATCATCAATTCTGTTCTAATGCACAGAATTTTTTAAACTAATGACTGATATACCCCTTTTGAGGTTTACATGCATGTATTATAAACATCCCATTGTACATGTACAACCCCTTTTATTCATTTTATTAATGTCCATCCCATTTAAACCCTCAAGATGAGGTTTACAAGGCATTTGAATTATTTTCAAATCACACAGTTACACGCAGGAACAAGGAAATTGCATTACTGGGGAAATCATAGTTACTGAAATCTGTCTGTGATCTAATAGCAGGTGACAATATATTTTAAGCAGGGGTGCAAGTGAAGAGAAGATAAACCCTCCATCCCCAAAACCTTTCCAGGAGTAACTGAAAAGTAAGTTTAATTCTGAGCATGTGTACTTTCTCATCAAAACCCAATTTATTTTCAATGTCTGATTCTTTCAATTGTAAAAATGGATTCTTCTTGAAGTTAAGTGCAAATTTGACTGTGTGAATTTAAACTTAAGCTTTATCTTTATTTTGTGTATTTTTGAAAAAAAAATCCAAGCAATATTTAGAGTGATTTTAAAATTTTGGGGCAGTTTTTGCTTTTGAAGAGCAAATACTGGAAAAAGCTTTGTAATGTGCTCTCTTGTGGGATTTTTTTTCTTTTTTTTTCTATATGCAGAAGGGATTTTTATCTCTGTGTGGGTCTCCAATTCAGATGCATTCTCTATTGCTCAATTTAGACAAAACGTTTGCTACTATGGATTTTCAAAATTGCTCAATTTTCCAGGCTGCTCAATTTTTCCAGAAACATCCAGAAAAATTTTCCCCTCCAACCCAAGCCAGTTTTTCAGCATTTCTCATCCAGTATGCAATGCATCATTTCTCTTAATGACAGCAAGGAGAGTGTGCAGTATTCCTAAGGTCCCAGAGATATTTTATGGGACAACCAAAATCCTCAAGGATAATTTGTGTGTGGCCAATACTGACTTGGCAGAATTCAAGGCATCTTTTAAAACTACATGTAATCACTGTTTATTTTGAGCACAATGGTTGTCAAAGGCAGCATAATCTGGGGAGAATATCTATGGCTTTGTGGTGTTTTCTGAAGTTTTCAAGAGGGGTATGCAATCTGGAATGCAGAATTTGTGTGTGTATTTAAATATCATTACTCTGGGAACAGATCTAAAGTAATGTTTTATTACTTGGGTGGTCGTAGGTGAAAGGTTCTTGCTCTGAATTTACTCTGGAGTGCCTGTGCAGTGTAATTTTTTGAAAAAATCTGTTTATTGCAGCCCAGAAAGGCCCCTGCAAAGAGAAATGGGTGGAAACATCTCTTCCCTCACTGCATTTTGTCTTTCACTGGTAAAAACCCAGCACATTGCTTAAGTTGTAGGAAGAATAATGACAAGATTGCCAGGTTTAGCAGTAACATTTTAGAAGGAAAATTCTCCTAAGTGCTTTGAAGGACTCTTTAGTGATCAGCATCTATTTAGACTAAAATAGAGACCAGCCATCACACTTCAGTATCTTTAGCACATTTCTGTATTAAAGTCCTGTGTATTTTTCTGGAATCATACCTGACTGAGAATACGCATCTGTCACTCTCACTTTTCAGCCTTCTGATGTTTTCATTCTTGTGATAGAGTTTCTCACGCTGTTTTTGTAAACATGCACATGTTTTTCTAACTGTCCTTTTTGTTTTTCATTCCTTCTCCTGGGAGGAGAAAGGTTTAATGAACTTTGTCACTGACCAGTGTAGTTGGAGAGGTGGTAACTTCACCTTCCAATCGATGGTCGTTCCCAGAACTCTGTATAATGTGAGAACCAAAATAAAGTCTCTCTCTTCTTTACCTTCTCTCCAGTGTAGCTGCGTTTATCTCTGAGTTTCGTGTTGCTCAATGGAGTAACACTCATCTTGCCACTTTCCCCACATGCTTTGACCCAGCAAAGGCTTTTGCTCAGCCTGAGCTCTCTGTGCCAGGAAACAGCTCTGTTCATCTGGTACACCTATTCAGCTTTTGTATTTCTAGCTGATTTTGTCAGGATGGGGTCTTCCTGAGAAAGCTGGGTTGTTCTGCTCTGCACCATGTTCTGGGTCTTTGTAGTTTTGTTTCCATTAGACAAAACTGGATAAAAACTGAATGTTTTGGTCTGCAAGTGGTGAGTGGCTGAGAAAGCTGTGGGTCCTGAGTGTCTGTGGATGTGGGAGACGCAGATTTTTCCTGACTCAGAAAGATCTGGAATGTGATATTCTGGCTGAGATAAAGCAGGGTATTTAATCCACGTGACTCTAAATCATCCTAAGTAAGGAACCTGAACTTGGCTTTCACCCAGTGTAGGATATGTTTTATCTTTTATAGTGTCTTTCACACATTTTTGCTTGGCAATCAATATGTGCTATTGAAACAGAAATATTGCAAATATCCGGTGAACCGTGCCCATGGCAGAAATGGTTCTGTCAGTGTTTTCTCCTTATTTGTCAGCAGTCCTTCATTCTGTTGGAGATTCCAGCTGTAGAAGCACTGAACAACTGATGAGATACTGCAGCCTGTGTGAGGCTGTGACTGCAGCCTGTTTTACAAATTCACAAAACTCACAGTCTGCTCTGAATGCTTAAGGGGTGAGACACAGACCTGTAAAATATTGAGAATCCCAAAAGTTTAGGGATGTGTTTGCTAAGAGAGGGAGTGAATATCTGAATTCTTGTTGAAATGATAGTATGGTAGACTAATACATTTTCCATGTAAATGCTGATATTTAAATTTTTTATTTCCTATTCTACTAAAAAGGTAAGCTGCACTTGCAAGCTGATAAGTGGTGCAGTTGTCTTAAGTGACATACCACTAAGGGCATTTTAAATTTCATGTGCAGTGCTTTCCTTCCCTTTTCTAGATGGGGAAAGTGGCTGTTCATGAAAACATATTCTGGCATTCCTTTTAATGTCTGTGTACTTCTAAAGATCAATTCACTTACGTTCTGCACAGTGGGAATGCAGATCCAACCTACAGCATGGCAGATCTAAGTACAGGATATTTTCACCTTGCTTTTGGTTCAATGTGCTTCTGAAAATTGTAGCCTTGGCTCTCATTGTGTCATTATCTGCTTGCAGTTTGTTGAACTTGTTCTTCCTGGGGGTAGAGCCCTTCCCATTCACCCACTTACTCCCTGAAAAATGAGCAGAAAGTTTTTTGAATAACTGGTTATCACTCTGTAGTCCATTAGAGAATTCACTTTTGCCCACAATTGCTGTGCTGTTCATTTCCAGTGTAGCAGTAGCCAAAATTACAGCTTTACCTTGCCTTTTATATGCAAAATATAAGTTGTATATCAAATCCACATGAAATAGTCTTGGATGTCATGAGTGCTAAGAGGAGTATTCAGGAGCCAGAAAATGTGTGGGGATTTGTTAATCGGGTTTAAAGAATACAAGTCTTAGAATGAGGATAGAAATAGAATTGCTTAAAACTCTTTTTTTGATGGATCTCCTCTGTTTTTATTACTTGCTTTTTTTTCATCCTTGAAACTTGGAGGAGCCATTTTGTGTTATCATTGGGTCATGTGCAAGGCTGAGACTTTTGTTTAACATTGCATACTTGTTAAATTCTTGTTGACATCAGCTCATTGTCAGTTCTGCTTTCACCTTTATCTTCTGCAAATCAGATGGAGTAGAAATAAATATTAATACAGCAAGACCAATGGCAGGTATTTGGTGTTTCCATTACATTTAGGAATGTTTTCCCTGAAAAACATAATGGGTGGCTGCTATGAACACAGAGTTTAGGAACACAGAGTTTAGGAACACAGAGGAAGGGAAAATAGAAATCTTCTTCTAAGTCCATCCACAAGACTGGCCCTTTCCCTTTTTTTTTGTACTGTTATTTTCTTTTTTAAAACTGGATACCAGCTTTTACTGCAATATGAGAATTTGGGCTATTAGATCAAATTATATATATCTCTATCTTTCCCTTACTGTTGTCTTTTATAAAATGAGAGTACTTTGTTAAAAAAAAAATCAATGGAAGAGAAAGAATAAAGTTCAGTTTATGAAACTTTTATTTTACACCAAGAGAAAGAGAATGTTCATCTTTCTCAACTAATTAAAAGTTTGTTCATGAATATAGAACAGGAAAGACTGTAAGTATTGGACTCATTCTGCCACACTGATTATCTGGAATATTGTTGGATAAGATGTCAGGAGACAGGGCTGCTGTAAGGGCTGCTGTATCCTTTTTGTAAGGATAATGGAGAGTAAAAAATATAATAAGATACCTTTTTACAGAATATAATTTCAAGTTTAGATATTGTGGCTACATTAACATTTTAAAAATAATTTTTTAAAAAATTGAAATGCCTATATTTAACACTCTTTTTTATTCACAAAGTATACAAAAAGGATTAGGGTGTGACTTCCTGGAGGAGCTCTCTTTTTGCACACACTGCAATGCACAATTGTGCTGTTGGGACAGAGAGGTCTTAGAACGATCCAGGGGTGTCACAAAAACATGGAAATGACTTTGGATTTAATTCATATACAACTTGTGATAGACATGAGCCCGGGGGAAAAAAATGTATTTTCATATCCACAAGCAACAAACACAAAATTTAATATTCTTACTATATTTAATATATCAGTTATATGCCACATAATGGATATTAAACAGTTTTAAATTTCCCTTAGAACAAAGTTTCAAGGACATGTAACTCTGGAAAGCTCCTAGACCTTCCTGAAAATTAGAAATTTATTTTCAAAAGGGGGAGTAGCTTTTGAGGATCCATGGCTTTTCTAGCACATCCTTCCTATATAAATATCTTGGACGAGTTATATATGTCAAAAGCAAGAATAAGAGTTATTGCCCAAACTCCACTGTGAAAGTTCAGGCATTATCAGAGTGATCCAACAGTGTCTCTGTGAGTGAGGGAGAGGCTCATGTACATGAAATTGTGTTTCAAATGAAGCGTGTTCCTCAGTTGTTCCCGTCTCCTCCACCCATTTACTGGAGTGCTTTTAGAAAGATCCTTAACCAAGAAATTTTCTGTTTGCCAAGCAACAAATTAATAAATAATAATGAAGTGTCATTAACCTCTTTGTCTTTAATCCCAACTCTACATCCATCAACAGCTTCAAGCTCTTTAAGAAGCAATTTGTATTCTTTTCAACACTGTCACATTTCAAAAGTGACTTAGAAGCCCCAGGGCAGGAATTTTCCTGTTTTGATTTCAGAGAGAGACAAGTCTCCGAGCTTTTTGAAATTCTTGCTATATCTTCAGGTGAAAAAGAACTCGGGGAACATAAATTTAAGTCTCTCTTTAAAAGTTAATGCAGAGATCCAAAATCACTTGTTACTTTTCTACAATGAGGCACAACTATCTTCTAATTATCCCTTTTTGCTTATTAAGTATTTTGTCTTTTTGTATAGAAAATATTTCAACAGAGTGGTAATTGAAGTGCTTTAAAAAATAGACTTTAAATTATGAATGATACTGTTAGGAAAGACAGCTATTTCAAATAGGAGACAGTTAGTGAAATGCTGTTGAAAGTGCAATATAAACTGTGAAGGATTTCACAGAAATAATAGTAGGACAAGTGTGTGTCAGGTAACAGAAGCCCAGAGGCAGAAACTGATCTATTATAAAAGACAGCATTTATGGCTCATTAGATAAAGTCACAATTCAAACACACGGTGCTGGTGGGGGAAAAGGCGTGTAATTAATCAGGCAGACAATTAAGAGAAAAGCCAGCTCTAGAGTTGACTGTGTAAAAGTTTGCCACTGGAAGCAGTGGCTCCTTCCAATCCCAGCTGGAGAGGAGTGGGGTGTGTGAGAACCACGGGGTGCCATTTATTTCAGAACAGTTCCCCACATCAGAAAACCAGTCCCACAAAGGGTTGATGTTTCTGCATTTTTTCCAGAACTTTCTGCCTCGAGACCCATAGGCCCTGTTGGGCTGGGTACTTTTCATTGTTGCACGTTTGTAAAATACCTACAAAAAAACTTCTTGTCTAAACAGAAGTGCTGAAGGGGCACAGGGGCCGAGGGGATGCAGCAGAGCAAGGGCAGAGCAGCGGCCGTGGGGCTGCAGGGGAGGAATCTCCTGTCACCTGTGCCACCAAGGAGGATGCACCCCCTTGTCTGCCTTGTTCCATCCTCCAACACACGCCTGGCTCCCCGCCTGCTCACCCAAAACTGATGCCTCCCCTGAACTTTGAGCCTTTGCCTGGGATCTTTAGTGTCTGCTCAGGAAAAGTGAGGGACAAAATGCATTGTTCCCTCTAGGAAATCCTGGGGGGAAAAAGCTGCTTCCTGGCTGCCTCCCTTGGTACCAAGTATTCATTAATGCTGCAGCCTGACTCTTTGTCAGGCCTGTCATGTTTGTGCTTATTGCTGAGGTTATTTTTGAACATTAATTGGCAGTTTAAGTAACCTTGTCCAATGCTCTTTTGCTGCTTCTTTTCCCTCGGTTGCTTTTCCCTTCTCATTCTCTACACTTCTAATAAATATTTCAAATTCAGTTGTTGCTTTTTATTGCACTTTGGTCACAGAAGACTGAGAGCTTGGCTTAATCTGCACTCTGGAATGTAGATAACCCAAAAAAGAGGGAGCAGAGAATTCCTGGGTCAATGAGTTTGGGAATAATGACATAAATACAATACTGCAAAAAGTCTTCTACAACTAACTTCAGTCAGTCTGCAATGGTGGATTTTGATTTCTTTGGCAATGTATTATTTTTTAAAAAGGCAATAGAATTATCAGAGGGGGAGGGAATTGTGATGCACTGGAAAAAGAGTAAAATGAGGATTACTTCCCTTTTTGAGATACTTTTTAAGAGTTTTTTAGTATCATTAAGAAATTTTTGGCCTGTTAGTTATTGTTACATTGTTAGAAAATTAAGAAGTAAAACTCAAAAATGTATTTGGTATTTTACAAGAGGACAAGGATGTATGCATGGGGGTATGAGTGAATTTGGTGTGTATTGCTCCAGGATTCAGAAGCAGCTGGTGCAGGGATGCAATGCTGGCTGCAGTGTTGCTGTTGCAGCAGAGCTGCTGGGCTGCCACCAGAGCTGAGAAATACCCTTATCCCACACCCTTGTTAACTTCCTTTTCATCTCACTGAATAAATGTCTCTACATTCTCCAACACAACCACTCTTTTCAACAATTACAATAATACACAATTACACTAATATAATTTAGTAGCCTTTTCCTTTACTCCTCAACTCTGTTTCCTCAGATACAGTTTTACCCAAGGAACACCATTACATCCTCACACTCTCTACATCAATGGTCAGTCCTTATTTTCATTCATTATTGACTTCTGATTTGTTAGATTTGTATTTTTTCATATGTTTTTGGATTAGTGAATGTATTTGCAATTTAATATCTGCATAAATTAAGCGATTTTAAAATTGCAGTCTTTATGCCTGATAACTTTTAGAAAGGCAAAAAGGACTTGGATGTAATTCCTGTAATTGTCAAATTATGTGTTATTTGGAAAGCACAAGACACTGAAAAGACGAATGATGCAGTAAATCACCAAACAGTAATTCTGGATGTATTTAGTGAGATGATTTTCTGATTATCATCTCATTTGTTGCATCTCAATGTAAAACACACACCAAAGATTCCTGTCCCTGGCAGAAACTGTGGCTGGGTTTGGTTCTTGTGTAAGGGAAGGACAGTTCCTTGCGTTTGAAAAATTCTGGAATATGTTAGCTAATTCATTAAGTAGTCAGAAATGGTAATGAGATATGTATATATGCAAAATAATAATAATAATAAAAAGATAATTGCTGGTTCAGTGTTGAAGGAGGTACACAGAGTTTCACTGAGCTTACAGTGACACAGTGGATTTTTTTTTACGTTTTTTGTGTCTTGTTCACACGTTCACATTCACAGTGGCATTTTAAGGCTTCAAAGGATCAGGTAATTTTAAAATGCCATTGAGACTTAGATTCTCCTGATGCTGTTGTCATGTGATGTTCTCTTCTGTGGATGATTGGAGTCTGTTTGCTTTAATCAGATTGCTTTGGTGAGGCTGGTGCTGGGGAGGTTACTGATCATTCATGATATGATCATTCAAGCTCCCTTAAATTTACAAAATTTAGAAAATTCTCTGTGACCCTGAATCCAGACAGTCCAGAGGGAGTAGATGTAGTGGGAGAGATAACCCCTGAGAAGGTCTATAAACAAATTGAGTTGAACTCAAATTTTTCCATGTTTTCTATCCTACAATGTGCTGTGCCGCAATGACCTCGATCTGCAAACTCAGGAGCTGGGATTCTCCTCTTGCCTGTTCCAACTCAGAACCTTTGCTGCCTGCGTTTTCCTGCACAACCAGCACAGCCCTCTACAGCCAGCATAGCGCTTGATCTCTTCTGATGTGGAAGTGCTGCTCAATTCAGGCTTCCAATTTTCCCAGAAGTAGTTTTGTGAGTTGGTTCTCAGCACACTGTTAAGGGAATTGAAGGAATAGAGAGAAAAGAGACCCTCAGTGAAGTCAGTGGTCTGGCTGCAGATGTAGGACTCTGATATCTTTATGTTAAAATGCAGGTGATTTCCTGGGGATTGTCTGATATTTTTCATATTCACCTTCCAGCAGGATTACTTATGAGTCAGCTGCAAGCACCTCATGAGTGATAGGTTACATAGACAGAATTTTCTGTCATGCTTTCAAGAGAAGAGGAATCAAGGCACTACTTATGTGTCAGGCAGAAACCTTGATATTGCCCTGAATGGTCGCAGCAAGCTGCCAAAAGGAAGTTTGTGCTGTGAAATAGAGGGGAAACTCTCTGGATATCATCATTACAAGCTGGGTGTGATTGTGTTGGGATCACTGCTGTAGGATAATGGAAAGCTTGATGTGGTACAGTTGTGTGTAAATAAACTCAATATGCTGTGCCATGAGTGATGGCTCCGTGTCAGAGCTGTAACAGGGAGATGAGGAGGCTGCTTTGCCACTGTGAACAAAGACTGGCAAAGGCTATGAAAATGAAGGCAAAAGCTCCAAGTGTGAAAATAGAAAATAGTTTCAGCATAAGAGGGAAAAATAGCAAGATAGAGTAAAAAATAATTTTACTGCACAGGAGACATTTCAAAAATAAGAGCTGCACTTCAGCATGATGAATGGAACCCCAGAATTCTGCAGAATAAGAAATGATGCTGGAATAACAGGAGCTTATTTGACATATCATTGTCTGAGACATGAAACAATGCCATGAGCCTAGTTGCATTAATAATAGGCCTACAAAGCTCCTTTATGGATATTTCCTACCTAAATCCTTTAACATAGCTTGAAAGAAAATTTTACTTAAAGAGCATTTATCAAATTTTCCAAGAAAAATGCATACTTGTTTTAAGAGAAGGCCTTCTGTATTCTCTAGGATACAAAATTTGTGGAGTTATTTTTGATTTGTTGTTGTTGGTTGGTTGGTTGGTTTTTGCGGGGAGTATACTGTTTTATTTGGGGGGAGGTTGCTTGTTTTATTTTATTTGTCTGGGGTTTTGTTTGGCAGGGGAGAGATTTCTTTTGCTTAAATGCTAATTGGAAAAGCATTTAATTGGAAATTAATTAAATGGTGGATTTAATTAATTGGAAAAGCTAATTGGAAAAGTTTTTAAAAGTGGGTTTATATTTTTCTATGCCTTCTGTTTGATAATATATCAACACTGTAAGGAATAAAGATGGACATCTGTAGAGGTGTAACCAAACCTGTAAAAAGTTTGCAATGAAATATGATGTACTTGGGAATTTGTTAGAATGAGTTTGTGATCAGCCTCAAACACAGAAGGATGGTTCTATTCCTTCAATCTGTACTGTGTGCTTCTGATCTTTGTTTAATTGTTGTTAAATTCCAATTTTCTGGTAAATAGCTTATTATTCAGGCTTGAAATTCTCCTTTGACACTTAAACAACACAATGTGTTTTTATACAGAATCACTTAATTTTGCTTAGGATTTATTCCAGTTCAGCTTTGGAGAAGGATGTTCATTAATCCAAACCCTCTGAATGCAAAGGATGTGCCTTGTTCTACAGAGGCTGCACCTGAGTGTGCAGCTGCATTGCTAAATCATGTTAATATGGTCAGAGAGCAAGAAGGCTTGGTCAAATACTGGACAAATTACTTCTGTTTGCTTGCAATTGCAGCTCTGCCATGTTTTCCTCTCCATTTTCATTCTGATCTTAGCGAGTTCTCAGGTTTAATATGTCACTGTCACCTGCAGTAGCAAGATTTCCCAGGCAGAGGTGCAAAATATGGTAAAGATACTGCTGCAAACTGTCTTTCGAAAACATTGTGTGCAGAACAACCAAACTATTTTTATTTCACAGCTTCTTTGTTGATAGCTGCAATAATTTGATAACATAATTGAGGAAGAAAGAATCAGACAGCTTGAAATAACGTTAAACTTTTTTAGCTCCTGCTGAAAGAGAAAAGAACAGTGGCATGCTATGAAAAACAAAAAATCTATAAGCAGCATTATGTCTTCCAAGAGGAAAAATTCACTGAAGTTTGAAGGCAGTCTGCTGGTCTCTTCTGCTGAATTCCTGAAGTGAGAGGCCAAGAAGAACAGAACACTCTGTTCATCCATGTCTGGAAAAGATCCTCTCTTTTCTGTGCTCCTTAACTGCAGAGTTTTTGAGTGCTGAACAGGTACTTGCAGAAAGCTGGTTTCACATCACCCTCACACTCTGAGCTTCAGAGCACCACTTTTGTAGGCATATCCTTTAAAAATGGGGTCAGGTGTAATTTCTTGTTCCTTGTTTGTCTGTACAGGTTGCAAGCTCTTTCAGCTTATATTTAGTCGTTCCACATTTGCCTGTGGAATGACCTTCTGGAGTAGGAATTCTCCCAGTGGCAGATATGGCCTACTAGGACAGCATGTCCTACAGGAATAAATCACTGCTGATAATGATTTGAAGTAGTTTGCTCAAACTAAGCAACCCAAATGACTTTATAGGGCTGCTCTAATGTAAATGTTTTCACAGAAAGTTTGATTTTTTGTTTTCTTACTTGATATGGTCAGACATATTGTGAAGTTAACAGTTTTCTGACAGCCTTCATTTCTCAAGCAGTGGGAAAATCTTTCTATAGAATGCTGTAACAGACTGCTAAATATCATCTTTTAGCTGATGTTTATTCCATGCTAGAAATGTCTATTATAGGCAGTGATTTTTTTTTTCTGTAGAATTGCCATAAATCCTGTCTCATATTTCTCTCTATTGTATGGTTCTCTGATCTCTTAAGAAGACAATGGTAGTGAATATCAAAAATTCTCAAGTACATATTATCCCCTTACTTCATTTTTTGATCCAAGCATTAATTGGAAGGGTGCTGGAAATACTTAACTGAGTGAATAAAACCAGTAGTTGAATACAATTTTACAGTTATTATGCTCTAATAATTTCTTTCTTAAGCAACAAGGCATGAATTATAAAATTGTAATTTATAGCTAACATGGTTTAAGCATGAGGCCAAAAGCCAAGTGTCATTGACAGTGCCACGGATGAATTATTACATCGTCATTCAAACTCTGAAGCTGCTTGTGTGATCATAATCTGATTGTTAAAAAGAATGAAAAGCATATTCATCAATGTACTTAGTTTCTTTTTAAAGCATAATACTCATGGAAATATGCATTCCATCACACCATCTTGCAATATGGAGATAAAGGAAATTTTTATTCTGAAGATTAAATTACACAGTGCTTGAGGAATTTCTGTATTTCTGGAAATCATCTCCAGAAAATAACATGGTTATTTTCCATTCAGACAAGGTTTGTCCAGCTATTTATAACAAAATGAACGAGATACAGAAAGATTCAGAATTTGACCAAAAATTAGAATTTGTGAGATATAATTTTTAGATTTTAGTAGATTCTCATTAGTAGGAATAAGTAGATAGGCCCAAGGACAATAAAACAATTTGTTCCTTCTTGTTTCTTTCTGCATCCTGATCTTGATAGTTCTCCCCTAGACATGAATGAAAATTCAATTATCCTCCCTCTGGTTTAATACATTTAATCAATGTATTGCATAAAATATCTCTTTTTGATGTGGTGGTTTTTCACAATGAAGTGGTCAAACAGCCCCTCCATATAAGAAATATAAATGTATTAAGAGTTAAAAATATGTGCATTTCACATCTTTCCAAAGGCTTGGTTTAGGCTCATGTTTCTTCCTGACTTGCTAGTGGTGCCATCCTCATCCTTCATAATAATAATAATAATAATAATAATAATAATAACAACAACAACAATAATAATGTAATCCCTTGTGAATTGCATACCCTAGGCTTGGTCTCATGACTGTGTGTGAGGAAGAAAAGTCTGAAGTTCAGTGCCAGTTGTGCCAGCATCAGGTGGATCCTCTACAGACCAGGTGCTTGCTGAGGAGTTCCCAGAGCACAGAGGTTTCTGGACGTGCACACAAAATGCATTTAGCACTGGAAGAAGTTTGTGAAATATGATAATTAATATAATGTGGTTTAGCCAGATGCCACAATAGCTACTCACTATTGATGTGCTCACAGAGAAGGTCTAAGAGGGCAAGCCATAAAGGTTCACAGGAGGTAGGGCAAATATCCTGTAACAGAAAGGAGCCTTCCCATTAAGTAAATTAATAAAACACTTGGTTTTAAGAGAGCAAAAGGTAGTGTCAGAATGAGGTGGACCTAAGATGAAGCTGCCAGCTGAAGTGAAAAAAAAATTAATATTGCTATATGGATTTTTTCCCTTTGTATCCTCTATGGATTTGGCTTTTGGAGATTCATATCTTAGCCATCTATGTCTTTGCATATATACCTGCTTTAAAAAAGCACAGAATTGAAGTAAAATGATATTTCTCTTCAGGGGTACAGCAGCCATAAAGTTTGAGAGGATTAGAACTGCGGGGGTTTATTTGGACTCTCTCACTTTGGTGTTCAAGGTCCCTCTCCCCTGCTCCCCACCACCTGCCCAGCATTTGCATATGCTAAATTCCACACAGATTACAAAGGATCTGTATTAGTGGAAAGTTGTTCAGAGTTAATTGGAAATCATGATTACTTGAGACAAAACCCCTCCAAACAAACAAACAAACAAACAAAATAGCCCACAAAACCTTTCTGTACCCAAAAAAGGCACAAAAAATAAGAAAGCAGAAATTGGAACTAAAATATGGGATGTAAAGCAAATAAAACCCACTAAGAGCAGCACTTCAGATACTGCTATCTAATTAGACTATCTTTTTACTCCTTCCCTTAGTTTTGACACTGCAGGTGTCAGTAGCTGGAGGTACAGCTAAAAATCCAACACTTTATTTTCTGCTTTGTTTTATATGTGGCAATTGGACAGGCAGTCCCAAAGGGTTCCTCTTTATTATGGATTATTCCCAGTGAACACCCTGGCTGTAAGCACTTTGTGACAGCAAGGTTATTGTAAAATGGCTTTTTTTCCCGTTTGAAGTAGAACTGTAATACTGAGAATAACTTTTATGAGGCCTTGTGGGAATCTTGTTCTTTATGAAACTCAGTGATTATGTTCAGAGGCTGGAATAAATGTTCCTGTGAACTTTTTGAAAATAAAAGAAAGAGGGAAAAGGGAGGAGAGCATTTGCAGCTCTAAGGGTCAGGTACCCTATTAGATGTAGTTTATCAGATTCCCTGGCCCAACTCTAAAGTAAGGTTAGACATGCTCAGGGACTGCTCTGAAGAGCAGAGAATCTGGAGGGCAGGCAGTATTTTCACCAGTCCTCCCAGGCAAAGTGAAGGGGTTTGAAAGGGACTGTCCACTCTGGTGAACCAGCAAATGTTTTTGGGATGGGTGCCACAGCCAGGGGTTCAGTCACTTGGACCGTGGGACCAGGCTTTTATGCTTGTGAAGACAAGAAACAGAAATCCTAAGGAACTCTGCTTCTTCTGAATCTGGGATGAAGTAGCTTCAGGAAGGTCTGTGGTCCCAAGTATTTTGAATGTGTGAGGATATCCAAATTCTCAGCTGGGGGCAGTCATGAACTGGAGTTAAATGTGGTCCTTCCATACATTATCCAACCTTTCCCTCAAATCCATCCAGTTCCTCCCACAACTGAATACTCCTTCACAGGGACATGCACTGAAGTTCTGTTTCCTTCTTGTCTTACACACCTGAGACCAGAACAAGGCCCTTTTGACAATAATGGAGAATTCTCTCCCCTGGTAGGTGAAACAAATCTGAACCGAGTCCTTACTGCCCTCCCATCCCTGTGGATCACCAGAAGTAGAATCCAAGTCAAATATTTCAGGAAAGAAAGACATGGGTTGTGTAAGAGCAATGCAAGGAGAGCCTGTGAGAGGTGTGCAGGGAGGGTAAAGCAATTTCATTGTCATGCAGCTCATCAGCATCTGCCTGAATGAAATTTTATCCTTGTAGCCCCTCTCCATTCTGTGTGAATGCATGGAAGCCCTCAGGAAGTGAAGGACAGGGATGAAAAGAAATCAAACATCTCAAACCTAAGTTTCATTTTCCCTAGTGTTCACAAAGATTAATTGAAATACAGTTACAGAAAAACCCATGTGAGGCCCTGAAAAGTACTTCAGAAAAATGTTTATTTACAGGAGAAAAGACTGTCTCCTGATTATATAACACGTGTAAAAGAATACAAGGAAAGAGGTTGGTGATAAAAGGCCACTTGTACTGAAAATATTTTAAACTTATTGTTATGCTCACCTATTTTCTGGCACCGGAGAAAAATAAAATATTTGCTGAACTGAGGAACATCACTGAGTTCAATGGTGGAAGAATATGCTGACGAGTCACACAGTTTCAGGGCTGCAAAGGCAGGATGGTTAAACACCCAGTGGAGCATATTTTCAGAATGCATAGATTTGCATTTTCATGGGAGATCTTAAAGAGGAGGGAAGGCAGACAAAGGAGAGAATGTTAACACTATTGACCAGAAAATGTAATGAGTTTTATTTTTTGTTTAATTTTTAAATGAAGCATTTATTAGTTTCTTTTACAATATAACACAAATGGCAGAGTAATATCTATCTGTGAAGGGCACAGTAGTTAGAATTGGGCCAGGCCACCAGTAACTCATCTACCTGCTGAGAATCAGCCATGAAGCCTCTCCAACCTGTTTTTCTCCATGCAGAAATTCTGATTTACAAATTTTTTTCATAAGAAAAGTAACTTCTCCCTCGTCTTATTTTAACAAGCCAAATAACAAAGGAGTCTCCAGCTTGAGAGTGCAGACAGAAATTCAGTTTGTGTTGAACCCACGCTGATGAATGTTGTTGCGCTAATTTTTCCAGGGCTGATTCTCCCTGCTCACTCACACACTTTTCCTGGCTGCAACCTCGGCTATGTCTCATTGAAGTTGATGTATTTTAGTGCAACACTGAAATGTAAGCATCTGCTTAAAAGTCTGAGGATCAATGTGTTTGAAGCCATCAATTCAGAGAGAGTGAAACTCTTAAATCAGAGAAAATTCCTTTGTCAGCTTGTTCACTGGATGTAAGACTAAGAATATGGATTCCATGAGTTATTTGCAGCATGTGCTGCTAAACAGCTGGTGTTTGTGCCATGCATTAGCTGTGTAGGAGCAGCTCTCATCTGCAAGTTGCTGTGACGTGAGCTTTTGGAAGGGAAAATGTGCTTTACATTGTATTCATTAACACACAAGAGAGAGAACTTTGGCTGTGAAGCTTTGCAAGGGAGACACACACAAGTCTAATCCCATAGATTTCGTTACTGATGGAACAAGGCAAAACCGTTCTTCACATCAGCTGCTAATAAACACTGCTGCAGGCCTTGGGTGATGCATCATTGGTCACCCTCTGCATCCTCATATTTATGAGCTGATGAGACCCTAATTCATTGAGTCCTCAAGAGAGGGAGCCAGCGGTGCAGAAAGTGGCTAAATTCTGCTGCTTTCTGACAGCACCAATCTCATTAGTCTCTTCTGTTGTTGGAGGAAGCGAAAAGAAGCAGAGAAACAGTGAGGGAAAACCTTAAACTATAAATTATTCTTATGTTAGACATAAAATGTTGGGTGTTCTCAAATATGTGGCATGTTTTTTGCACTTTTACTAGCAAATGTGGAAGTTTGCAGTGATGTGTGTGCTTTCTTAATAGGACTTGCACTTTGCAAGAATGAATCAGTCATGTGCAGGTATTTCCTCAACAGCTAAGTCAGTGTATGAGACAGATTTTAGCTTCATGCTGTTTATAAATATATATATATGTGGATTTCTAGAGAGCCTCTGAAGAGAATCTTACAATATTTTTGTTTGTTGCTCATATTTTTCTCTCTAGTATGATTGTCTCTTTATACATTTTTATAAAGGTTATTTTTTTAATGTAAATGCTCTTGATATTTTTTTGTAATAGGGAACCCATATAGAATTCTACACAACGATGTATTTTGACCATACGTGTCTCCCAGTATATTTGGAAATACAAGTGAGCTTGGTATTCAAGGAGTGAACATGGTCTCAATAATAACAACCACAAAACTCTGTTCTACAATGCATAAACCTTTCCTGAAAACTCTTTGTTTCTATTCTCTTTGTTTCTTTCAACATCTTTAGGGCAACAAATATTTGTAAAAACTACCCTTCTAATTGAAGCTAATATATAGTGAAATTACTCCCCCTGCTTAGAGTGGATATGAGATGTACAGCTATAGGTTACATTGAAATCATATGAAGAGAAATTTTTGGTATTAGTGGGAATGTTGTTGGCCTTTGACCTCAATTTCGGGTTTGGAAATCACTTCCCTGTGAAGCATTGCAATTATTGCCATACTTTGGGATTTCATTGAAACACTTTCAACAGCAATAATATTATCAGAAGGCTAAAATGTGTGCTTCATTAGAAATTCCATCCAGAGATCATGACAGTTTGTGTTAAAAATGTGTTTTAATAATCTCTTCACCACAACAAGGAGTCTCTTTCATATGCTGTCACTAGCTAAAACAGCCTTTTTTCCATTCAGCTTTTAGCTGCTGTGTGATATAAATTTGTTGCTTATTTCCACTAGGAGCAAGCATAATATTTTGGCAAACTATTCTTAAAATTGAAACAATTTTTTTTTTTTTAATCAGTCGGCGCATTTGATTTGCCAAAGGTTGTGTGCTTAGGATGACTTTACATTTTAATTAGAGCTGCAGCAATCTCTTAGCTAACTCTGAGCTCCGAATGAACACGAGTCTCTAGGCATGTTTGGGGAAGCTCATGAATTCGCCTAATGAGCTGTCGGAAAAGATCCATAAATAGTGTCAAAAAACTTGTTTAAGGACCCTCCAGTTGTATTCAAGAAGCTTGAATGAGCAAGGGCTAATACAAAATGAATGCCATTGGGCTAAATATTTCTGGAAAGGTCTTTTGCTCCTGATATAGGGAGAATTAAAGGTCATGCTTGAACCTTTGCTTTGGAGGGGGTGTTTTTGGTACACGGGTTGTCAAACATAGCTATTAATAGCTTCACTGTTGTCTCTGGGAAGGACAATGTGATTATCTCCTTCTTTGCCACAATCAAGGGTAGAAAGGGCCTTTTCTATTCTCCAGTAAGCACAGCGCAGGGATTTGAAAAACCCAAGCTTCTTTGGGGGGTTCTTTGAAACAGAAAAACACTGCAACGAATAGAATTGTGAGAGATGATAATTTTTTAGTGGCTCAGCAAGTCAGTGGAAACCTAATGCCCTCAGCATTTCCTTGGTGTCACACGTAGCATTCTGTAAGAGGAAGAGCCTTTTTGACAGTTTCTGCTCTGAAGGAACTGGGAGGCACAGGGTGATGATCTCCTCACAGGCCACTGGCCTACAGCTCACCTGGGAACGCACAGAGAGCCAATAAATCCTCTGCACTACTCCCAGCACCAGGGTTATGGCACAGCATCCTCTGGAGCTTACAAGGGGTGGATGTCACTGCTCAGGGCGCTCTCAGGAAGATGTGGCAGAGTAATCTGCTGATGGCCACAGCCCTGTAAATCATTTACAACTAAAGCTGTTTGATCAGATAACACCTTGAGTTACAAAAGTAGGCTTCTGTTCTCTAAACATGTGTCAGTCATCTCACTGCTGTCACTGATAGAAATATTCCAAGTTTGTAAGAAGAAACATATGTATAAATATTTAAAAGTGAAAGAGCAAGCCCAGGAATATTTACTTCTGATGAGGCAGTGAATAAAATATCAGCTCCTTACAAGACAAGATGCAGGGCCCAATGAGATTCCAGGAAACCCCAAGTCACATTAAAGCTACCAGATTCTAAGAAAATGTTAATTTTTTTCTGTTTTATTATTGATGGTTAAATCTTGGTCTGCAACAGAATGAACAGTCAATTAGATATTTTTTATTTGAGGAATAAAAGATGGTTTGTATAACTGCCTCATTTAGTTCTTGACTTACTAGCTAGAAATGCAAATTTTCCAAGGCAAAAACTTAGTTTTACTTCTCACTTGCAACGTAGGACACTGTCAAAATTCATTTAAAAATAGCCTGCCAGTGTTATAGGCAGTTCTGAAACCAATTAATTGTACTTAATGCTGAAAGGGAACACTGGATATTGCAAAACCTTTTGCATTGTGTGCATTGCCAGTGTAGTTTCCTTAAGTCACACATGTATGTTTTCCTTCTAGCTAATTTGCAATTTCCAAAAACCCCAAAAAACTGAGGGGGAAACAACTGATGACTCAAGCTTTCTGAAAATAAACTGAACCCTCTTGTTGGGAATTACTGGGCTAAGTTCCCCTTTCCTTACAGAACTGATGTAGAAACTATGGTAATAAGGGTAATCTTCAAATCTCAGGTAATCTGCATTCAGATTGTAATAGCTGAGTAACTGATAAAGCTGTACTATAAGATACATGTATAAAAATTATCTATTTATTTTCCAAATGTAAAGAGCTTGACAACTCTTAATGAGATTTGATTCACAGTAAAAATGGGCTTTTTTGTCTTCACTCTTCTTAAATGCAAAGGACAGATTTTTGTCTTAGATTTAGCTGGCACAGTTTTCTCATGTGTTGGTAGTGCATGTACAGAAAGGAAGACATTTCTTACCCAATTTTTTATCACTAAAAGAAATAAAACTCACCACAAAGAAATTCATGGGGCATTGATGGAACTTGGATGTCTTAGATCAAAATGTTTCATGCCACTGTCTGTGTCTGCTGTGTGAGAAGGAGGGTGAGAAGATTCCTAAAAGGCAGGTTTCAGAAGTGTCAAGAATATCATCTCAATATAAAGGATAAACAATATTTATTGGCTGTTATCAGACTGGTTCCATGACCTCCCTATCCTTTTGGAAGAGGTGATTAGCACTCCCCCCTGGGAGCATAGGGTTAAATTGGTTTTTTCACTTTTAAAAGTACCTGAATGTGAACATTCTTTGCTCTAAAAAGTATGGTGACAGACTCTAGCCTACAACTGCAGTTTGTGCAGGTGCAGGCCAGAAAAGTTTCCTCTTTAATACAAATGGAAATCTAGACTAGGCAGTCAGGTATATTAGTCTCCCACAAATCATATTGATCAATGCTTTATATATAGAAGTAGTTTCTGTTTTGCTTTGTTGCTATTTCCAGGAAGATGTAAGGATTTTCTTTTTTCTTTGATTCATCACTGTCGTTTAGATCAATGTGATGAATTACTTTAATTTCAATAAGTGTGTGTATTTGGACCTGTTGCAGAACACCACAATACATAACTGTATTATTTTTGAAAATATCATCTCTACCACTGGAAAATTTTGCTGCCCTGCCTTCCCCATTAGGGAAACCAATCTCAGAGTTCTCTTTGATTCTCTGTTTACAATACCCACACATGCCTATATACAAAATGGTAGGATGGAAATATTGAATTCCAATAGGAGTTGGGGATTTTGAGTGCAATTCTTTACTAGCAAGTGCAAAACACTGCATGCAGGATAATTGAGTGACAGTCCCTTGGCCTCTTGGTATCCTTTGGATACTCTGCTGTGCTCCATTTAGAATACATAATGTTTCTAAAGGGTTTGCTGATTTTATTAATGAAGGTTTGTCAGCACTTGTGACATGGCACTGATTAATCTTTGTCTACTTTCATATTTTACACAGGAAAAAAGTATCAGCCACTGATTTTAACAGCCTGACCCTCCCCTCAGGTAAGAAACCCAAATTAAAGTACCTTGCATGGGTCACCTGGGACAGCTTCAGTGCCCACAGCAGGTGCAGAAACCCTACTCTCAGAGATATCCCTATGCACTGGGATAGCCAAAGCAGGATTTTAAAGAAGATTTAAAGACAAAGGAGCAAGAAAGAGGGAACATAATGTTAATAGTAAAAGAAAGTAAAGAGGTACTTGGCAACATTTCAACTATGATGTGGTTTTAAGAAAAACAAAGCCTGTATTCCTCTCTCCTCCATTTCTTTATCCTAAGTGGTGAGATATTCTCCTTGCAAAGTAATATCATTAACAATGTGGGGAATGGGGGTGGTGGTGTTTTGCTTGTTAATATAAAGACTGTGCAATAAGGTAATATAAAACTGAAAACTGCCTGTGCAGCATGGGAGCACCTGTGCTGCATCACACCAAAGATCAGCCTGATTTAGTGTCCTGCTTCTGAGACAGGAGCTAACAGAAGGAATGTCAAGTAAAAGCAAGGAAAATACTAACCCAAAATTATTTAGGTACCAGCTCTCCATGCCTTAAATTCTGGCAAATCTCCCTATGGCTTTAACAGGCTAAGGATTAGGGTTTAAGAAGGTGATGTTTAGTTTTCATTGACTGTTTCAAGTATTCATCTTGGGAGGGTGTTCTGATAACCTTCACGGGCTGGTGAGCGCATCTGGCAGCTATTCCTAAGGATCCTAATGGCTTAAATGAGTGGGAACTGATCAAACAATCCCTACTTCAAACAGCTTTCTCCAAAAGTTCCTGACATTCAGCTGTAACCACTGTTTACCCATTTTAGGAAATTAGAGGGCATAATCTTTGCTTCATTGTGTTGTTGCTGCAGTTTAAAAACAGAGCAAATTAAGGTAATGAAGATCTTATCTCACTAACTGAATACTACTGAAAGCTCTTTTGAGAAAGAAAACTTTCTTGACAGAGTTGATTATCTTGAAAACAGATAGAGTTTGACTATGCCTCTCAGTTATAATGTCTTTAATATATTTTGATATGTTTTGTAGACATATGTTACACCACAACATCTTCTGGTGTTACTGGGTCCATTATTTTTTTACTTAAATGTCTTAGCACAGTATTCCCATTAAGTTGGTGGTTATTGTATTATTTTGCATAACTTTTCAAACTATCTTTCCCAGGTATCATTAAATTCTCTGGCTTTCCTCAGGCTAATGAGTCTCAGCCAGAACTGTCACGTTTGAGTTTAACAAGCACAAGGGAATGTTTTTGTTCTGTGAGCTTGCCTAGCCACTTTTTGAACTTAGGTAAAGTATTGCTATCTGCACCAATCTCGAGGCAATTAATAATAACATTTCACTACAGTAGGTGTGATCAAGTTCTGCCATTTCTTTACTTTAAACCTTCCACCTAAGATTAGCTATTCCACATTATAACTTATGAAGACATCTCTCACACCTCTGCAGTCATTTCTTTTAGATGCTAGAAAGTCCTAATCTGCTTTTCCTTTCCAGCACTTTGATTGCAGGCAGATTGCTGGTCCATACAAAACAATAACAAGGATTTTTTGTTTGTTTGTTTGTTTTTGTAAATCCTTTCCTTAAACTGGGGCTTTGAGCACTATTGGGTAATTTTGGACTTTCAGCTATTTCCTATTTTATGAGTCTTTCACTGCCTTTGTGCAGTTAGGGCTCTCTTGCCTTTCAGTGCTTTGCTTTTTTTTGCTTTTAATATTTATCAACACACACATTTTCCTGCTGTTTTGTCACCTGATTGCTCAGTATTTGGAGGTCCTCTTGCAGTCCTTTTGCAGTCAGCCCTCCTTTTTTAGCACTCTGAAATACTTCAGTATCATCAGCAAAAACTCCTATGCCTGTATTTACCTGTTTTTCTGCATTTTTTGATACTTTCTCCATGTCAAATACATCTTTTTTCAAACAGTAGTAATTTTTAAACCTTAGAAAACAAACATCAGCACTCGAGTTTCTGCAAGAAAACCACTCCTGTCAAGGCCAAACGCCTCTCTTGTTCAGGTGGATATATCATGGTTATATAAAGTTGGAAAACCTTTTTTGAGGGTTGTATCAAGTGTTTAGCCTCATGTTTTCAAGGCTTCCAGCTCTCACTCAGTAACTACACAATGCAAAAACGTCAAGCGTTTATAAATGTAGTGCTAATTGCTGCTGGGCTTGGAGGATAATTACTGACTGGTGAGAATGGGAACACTGCAGCCTGAGCTGTTTGCCTCCAAAAAGGCTCTGCTGATTACTCCTCCTCCGTGTTCTTTGTCTCTGTTACTGTGAAGTTAACAAATAACTTCAAAAGTTTCTTGATTTCTGCTTGATAGTGCAAGCAAATGTAGTTAAATAGCTCCCAGATAAGTGGTGCTTACTACCTAAATGGAAAATTTGAGCTGCCATCACTGAGGAATTTTATTTCATTCTGCACTGACAAGTCCAGCAAATTTTACTTGGCAGTTTTTACAGTACATAATATGTGAGCAACGTGTGCTGTGCTTATAAGAGATGCACCACATGATATGAAGTATTACCCACCATTAAGGCCTCCATCAGTCACATCTGACATAGCATAAATCAAATAGAACCAATTTTCATTTTTAGAATAAGAATTGTTTCGGCAAGTGCACCACCACACAAACATTGTGTTGGAAAATAATTAGAAATAGAGCAAGTATCTGAAATGACACGCATAAAACTGCAAATAAAACTGACAATAAAAGTCAATATAACAGTGTGCAGCCTATGTTCCTGCAGAAACCCTGATGTGATATACAGTGAAGAAAATATCACTTAATAAATATATATAGTGGAGTACAAACAAACCCACCAAAATGTAGAGCCAATTTGGCTGATGTCTCTAAGTTAATGTTTCTTGTGTATTAGTGTGTGGTGCACAAGTATCAATCTTCTCTTGGTAGTGTGGGGATTCTCATGAATAAGTTAAACAACTTTCTGTTTTCTAGACTTATCACATAGCACCCTGCAGGTTTTAGCTGCACTCCATGTATCAGATTGTGATATTTTGGGGGATTACTTTTTCAGTAGCATCTCCAGCTAAGAAAGAATAACTATTGTTTATGCAATTCAGAGTAAAATGTTGTGTTCTCAGAGAACTATAAATGTTGAATCTTGTAGACCATCTTATTTGAGCAAAAAAACCTTGTCAGTATCTATGAGATACGAATGTCCATACAACTACAAAGTTTAGCTACCTAGCTGCCTTTTTTTTTTGCCTTTAATGGATAACAAGTAATGTTTTTTTTCAGATAGAGGAAAACTTTATCTTTCTTTTCCCAATGCAGGTAGATGTTCTTTATCCATAGACAGCAACAAGTCAAAATATTTTGGAAAGAAATTGTAAATTTTCCTCACCTCTATTTTGTATGGAGCCAGCTGATGTTTTATATCCTCCTAAATCTTCCTCCATCACCACCTGGGTCATGTGAACACACTTCCATGTGAGTCACTGGTATTCCTGTACTTTTCCAAAGGCAGGCTCTCACTGTAATATCTGACCAAAGAACAAATTACACCACTGTTGAACAGTTTTCAGCTATTTGAGAACTGAAAACTGAAGTTCAGTCAGCTACAGATGCAGAATGCAAAACTTTCTGAACCAGCTTAGTTTTGGTAAGAGTGGTTTTGTATAAAAGGGTTTTGAAGAAGGATTTTTTGCAAATGCAAATGGGTACAGCCACCACTGCAATCAGGCCATATGAAGAGTTTTCCTACACAGATGAATGATTTTTGGGTATAAGACTAGGCTTCAAATAAGATTGGTATGTTTACTGTAAATTTAAATAATATGGAAGCCATTTACATATTTATTGGTCTATTCATTAGAAAGTTGAAAATGTGGAAGCACTGACAGCTGGCTTTTATTATTGCAATACATTTATGCATATGGAAGTCAAAATCAACAGAAATTTTTTTGTAATGGAAATGAGATTTAATGCCACACAAACACATTTGTAGGTATAATTTAAAAAGAGGAAAATATGAACTGAAGATGTGCCTTGATGATAACATTAAAATAAATAAAAAGCATTTAAAAATCACTGCTATTTTATGCACTGAAGTATTTTTATTACCAATTAAGAAGGCCAACTTTTTGATATCAAAATAGTAGTGGTAGCTAGTATGAGTGTTTTAAAAAACTTGTGAAATTCCAATGCAACAAAACACAATGGATGCTTAATTAAAGGAAAACACTCTCCCTCAAAAAGAAAAAAAAAAGCCAGTGCTTGCATATCAGGTAATTAAGCCCTTGATTTCATTGTTGCGAGGAAAGATTCAATGCATGGCAGCGTGTATTAAAGTACATTATTAATGACAATGTTTTATAGTATCTACTATGTAGAAAATAAAATATCTGTTCATATGTAGGCACCTTAATATGTAGGTTTAGGATAGAGATTGGGTGCAACTAAATCTTTGGAAAGGCCTATATTGGTGTGAAAATTTGAGTCTGGATTTTGAAAAGGCTACTCACTAACAGAAAACATGGAAATCTTGAAGGTTTTTAGAAAAGAAAAAAAGCAGTTTAATTTTTGGTTTTGGATTTTTTAATGCTTTTTGAATTCTTGTCTTTTTTCATGTAAGTAGACAGTGAAATAAACATGCAGGTCCACAATAACAAATATCTGAGTTGGATCTCATCTTGGTTTATATATTGACATTTTGGAGCAAAATTTTTCCAGCATTCTCCTGAAGTTGATGCAGTCCCAAGGTTAATAACTGAAAACCATTAACAATAATAGTTGTAGGAGGGAAAGAAAAAATCATTTGTGATCACAGCATGCGCCTACATAGATCGACAGTCCAAAGAGGAAAAGAGATATTCAGATGCAAAAGAAATGTGTAGTACCTTGGGTCTGTTACAAAATCAATTTAGTAATCAGATAATTGAGCCAAAAGAAAGGGATAAGGAAGGAATAAACTTTTTAAAATCTTGGCTTTCCTGTCTAAGTAGTGAAAGGATTTGGGAATATGCCCTTTCTGGGAGATAAATTTAGTTTGGCTGCAGGTAGGTCTGTGGCTTTCTAAAATGATATGGTTCTCTTCCAGTAACTTGCACGAGAGCTCTCTTTATTTTTGGTTTTAGAGAAAAGCAGGACTAGTTAGAACCAAACAGACAAATGCTTTAAAATGTTTTGTCTTGCGTAAAGAGAGACACAGGTGCACAAAACAGAGCAACTTTCAGAGAAAAGTTGCTGGGCAGTTTAAAGTAGCTGCATTGTTAAAATGTCAGATTTTTCTGTGCTGTGAGACAGAATTTGAAAGTGATATCAAAGCTAGCAGGATAAATCGCTGGTTCCACAGGCTCTCTCATGCAATCACTAGAAGGACAAGATGTGAAACTGGAGGAAGATGTGAAGGAACAAATAAAGATGACATTGCAGAAGGTAATAGCAGCTGCAACTGGGGGCAGAAGCAGAGAGTAATGATCTAGAATCTTTTGAAGAAATGGTTGCTTGCTACAGCTATGTTAAAGGATTTAACTAAGCAACTTCTTAGCAAGCATTATGACAAACTGAGCTACAGCAATGTTCACAATTCTTTGTATAAGCTGTGGTATGTTTCTTGTAGTGCTCTGTAACTATTAAATTACCTATGTGTTACCCTCTGAAAAAGCAACACAAGAAGCAACTCCAAGATATGCCTTGCTGTCCTCAGGTGAACTGCAGAGCCTGCAGGGAGCCTAGGAAGTTCAGGTGAGCCACAGAAAAGGAGATTGCTATCGCTTGCAAAATCTGCAGGAGCAAAGCTCTTAAATTCAGAAAGCTGCAAGACAGTGGGACCTGGATGTACCTGTCAGTTCCTTTCATACATCCTCCCATCTCCCCTCTCCTGCCACTGCTCTGGATGCCTCAGAGATCTGATAAGAGCTCTAACAGGAGAAATTATCTGGCCCACAAAGACCTCTGCCGTGCATGCTGCTGACATAACCTGTGATTTAAGTGGTGAAGTCATGGAGTTTCCTCTGCAAACCCAGGCTCTTGCTCTAAGTCAGATACAGGAATAAGTGCACTCCTGTTCCAGCTCCTGGCCATGGAGTGTGGACTATCCATGGCAGGCCCCGAAATATAGACACCACCAGAGGGAGATTTGCTGGTGTTTATAAAGAAATAGTTATCCAAGTTATCTTTTTGTAATCCTCATTGAAGGCTTCTGTAATAAAGAGAAGAAAAAGAGTTTCTTAGGTTGGAAAACAAGGTTGAAAAGATCCTATCTGATAAATATTTCATGAAACCACCCCCAAAATCATGTATCCCTGAGATAAAGAACAGGCATAAGTAGCATGTTGAGCACATCTGTGCCCTGTTTGAACCATACAAACACCCTGAAGCTGAAGTTCCATAGGAAATTTTACAGAGGGAAGGATTTGGCTGAAAGCCTGAATCTAGGTTGTGCCACAAGTTCCATTCAATATAACAAGCATTTTAATTTATTGAATCCACCTGGACAATAAAGTAAAAGCACTATGTAATAAATTGAGTCCACAGGGTTTAAATCCAACATGACAACACATTTTCTACTATTTCCTTTATGGTCAAAAGGAAAAAACAAAGATTCAGCTATTTAAAAGAGACAACATAAGAAATTCCCCCTATTTTCTGCTGGTAGATTTTGGTTCCTTTTTTTCTTAATCTGTAAATTAATTTAGCTGAATGATTACTTCATGTGTAGCAGGTAGGTAAATACTTGACTCCATAATAAAATACTTGCTAAAATATTTCATGCATGTGCAATATCAATGGCAGTTAAAAAAAAAAAAGACTAATTTTAATAAATTGAAAGATATTACCATAAAATATGAAGAAGTCTGTGGTTTATTCCTTACCTGTTGATTGTTGGAATCCAGGGCACAGGGAGTGTTTTCTGTGTGTTTTGGAAAGCCCTGACTCTCAGCAGGACACTGTTTTTAACCTCTGTTCCAGGGAAAAAATTACTAAGGCTTTGGGATGAGTTGGAGAACACAGGTGTGAACTAGGTATGTAGCAGTAGTACTAGGAGTTTGTCAGAGGGTGAAGGATTTAGGGTTTTAGGATTTTAGTATGACAGAAAATAGGNGACAGCGTACTGAACATAAGATAAAAATAAACAACAACCTGAAGACCAAGAGACACAGTGAGTCCTGCATGTTTTTCATCCCTGGCAAAGAACTCATGAAAGGGAACCTCCTTCAAGGGCCCAGGGGGTAGGTTCCCAGTTGTGTGGGGTTCAACCACCAGTAAGAAGAAAGAACCCAACAGTTGATCTTACTTTTGTTTTATCATCTACCATGAGTTGATGGCTTGGTTGGGGACTTAGTGGGATTTGGCTTCCTAGCAGAGCTAAGACTGTGTTAAAATTTTTGATTTTCTTCTCTGTGTGAACAAAATTGCCTTAATGGGCTTCTGTGTCTTCAAGCAGCAGAGAGTAAGAACTCACATCCCTTACAGTGACAGAGTAAAAGATTGCTGAAATGGCTGCTTTTGATCTCAGACATGATCACAGTAACTGATGTTATTCATGACTTCATTTGCAGATTTCTCCAAGCTAAGGCATTTGCCATAAGCCCAGTATGCCTTGACCCTGTAAAGTCCATACACAGAGCAGCCCTTCCCATCTGAATCATGCCTCTGGCCACATCTGGTGCTTTAAAAAGCCACAACCACATCTGGTTGTTTTAAAAAACAACCTTATCTACATCTGATAGCATTCCAGTGTGGAACTTGAAAGCACCTGGAAACATCATGATGGGTTTGGCTGGGATTGGATTTGGGACAACAAGGAAGTGGATTCTCCACGGGGTCCTGTCACTTTATGGCAGGTTGAGGCAAAGTAGTTCAGAGGAAATGAAAGATACCTGCACACTGCAGAGCTCAGAAAAGCTTTGGACCTTGAGGTAGAGATGAAAGAGTTAATGGAGAATGCACAGCAGATCTGTATCAACCAGCACTGGCTGCCAGAGAGCAGCTCTGAGCTGATGGGGTGGGACAAACGTGACCACAGAGCTCTGCACATCTGCTCTCCAACGGGGACACTCCACTCCTGCCTTGCAGCAGGAAGGAAAGGCTGGGCCCAAACCCTGCTAGTTTTAGTTCTCAGGTAGCTCTTGCCTGCTTCCAAGCTCATTGTTAGAGCTTATCATGTGTTTCTGCTCAGCTAAAACCAAAGAATGCTGCATTTGGTGAAATGGCACATTTCCTTTGCTTGCAGAAACAGCAAAATGGAAAATGACCAAAAATAATTTTGGATTGTTTCACACAAAGGCATGATTACAAAGAGATATGACAGTAATTATCTTTTTTGCCTGTTCTTGATAAAGACTGTGCTCACCCACTATCTCTTAAATGGGGTTGCTGGGCAGATTTTGAATTTTCTGTGTTACTTTGGCTGATGCTGACTGGCTGTCCTTTGCTTTTAGCAATTCTTGATGTTTTACTTGTCTCTTTAGGAAAGCCTCGTTTCCCTAATAGATATTCATCCTCAGCTGAGACACCTTCACACTTCTTTATTCTGTTGTGAGTTTTGTTTTTCTGTTCATTTCCTTTAGGCTGATGAATAATCCTGTTTGTCAGTATAGGTAAAATATAGATTAAGTGTTGTCCATATAATGTTTACTTGAAATGATTGTCAGTGTGGCAGGTCAGTGAAAAGTGTGGACTAATAAATCCATAAATTTATTCCTTGAACATATTCTTTATCTGCAAAATGAAAGGAAATTCTGTGGGTTTCAATATCTTAATAGGGTGTACTGGGAGATGAAAATGGAATTATATATTTTTAATACTGGAAACTGTGATATCTGTATAATTTATCCATATAGCTTTTGAATAATCTTTGGTATTATGAAAATTGCTATCTGTATATCTGAATCTAACAGTTCATAAAAGACTGTCAGATTAGCTTTTGTCATGTCAGACCCAAGATAATTTGCACCATCAAAATGAATTCATGCCCTACTCTTTAACCTCAGGACAGTTGATTACTGGGCTGAACTGAGAGAAGAGGAAAAAGATATTTTTTTTCCCCAAAGACAGGAATAATGGAGTAAGCAGGGTGAACAAGATATGCTTCCCAGAATCATGTACAAAAAAGACACAGAAAATATGAAACAGGTGATATGAAGTTACAACATTCTGAAGGAAGAGGTATTCTGAAGGATTTTATCTTGTAGGAAAAAATAATGGTTTACTCATGAGCCCTGTGCAGTGAGTTGATCTGTACCTTCACTTGTTGCTACACGAGGACAAATCAAAGTTCCTTGCAGCACCATGTCCATCCTGCCAAAATGTCATTTTGGAAATATCATTGCTTCCACAGCATTCACCACGAGAGTGTCCAGGAGTTGTGGTGAGCTGGGGGACAGTGCTTCCTCTGATCTCTGTTCTCACAGAAAAGATGAGAGCTGCAAGAAATTGTGTTAGTCAGCTCTGTCAGTGGCTCTGGGTAAACAGATGATCATTCTGTCAGTTCTTAGCAGCAGCTTTGTTGAGCTCCCATTTTCTAGTCTTTTGTGCTCTTGTGAAAGAGAGAAATGTTCCTTGGTTAGCTCACAACCATGGCAGAGGTTTTTTTCTCCTTCCAAATATTTTTAACCCAATTTCAGTCCAAGGTACAAAACTTCCTGTAAAGCACTGAAGAGCTCTGGTCAGGGAAACAAAGGGAGAATGGTGGCTGTAGAAAATGTGTACATTGTAGAATATATGATGTAAATCTAGTGTTTCATTTCCTTCCTCAGTGATGTCACATTACTTGCAATTGTGCTGTGAGAATAGAATGGAATGGAATGGAATAGACTAGACTAGACTAGACTAGAATAGAATAGACTAGAATAGAATAGAATAGAATAGAATGTTTCAGCTGGAAGAGACTTAAAATAATCATCTTATCCAACTCTTTGATCAGTCCAGGGCTGACTAAATTAAAACATAATGTTAATTTGAATTATCCAAATGCCTCTCAAACAGTGACAGACTTGGGGCGTTTAACTCCTCTCTAGGAACCTGTGCCAGAGTAAAGAAATAAAATTATATACATAAAATATCTGAATTGTTTGAAGAGAAGGAAAAGAATGAAAGACAAAAATCTGTGATACTATGAGCATGACTAATGTGTGCCTAGTGAATGGAGCAGTGGGAAGGGATTCAGGTGGCCCAAATAATATTTTGAGATTTTTGCATTTGGTCTACCTTGTAAACTCAAAAAATTCTCTTCTTTGTCTCTCTCTCTTACTCTCCCAGCTATTTATCTTCTCTAGGTAAAGATATCTTTGTCAAAGGGAGTGTTTTATGTTGTGCAGTCAGGAGAAATAACTATATTAATGTCTCCAGCCATTATTATAAACTAAATAACATCTAGTGGAATTTTTTTAGCCTTCAAATCCTGATGTAAAACTCCTTCAAGTAGTTAACTGAAGTCTGGAGTATCTTGTGGAGATTTTAGGCAACACTTAAACAGCAGCACAGTTTTTAATTGTAATGTAATTACACCATAATTTGGTGCAGGGTAAGTCCCTTGCTGCCCAGTGAGTTCTGCTGTGCAGAGATTCTGCCCATCAAGTTTCTGTATATCCACATCTCATGGGGCATCCTAAGGAAACAGTGCTGGCACGAAGACGCTTTTTCAGTAGCTTGTCTAAAAAGAAACGTATCCAGCTGGTTTGAAATATGGAATGAAAATGATTGAATCCCTTTTGCTTGTGCTGCTCTGGCAGCTGGCACACTGCAGAGATTCCATGGAAAAGCAGGACTGGGATGTGGTGCTGTACACAGCACAGCAGGGTGCACTCTGCTCCCCAGCCAAATGCCTCCTGCAGCAGAGAGAGTTTTAAAGGATGTGCCCGTGAGGGAGGGTTAAATGAATGCAGCTGGAGAACCAAGTCCAGGGAGTGTTAGCACAGGGTAGGAAACACATAATCCAGCATGGCTTGATTACATGTAGGTGCTTTATTGAGAGAGCTCCCAGGAGTCCAGGGTACACAGACCACAGAACTCTGACAGGGGTTTGAAATCAGACAAATTTTATACCTTTCTGTTATATAACTATATGTTAATTATTAAACTTACATTGTTCTCTTGTGTCTATTGGTATCACCCAAGTGTGAGCCCACCGGGACATCATTTTCCATGATTCATATGTATACATAATAATTATGTTCAATTATCAGATAATCATCACATCTGACAGTCTTATCACTTCTGTGACCCAGTACGTATGCCCCAGACCTTATCCCATGATCTAGTACAGCTGCATTTTCTCAGGCCTAACCACCCTTTTTCCAAATACTATACCCATAATTTTAGAAACACTTTAACCCTATACTATCAGAAGGAGTCTTTTTCTGAAGATGCTGGGTGGGCTTGAACAGCTGCTGACATGAAGGCAAGCAAGGCAGAGCCTGGCTTTGTACAGAATGCACAATACAGTGGAGAAGTGTAAGGGATGGTGTCCATCACCAACAGTGCTCAACACATTAGCTATTTCTCCAGCTACAAATATTCTCTGACTTTGAAAAGGCTTCCAGAAGACTGGGAATGAAAAAGAAATAAAAAATAATTGAAAAGTTCTGTTCCTCTCAAGGATTTTCAATGAGATCTTTCAGTGTCACATTGCAAGGACAGGACCACAAAGTGCACCTGAGTGTAGTGGTTGGCTGTGTGGAGAATCCCAGGTGTTTGTTCTGTGTAACACCTTACCTGGTTTTTCAGATTTGGCACACATTGAACTTGGTAAATACATGCTGCTATTCTGCCTTTTCTCCCTGGATTGCCAAATAAATTTATGCGAGCATTCTTGTGCCTGACTTTACATTAAGGAGAGGAAGCAAAGTTGTGTGTGCTTATATGAAATGGAATAAAGGAGCTAATAGCTGAGAGGAATATCAGAGGGGAAAAGCTTGGGAAATTTTGGTGAAGATCAATTAGAAGTTTGCAGCTGCTGGAATAAAACCCTCCATGTGGCTGTCTGTGATGAAGAAAACCACTCTTCATAGGCATGCAAAGTAGGCAGTCAATTAGCACTCAATTAGGGTGGTATAAAAGCACTGCTGTACATGCAGTAAATAAGATGGAGGAGGTTCTTAGGCTTTTGCAATGTAATAGGTATAACATTTTCCTTTCCATAATGCAGTGTTCTCCTCTCACATTAGGGATAGCCATATTCTGAATTTGAAAATAATCTAGTTACATTTTGATTAGAAAATCATCATAGTAACTTAAAGGCAATTATTTTTAATTTGCCTTGCATTTGTCTAAATTATAAGACTAAATTATGTTGTCCCTGTTTATTTTATTCAAATGAAATATTGCACTTTGTCAAATTTATCACATCTGTTATCTTACTACAGCATTGTCCTTAATTGCTATCAGAGGTTCACAAAGAATTTTGAGTAATTAAAGAAACTTAAATGTCTTTCTAAAACTAAGGCAAGGTGATTATCTTCATCCATCTTGTCAGCAATGACTCTTACCCACAGAATAAATATGTATATATATATAAATATGTAATTTTTTTTTTTTGGGATGGGAAAATGACTTGTGTGCAGTCATTGGATCCATATAGAGATAGCCATTCTCTAACTCATTCACAGATAGACATCTATGCTTTCTAATTAAAATAGTGACATATTCACTCCAAAACAATATTAACTGCTAAAAGACCATACTCTTGTCTATACTAATGATTTAAGCCAGTATTTCATACAGAATAGTCGGGAAATAAGTAAGAACTTCAAAATTTCCAGACTATTGAAATCATGCTCTCTGGTAAACTTATTGAGAGTAAATAAAGGGAACTGCAGTAGAACTGGATTCTGTGAACTTCATGGCCAAAAAAAAATAATTGTCTTTAAGGAAAACAGCTACCGCCAATTTTTGGCTCAGTTCTTTAGGGTACTAAAGATACAGAACTCTCCCTCTGCTGATCTGGGGCCAGCTTTTCTTGGAATCAAAGAATAAAAAAGTAAATATGGTCCATGGAGGAAGAGCAAGAAACCAAATTAATTGCAGCAAACATTTTTGGTAGGTATTTGGGAAAAGTTTTTATTCATATGAGTGTAGAACAGACCATTAGGGGTTTTGTAACAATTGTGGACACAAGTGTGTGTTTCCTTGGATAATGGACATTTTATTCTGAATAACACAGAATTTCCTTACATTATAATATAGATAACACATTTGCTGTTATTAGTTTCTATAGGACCTGCAGTTACCTCTCTAGTTCAGTTACTCCTTTGTACCTATTTCAGCTTATAAACAGAAGATATTATTTCTACACACTAAGCTTTCTGACTAGAGAGTGAAGACAGACCAGAGCAGGGATCCTCCCTGTTCTGTTTCTGAAGTAATTACTGAATTATTGTCCTCCTATTCGTGTGTTCCTGGCTGCCAAGTTTAGGAATTTCCTCTCTGTGAAATATGAGAGAGCAAAACATGCAAAACTGCAAGCCAAGGAGAACCTGCCAATTCCTGAAATTATATTTTTGCATATCAGATTCCCCAGCAGACAGAGGACTACCTAATTTGAATATCCATCTCATTTAAGACCCTGTGGAGCTGTGGTTGGACTGGACCATTGGAGTAGCTGCATCTCCACTGCAGGCTGTGATTCCTTTAAAATGCTGGCTGCAGCAATAGTAGCTTAGTTTATGAAATATTCGGTTCACTGCTAAAGAAGCTGTGTGCAATACACTTGCTGGGTTTTGGCCTCTGTAAGGAAAATTCTATAAAAACAGTGGCAATCCTACCACCACCTACTTTCCAAGCCAGACTCCCTCTATTGAGAAAACACTCATTTGACATACTCTTCTTGCATATGAAGAATGGTGACTAAGATGCTGGAGATGAAAACTATTTAAACTTTTCTTCTTTTTCTTTGCCTCATAACCCAGATAAGCAGTCAGTTTGCAAGAATTTGAGTCAATTCACAACACTTTCCACCCTTACCAAGAGATATCTTTGGCAGGCTCTCCAGCCATGCAGTCATCAGTGCCAGCTGAATGTTTTCAGAGGTAGCATTACTCCAGCAGAATATTCTGCGTTTCCAAAGCTGCTGAAGCAAATGGGAACATTCACAGAGATTTCAGTGGGAGCTGGATCATGTCTTTGCCCATCATCATGCCTGATCTTTTCTGACTGCTGCTGAAAATTCTCTCTTGTAAAAGAACCCCCACAAGGGTGTGATGTCACTTGGGCTCATGAATCGTGTGTTTAGCTGTTATCACTCTCCTCAGGGTGAACAAGGCTGGTAATTATGTAGCTGAGTGCTAAAGATTTTTGCAATAAAAATTTTTGCAATTTTTTAAAGCAATATTTAAGCCTAGTCTCTTAAAGTAAATAGGTAATGCAATGAAATGGGACTGCATGTCTTTATAGAAAGGTCTTTGCATATCCTTCTAAAGAAATTCAGTTACTGCTCCTGGCACAGCAGCAACTCTGAGCTTTCTAGATGTTTAATTTCAGCTTTGACAATATGTTTTAAAAAGGGATTTTCTAACAATCATCTAACATTTATTAAGAAGTATGTTACATGAGACTTTCAGTCATTTCCATCAATGTGAGACCAAGGTTTGTTTATGCAAAGTGCTTATAATGTCAGGCAAAAAGTACTGACACAGAAACAAAACAGAAAAACACTCCAGAAAGTGACTGAATAAGAAAAATTAAATTGCTTTTCATAGGTGGTTGTTTCTCTCCCTTGACTAAATGAGGACTGAAGGAAACAGTACTTTATTTTAGGCATTCTAGAAGATGCAAAAAATTCAGTAGAATTAAAGTGTGTGTAGTTCTTTTGGACTGAAATGGTGGAGAAACTCATCACGACCTTGTGCCTTAGGCACCACAGGACACCCACAGAGGAGATTTGCCTGAAAGCCTTAATTGAAGTCCAAGCTTCTTAAAAACTATCCACCATCCTTCTCACCCTAAATTTATTAGGGTGATTTGTTTGTTGCTGCTCTTTTGCATGCATTCCATTGGGAGCAGAACTAGATGAGAAAGTTCTAAATTATATTGACTTTTTTTCCTCACTGAGTGTTACTTTCAAGTGCTGAACTTTGCAAAGTATTGGTTATCCTACTGTCAGGCCAATCCATGCCTTAAAAAAAACCCCAAAAACAAACCAACAAAATCTATTAAAAATAACTACTTAAAAAAAAAGTAGTGCAACTTTAATTGTGTAAATTTTAAGAATGTATCATATCTTTTATGTGAAATGTGCTGGTTTTGCCTTTGTGAGCTTTGATATTTCATATTCCTATGGCTCACTACTTTATAAACCTTAAAAAAAATGGGAATTCAATCAAAAGAATTAATTATTATTAATCAAAAGAAACCACCATTCTATTGACTACTTTCTTCTGTATTTTAGTTTCCTTTCTTTTCTGCAACCTGCACTTCCAGAAATTTGCTGGGACAGGGTCTATTTGTGTTGGAAGTGTGATTAAATTTCATTTTATGTCCTAAAATTTTCCTGCATTTTAGAGGATCAAGTTCATTGCTGGGACTTGCAAGTGTGGTTCATGAGATCTCCCAGCCAACCATTAAACAAGACATTATGAAGTAGTGTTTTCCATCTTCGTTTCAATAAGTTAAAATCAATAAGAGTGATGTGTTTACTCTGGTGGAATGGAAATGTTCACATAAATCTCTAAGGCACTGATGTATATCTGTGGAAATGTCAAAGGTTCAGTGCATCTTTCATTGCACAGGGTAGGTTTGTACAGAGCCTGGATAGATGACCTAAATTAAGATGTCTGGAGTTAGATTTGCTTTTGGTCAAGGCTTCAGGAAACACTGACCTGTGTTATAAGTTGCAAGATCTGGAAACTTTTGCCTCTTTTGAGGAGCTGCAATGTAAACATTATTTTATATCAGGAGAGGGAATAATAAAGGATGACTCGCTGCTATGTATTTCCATAGCACACCATAATGAGCATGGAAAGAGAGCTTTTATTTAAAGCAAATCTTTATATAAAAATTTCTACATAAAAACTTGTCAGTTCCGAGCTAAATTAGTAGCATATTTACCACAAAGGTTTTTTCTCAGTCTTTGATAAACAATGTGGCTCCTAAAATTGCAGAACAGCTTTATAAACCTTTTGGAAATACAGAAAGGTACCTAGGAATAGAAATTGAAAACAAACTGAATGCAACAAACAAACAAACAAGTAAGCAAAGGCCTGGCAATTTTTGGGTCCCTCACTACAAGACATGGAATGTGTCCAGAGGAGGTCTGGAGGACAGGTCTGATGAGGAGCAGCTGAGGGAACTCAGATTCCTCAGCCTGGAGAAAAGGAGGATCAGGAGGGATCTTCTTGCTCTCTACAGCTGCCTGAAATGAGGTTGTAGCCAGGTGGGGGTCAGCCTTTTCTCCCTAGGAAAAGCTACAGGACAAGAGGAAGGGGCTTCAAGTAGCACCAGGGGAGGTTTAGATTTGATATCAGGAAAACATCTTCTCTAGAGGGTGGTCAAGCCCTGGAACAGGCTGCCCAGGGCAGTGGTGGAGTCACCATCCCCAGAGGTATTTAAAAGATGTTTGGATGTGTCCCTGCACTACAGGTGTGGTGGTGGACTTGATGGTGCTGGGTTAGTGGTTGGACTTGATCTTAGAGGTCTTTCCCGACCTAACTGATTCTATCATTCCATTTGTGAGTGAGAGAAACAAAATACACTCTCTTCTCCTCGACCTTTTCCTGCTTTTCTGGTACTAACCTATTAGTGCTTTTCCTGAGCTGTAAGTATTGATAACAGATCTGTTCTGTTTTGATTCTCTGGGTCCAACACAGACCAAAGGAGGCTGCACCATTTTCCTTACAGGGATGTTAAGTTGAAGCTCATTGTTATACTGAGTTGTTTCAGGGTTTTTCTGGGAGGGTGAGTGGGGAAGTTGATGGGGTGAAACATGTCTGAAACATTTACCTTTTCTAAATTTGATCTAAATTAGTGGATGGAATTGAAAGTCATTATGGGTGTTGCCAGGCAAAGGGGGAGAAGGTGGAAAGCAGAAGCAGTCAGATGGACTGTATAGGTTGTATAGGTATTTCCTTCTTTTAGGAGGACTGTCTGAAAACTAATTTGGAGTTACAGGCAAAATTCAGAAGCAGCAGGACTAATCTCAAATGTCTGCAAAAGAGTCAGTGAAGGAAGGCAACAAATATGTTTGGTTCCTTTTTAATACCATTTTCCTAAAACTAGTGTGTAAGCTAGGCAGTGAGAGAAGGATTCACCTTCAGAGGATTTGGTTACTGTGACCCAAATTCAGTGTTTTCCAAATGGAAGGAAGTGCACATATTCTCAAGCAGTATTGTACTATCTTTGTTCAGAAAAATAATGTCTTCATTTCCCGTGGAATACTTATTTTCTTCTGGGATGCTGTGTTGCAAGGCAGGTCACTAAAGTCCTACATGTTGGTTGATTTTATATAGTATTTAGAGCATTCATCAGCCTTTAGTTTGAGAAGAGAGGGAAGAAAATTCTTGAGGGGAATTCTATATTTTTTCAGTTTTCAATTCCTGTGCATTAGAGTTACAAAAAGCCATTGCATATTGCCTTGAAAAAGCTATATCTGTGTAAGCATATTGCTCATCAAAAGCAAAAATTGAAGCAAATACATTTTTGTTCCACAAAGTCCAGACTTTCCTTCTATCCTGAAAATTCTAAATTTGTTGTATAGCCTGTATATTTTGCATATATCACCCCAAAAATGGGGTGGCTGGATTCCAGCCTCCATTCATTCATTTAATCAATATTAAGACTGGTTCAAATGTTTTTCTGACATTTTGGTTGCAGAAAAACACTGAGTTGTGTTGGTTCTCAGAACAGGAGAACTGTGCTGTAGGTGCTGGAGGGCAAGACTGAGCTTGCTTTAATTAGTAGGCATTTTGCAGTTTGTAAGAAATTGCAGCAAAATCAGTCTACATGGTAATCTGAATCATGTTTCAGAGCAATATCTCATTAGTTATATTGCGCTCTAAAGGACTTTTTGTAAAAGCAAAGTAGTGCACCTTTGTTGACACTCTTTAATTTGTATGTGTTTTTCATAATTTTTCTATGTTATGAAAAATGAAAATATAGTGTTACCTCAATTAATTTAAATAGCATCTATCTACATTGAAAGGTCAGATGAAAAGGCAATTGCAGAATAATATAGGAAATTAGGAGGGGAGAGAAGTTTAACTGTGTCTCTTGGTCAAATAATCACAGAGACAAATTGTTTTGTTAGTGAACAGTGAACATCAGATTCTTTAGGGCCACAAGCACTGATTTAAGTTTTGCTTATGGCTTGTGTTATTTTCCATTCCATCTCTGTCCATGTGAGTACTGACCATGGAGATTGCTAAGTTAAATGTGGCCTCTCTTGTCACTGCTGGCACACAACCCTTGCAGGTAGCTGGCTCTAAAACCAGGCAAGGTCCATCACACTGCCCTGGTGAGATACCAGGCTCCTTTGAGCTTTTTGCCATTTCCTCATTGATTCCCAGCTGTCACATTTCTTAAGTAACATTAAAAATAACCTTTCTCTCCTCTCCCTTCTGGCTTCTAAAACTAGATAAATCATTAGTCATTTTCCCACTCACAACAGAATAAGTTAATTGCTTAATGATCAAGAAATTTTAATTTAATAAAACCCATCTATCAGAGAAACACAGCAATTTTCAGACTCCCTTTAATTGTCACATTTTTCTGTTAAACCTGTAGGTGCTTGCAAATATCACACCATACTGATGTCTAATTTCCATGGCACTTCATAGCAAATCTAAGTAAGAGAAGAAAAAGATATTTAGGGAAGGAATTGTCTTTTACTAGCTGATGAGAAAAAGGTTTTACTGTCTGAATAAACAATGTTTACTTCTGTTTAACTGTATAAAACAATGGTGTTTAAGAATTGTAAGCAGGTCTGGATAAGACCTGCCTTTCTACTCGGTAGTGCTAGTATTACAGAAAACTTTAGGACCAACTTAGGGAGCAGTTTTCCTGTCAAGTTATCAAAACATATTTCAGAGGAGTGAGGGAGAGGGAGTGAAAGTAAACTCTACCTGAATAATGGCCATGATTGATGAAAAGGCCAGCAACTAACTTAAGGTCAGACTCAGCTCTCAAGACACCACTTTAAGCTACTGTCAAAATTCTTGCTGTATCACAGTTTTTGTCATGGTTCCACTCTGCGATTATGTGGAAACATCAGTTTTTCTGTAAAGATCCTAGCCAATATACTTGGAAAAAAACCTAAAGGAATTAATCTTTAGAAGGTAAACCCGATAAATAAAAGTAACCTGCTTGATACTGTTTGTTAAAAATGTGATGTCTCACACTTTTTTGACACAGTTATAATATTGGTGTTTACATCACATAGTAATCTTATAAATTACTCTTCCACAGCAGTGCAACACAATTTGTTAATTCCTTTTTTTTTTCCTTTTTTTTTCTTTAATTTTTTCCCACCTGAGCAGGAAGAAAATGGGCAGAGAAAAGATAAAATCATTTCAATTTCATTTGAGAGTGTTTACGTTGTTGTAGAAGTTGTGCTAATTGCCAAGGAACAACAATTCACCAATTAATCTCAAAATGATCTATTCCTAGGAAGGAACACTCATCTTTAGCTATAAATACATGTCTACTGACAACAAAGTAGGAATCCATTTTACAGCAACATGCTAGAACATATTTACTTCAAGTTAGGCAGAATTGCCATGCAGGATAACACACCAGAGTGCCCCTGAAATACCTGTAATCACCTAAACTGCATTTTACAGAGGGCGACTCTTAAATCTGGGTATGTAGAACACAGAACCAAATTCTTCTTAGTGACAACTGTGTAAATTTGAACAGCTCTGTAGATACCATTGGAGTAACTCTGGATGTAAATTGTTATAGCTGCAAACAAACTTTGTCCAAAAATCTTTTTGAAAGTGTAGACTCCTAACTTTCACTGGCAATAATAGGCAGTGTTGTTTCTGTAAGAGATTTCTGTAAGCGATTCCTTTACTGGGTTTGAGAGGAAAGGAGAATGAATTGAGGTAATTTCTTTGCAGTATTCAGACATCCTTCACTGGTTTGTTTCAGATAGATACTCTGTATATCCTTTTAAATATATCTGGATGGAAGCTGGAAACACCATGTTTCTTTACTGTTTTATGCTTTGGAGACCATATATATTGCTGAGTTTGCCTCTAGGGTAATGTGTTAGGGTATTTTTTCCTGCATCCTTGAAGTTAGAAAAGTTCTCTGGAAGAATATACACTTGCATAATTTTTTTGTGATGCCATTTCTCTTAAATGGATTTAGCTGCCAGAGACTGGAGGACAGCATAGGAAATGTTGTTAACCAGGTGTCAAGTTGGCATCTGAGCCTGGAGTGATGCAGGACCTTGACTGCCACTTACCCCTTTAGCACTTAGGCAATTTTCATAGCAAGATAATGGAGTTGTGCCTCTCTCACTGTACATAGATAGCTCTTACAATGAGGGCTGATTTCAGCTGAGCTCTCCTGGTGTTAATATAATTCAGATTTATAATGTGTGCAAACCTGAATTTCCAGAAAATGTTCATAGTCCTGCAATAAAGGTTTTGCTTCAATTTATGACAGAAGGTTCATTGATCCCAAAAGTTCCACAAATATCACTCATTAAAAATTCCCTATTTGGACCAAATATAACATTTTTCCTTTTCATAAGGTGGTGTAAAGAATCTAATCAGCCCTGACTGACATGCTGCTGCTGACTTAGAATAATTTATATATTGCAAGATTCCCTTGCAAGAATATTTATTTACACTTTCACTTACTGTGAGAATTATGTTCTCCAGAAGTTTTTAATAAAACATAGTGTACTTCCTTTAGAAGGAGATTGATCACATCTGGAATTAAAATATACAGTTGCACACCTATAAATAAAAAAACCCATCTTCTTGTGTTCCTGATGCACTGAACTTTGAGCTATTCCTTAGTAATGGTGTAGAATGTATAAAAGAAGTCATGGAAATACACCTGAAAAGCAAATGTGCTGTCACCAGATGCCTTTGTAGACAAATAGTTTTCTTACAGGAAGCAGGAGATACTAATACATACATATATCTATATCTATATAGATATATATACACACACACACACATACTTATAGGAGGCTTTTGAAATGCATGCTGTTATAAGGAAAAATGCAGAGGTCTACCATGATAATATGATCAAGTCCAGAAACCACTACAGCATTTTTCAGTCTTTATTTTGCTGTTAATGTAAGTCAAAGGTGTCATGAGGAAAGACTTTAGCAAGGCATATGCAATAAAATGGAAATATGAATTTGCAGCTGAGCAGGGTGGTATATGACAACTGCCATAGGAGTGAGTGATGGGGAAATAGAGAGCAAAGAGAAATGAATGGTCTTTTATAAGGGCTGGCACTCTCAGAAAAGCTTTTCATTTGCCTAATGGTTGTTATTGCTGTCTGGCAGGTGTTGAAGATATACTATACCACCTGAGAACTTGCCCCAGAGGGAGGAAATTAAGCCAGAGGTGTCACTGCTAAAAAGCCAACCATATTGTTGATTGAGTCTTTCCAAATAATTTTTTATACATAGGTTTTACTGTTGCTATTTGCTTGGGGTTATGTATTTTCTTTTAATGAAAATGCTGTTTAGATAAGGTATTTTTTTCACAAAAGTTACTTTTTGCTTTGCCTGAAATTTATTATATAGAGCATCAGTTCACCAACAGTGATTTGGGGTTTTGGTTTTCAGGTACTGAATGCATTTATCATAATTAGCTCTGGTTTAAATAGGCCTCTACCTGTAGATTTCTTTATATAGGGTGGCTTTTGACTCAGGTCTAACAAGAGGCTGCTTACCAGGAAAGAAACACTTATGGAAGCAAAAGGCACTGGTGATGAGCTCTTTGTTGTTTTCTGGCAAAAGCTGAGATACTAATTTGCAGGCTACATGCCAGTTTATGAAAAATTGGAATGATAATTTTTTTTAAAATGAAATAGTAACTGGAATTGACATCTTTCTGCATGATAGCTTTAATCCTAAGGTATTATTACCCGAAAATGCAAAAGAGGAGGCATCACCATCAATAAACTGGTGAAAAATATCCTATTCAGATGGCTTTTTAATTCCCCAAAGACTGCCTGTAGATACCTGCCTGCCCCTTTTTTGAAGTACCAGATTCTCATGTGGTTTGATTTTCCCTTTCAGGAAGGAGTGATAAGGTTCCTTGATACCTCAGCAGGTCATTCTCACAGGCTCACCTGTGAGGTTTGGTTACCTGTGTGTGACCTGCCACACCTGGCAGAGGGGACCAGGGTGACAGCAGCCAGGGGCTCCTCAGGCAGGGACCTGGGGATGCACTGGCAGCCACTCTGGTTCCTGGGCTGGCCACAGCAGAAAACAGAAAACTTCACTGCTCCTGGGCACAGAACTCCTGTTCACCTCACAGAATCTGCCCAGCTTCTCTAGACTGTGTGGTGGCTGTGCCTGCTGCTTTCCTTTCCCATCATTGTTTGTACTGTTACAGCCCCCAAGAATTTCTTCAGCAAGAGAGACACCTTTGCTAAGCTCTTTTTAAACCCAGACTTTATCCCTGCCCATCTGAATTTACAGTCAAGGTTTGCACTCCTCTGCACCATTGCATTGGGCACAACGTGCTTTGTAATTCTGATTCTTTTACTGTATTGATCCCTCCCTTCAAAACTAATTTTTAAAAATGTATTTATTTTTAAATTTTTCTTGCTTTCTGGTAGATTATGTGAATGAACATAATCATCATCCATGTGAACATCACCATCCATCATCATTAGCATTTCTTTCTTCAATTGAATTTAAACATGATCTACCAAATGCCTCGGCTCTTGGGATAGGAGCAGATATTATTGTTCCCAAAGTATAATTTTCGCATCCATCTGTTCCTTCAGTTTCCTGACTTTTCTTTTCCCATTTTCCCACAAAAGTGGCTTTGCCAATGGCCTTTTACACAGATTGACATTGGTGGCAGCCTTTCCACTTAAGTAGCTTTTGTTCTGGGTCCCAAAACAAGACAATGATGCATCTTGAGAGGAATATTTAAGGTGAAATATGTAATTTTGGGTAGAAATCCTGATGCACCCTGTTTAGCACTGTGAGTTGAAATACAAAAAAAAGAATGTCTTTCTAGTTCTGAGCCTGTGTGTATATAGGCTTATGCTAAATTAATTCCATCCAACATTCCTGTGTGTGCAGTATAAGCTCATAATGGACTCTGAAAATAATTTAAGTAACTCTGTTTCTGAACAGAAATCACATTAATAGGGTGAATGTTGTTTCTGATTTACAGTTTACCTTTGCATTTGCTGTCCCACTGCCTCATTTTTCTCTAGAATAAACCTTTCTGCTTCAAAATTAGACACATTTAGAGATTGTTTTCATTAGCAGCTAGGCTCAGTGTCTGTGTGTTAGATCCACTTAGATCTGGAGCATTCACATTGACTCCAGAACATGCTTACATGGGAGCTCTTTGTTGTCATTCTAGGAAATTCCTAATGATGAAAACTTGTTTTAATACTACGTTTTTTATTATTAGATAGCCTGAGGCTTAGTCTAAGATGTCAGTGTCTTGGATATAGCTTTGAAATTCAAGAGAATTACATGCAGGAAATTAGAGAAATATGTGAAAATCAGCATTATCTTACAATTTTTCAAGCAGTAGCTGAATACAAATTAAGATATGGATGTCCCTATTCTGAGCTTCTCTTGCAGCAGCCTCTAAATTTTTCTGCCTCAAACTTGAAGTAAGCTCCCCTTTAGAGCTGTTATTTTTAAACACTGATCTATTTTACTGCAATGATTTTAAGTTTAAGTAAAAAGTACCTCATTTCTTTGACTTCTGTGAGTACACCTAAGAATGTTCCATCTAAGTAAATTTTTGACCTGCCAGTGTTGGTAAAAAACAAAGAAATCTCTTATTATTTAGTGGAAAGGATCAACAGACATGTTTCACAATGCTTCATTTGTTTCAGTGTTTCAGGGTGATAGTTTGCAGAATTCTGTTATAAATGTAGACAGCAGTAAATACATTTCTTGACTTGGAGCTCCAGTCTTAGGAAAAGGAAACAGATTTTTTTCTTGTTCAACAAGAGCAACACAAATGAACTTCTGCCATAATATATGGTCCTGTAAATGAGCAAGGCATCAGAAAGACAGATTGGAAAACAAAAGGAATATTTACTCCAAATGCAAAGGATGAGTCTGGGTCAAATGTGAAGTCATCCTTTTCACAGAAAACTGTGCCTTCAGAAGCCACTGTGTGTTAGTTATGTTACATCTCAGAGCTTGGAGACCTGTGCAGGTGGGGTGGAGACCTTTGTGGTGCCCTGCAAGGACACTGCAAGCTTGTTAAGTGTGATGCTTAAGCAAGGGAGGAACAAAATTAATGGAAACAGGTCCATTTGTGACATGAACAGCAAATATTGGCCAGCTTTCTTCTAAAAGGATTAACCTGACTTTCCCTGTACACTGCATTTTTACTTAGAATTGGAAGTGACTGTTCTGCAGTGATTTGTCATGCAGATTTTTTTGACTGAACTTTAGCAAGAAGAGAAAATGTATGAGGAATTTGTATTCTCTATCTCATAGGTAATGCTAGGAAGAAAGGTATTTTAAAGTTGGTTGCTTTGATATTTGTAAAATGGGAATATTTAAAAACAATTGCACATTATTTCAAAGAAACATTTTGTAAACATTTATATAAGGAACAATTTTCCTCAGATTTTGAACTATGGTCCTTTAGGGAGAAGAAGGAAAGAGTAGAAAAAGGATTAAAATTTGGTTACAAACTATTTTTAGTGGAGTAATTTCTGATAATTAAGGAAAGTAATTTAATCTCAAACTCGAGTCTCATAAATCAGAAAATCTAAGACTCCTATTATTCATGAGGATGTTTCCAGCAGCAGAGCCATTGCTAAGTCCCTAAACAGATACAGGACTGTTAAAGCACAGTGTGCTGCATCCTACTTTGTTAGAAAATATCAGAGAAAATGCCATTCCTGTCCCCCTGAAAAACAAAGATGCTCAGCACACTCGAGAGTGACTCATCCTAACAGTGACAGTAGTGATGTGAACATTTGGGAAGTAAAAACTGGGGAAGTTAGCTGAATTTGACACTCTTACATCTTGTAATACAACTGAATCTTATCTGGAGAATATCATCATCATCCCCTGGTAGGGAAGAATGTTGATATTCTTCTAATTTTCCCCTTTTGTTTTTTTCCTGTAGTCTACAGTCTGAAAAGCTACACAACTTTTCTGATTTATATCAGTCTGGATGTTTTGATAACACACTGAAACGTGATGACAAATTCCATGTATTAGGTGACATGCTGAGTTGGAGGTTTTATGGCTAAACACAAACAAACTAAAATAATTTTCAGACTTTAACCTTGTTTCCCTCTCAGATCCTACAAAATGTGGCATAACCTGTTCTTGACTTCACTATAGAGTTATTTGGGTATTTAAAGGAAATAAATATCCTATGAAATTAATCTTGCTACTTGCTTCACTGAAATCAGGTGTGTTTGGGCACTGGTCAGAAGACACAGTATACCACTTGTCATGGTGAGTGTGTGAACCTAGAGGAAATGGGGATGGAGGGAAATAAACAGCAGTGGCTTCTTCTACATATGGTCACATGGCACCATTATTAAGAAATATTCTAAAATGTCAGGATTTTATTTGTATGAATGACATTTTAAAACGTGTTTTGGAGGTCATGCCGCCTTGTTCTTGTTCCCCTGCCATTTAGGAAGACCAGGGAATAATAAGCAGAACCGTTTCCTGGAATTTGTCCTGGCAATCCCAGAACCATTCTTACAGAGCAATTTAAAACGAGGATGGCAATGCACAGAGCCAGATTATAACTTGTTAAATTAGCTGGTACTTAAAGCAGTGCAGCCATGGCAACCAGGAGTGGAGTGGCCACCAGGCCCCTGAACCTGGGCAGGGTTTGTGGCCTGCACTGCCCCTGGCGCTGCCATGGCAACGCTCCCATCTGCAGCACTGACAGAGGATTTAAAGCCAACAGCAGCAAGCCTCCATAAATTATAACTTTGAATTTCATAACAGGCACACTCTTAAAGATAGTGGGTGTCCAACAGCCAGGAGAAGGAGGCATATGTTCTGGCTGGCTGCAGCACCCAGGAGGTGTTTATTGCCTGGTGTAGGTGGGCGTGGAGGTGGTTTTGTCCAGACTAAATACATATTCTGTTTTTTGATGATGAATACTGGTTTTTGCTTGATGAAAAACACTGCTCAGATTGGTTGTTCTCCTTGAATAGATTGTATTGAATATACTGAATTTGCAGCACTATTTTGTGATGAGGTAAATATACCAGAAACCCTCAGGCTACTGTTCTGCACTTGTAAACACAGGTGTTCATTTATTGTTTGAAGAATGATAGGTTAAAATACAGTTTAAGGAAAGTAAGAAAGTTTGGTTCTGTAAATAAAAATCCCAAGGCATAAGACTGGCTTATATGTCCTGGAGTTCATGAAGCAGCACAACTTTATCTGAAACAGACCTGGATTTCTCAGTAACCTGCTGAAAATCTCAGAACCATTGCAAGAAAAAACGATGTGATTGACACAGAAAATAGACGCAAATGAAAAGATTTAATCACATTTTTAGTTCACAGGTTATAGAAATTGAAACCTGTTTTTTTTTTAATCTCACCTGGTATATTGATTTCATTCATAAGGAGGTGGGGATGCCCCATTGCCCCTCTGTAGCCCTCTGGGCTAGCTGGGGGTGATTCTCGTGGCCTCTCAGCACTGACAGGGTTGGAGTTCAGGGTTTGCCAGGATTTTCTCTCCCAGCCCCACTCCTACATCACAGTGTATCTCACCTTCTCTGCTATTGCATTCCTGGGGACATTCCAGACTATTTAACACTCTGAATACAACACAACATTGAGTACCTCATGCTAATATTTTTTTTCCACCTGGCGCACTAAATTGAAAATGTCTGAAGGTTGGCCTTTGTCATGAGGGTTCTAGGACAGAAAAATGTTTTATGATTAATGTGTTTTGATTTTTAGTTATTGAAGGAAAGGCTGAAATAATAGAACTTAACAGAAGTATATTACTTTTAGCTTTTAACCTTCTTTAAAAAGTATATTACTTCTTACTGTTAACAACTTAACACCTGACAGTTTTTCATTATTAATGTATGAATGACCAGCTAAGAAAGTAAGTAGTATTTTAAAAAAATCTTATGTTCAGGGAAGTTAATTAAAATGCTGTTGAATTTAATTGAAGGAAAAAAGTAATATGAAACTATGTTAAGAACTATTATGAAGTTTAAAGTAACGTGTGATCCTGGAGGCCTGAGGGGCAAATTGACAATTAAAAACTAAAATAGAATAATTAGGTTTTTATTATGGCAAATAATATGGCAGAGTTTCAAGTTACCATCTGCTACTCCATACCAAGGATAAGATGGTTAAGAAATGGTTAAGAAGAGTACCAAGGAATATAAAAGGATTTTTTTTCTGTCAGCTTTCCTTTCTGTCCCATGTAAACATTTTGTTTCCATAACACTCTAGTGCTGCACATCTTGTTACTTATTGCTCCAGCAATGTCTTTGTGCTGCTTTTAACCCTGCTCCCCTGTGCTGTGCAGTCTTGCCATTTGTACAGAACACAAGATGTGGAATCTTTTCATTTGTGCTCTTTTAGAAATGTTGTCAATTGTGTTGAGTCTACACACCACATCTTTAATTTTAAGTGGTGGCAAGAACACACTGTATTGTAGGGACTGAGGGAGAAAAATTAAACCTGCATGTTGTAGATGATCTCTGTCATTTTGTACAGGTATAGTTTTAAAAATGTTTCCACTTCCAGTTTTTATTCAGATATGCCACATTGACATGTAAAAATGTCTGAATTTCCTCAACATATGGGGAATGAAGGTGCTATAATACATATATTTATGCATTTTTAATTTTTATTACATTTATTTATTTCTACAATACTTCTGATCTCTCCATTTCATGTCAATTTGCATCAAACCACTACAAAATGGTTCCCAGTAACACACCACCATGTTTCCTGCACAGATCTAGAATTAGGAACTCTGAAAAACATATTTATTTAAATTTTAAAAGATGACTCCCCTCAAATATATAGATTTTTGAAAAAATTGATTAATGTATCAAATCTCTTTTTCACCTCAAGCATACCACTGGTTGATATTCCTAGGATCTTCAGTCCGGGAGAAACAGTTCACTTTCAATATGCTGCCCTAAAAATAAGTTGCTGTCAATTGAAAAGAGACATTTGTTTGCAAGTGATTCAGTTGCAATATTTTCACACTTAATTTTCAGCATAATTAGACAGAATTATGGATCTGTGAACCTTTTATAGCTGGAGATAGTACAAGTTAGCCAGACTAATTAATCTAAGCAGTAGGGTTTAATCTTATTATTTAAAATAGGAGTTGTGACCACTCCAGTGACCTGTGGTACTTACAAGGTGTGTGTTGTAACCTGTGTAAAAACCAGCAGGGAGATGATTAAACTGCACACTGAATTTGCCCTAGGAACTGTCTAAGGATCTTTTAAAAATAGGCAGTTTGAAATAAGAAATTGCTCTGTTGACTTCATGTATTGTTTTCCTTGTTAATGCAATCTATTATTTGATGAAATTCTTGAATGGTTCAGTGCTCCAACAGAAACTGAATTCTGCCCTGAACAAGGCAATGGGTTGAGCTGTGGTTGTGGGGACAGTTTTTTACCAAAGACTTTACTGCTATTACAATAAAATATATTTATCTATGAAGCAGCACCAGAAGTAATAAAAATGAAACCAGAATTTTATGCAAACTTACAAGGCATGGACTTTTTCCAGATGACACTATGATTTGTTTCCAGCCTGCACTGAGATGAAATATGTAGCTAGCACTTGAGGTTCAAATTTTAGAGCCTTCATTTTAATACAAGATCAAGTATTTATTTTTGTAACTGTTTGCAATCTCTGTGTTTGGTGCCTTTCCAGATAAACCATAAGACAGATGTACAAAATCCATGTTACTTTGTCATGCCTTTGCTGCAAACAATTGTAAGATAATTGTTACAAACAAAAATAAGGTTAGGCTTTTCCTAATGAGATTGCAACCCAGTCTTGTGAGTAACATCAAAGATTAATATTAGGCCAGTCTGTATCTGTGGTAATTATCACACCATTTTTTCCTCTCTTCCTGTAATCGTCTCATGTTATTTTTTAATGTGGTTCTGCTCAAGTCAATTCAATTTCTCAGCAGACAAAATGCATGAAGCAATACAGAGTTACTTTGTATCTACTGAAACATAAACTGGAAAACTCAATTTTCAAGTCAGATTTTTCAATCAGAAACACATGAGAAGAACAATAAATGAATTTTAAAACATCTTTATTTACAGAAATGTAATAAAATATACACAAAGAAAAAAAAAAGTGCCAAGTGGCTTTTGCTTTTTTTTCTTTGCCAAGCAGGGTGTGTTGTATCTGTGGCTAGAGAGAAGGATGGGAATACAGATCAAGAGAACAAAAAAATTTAAGGGGTAGATATAGGGAAGCCACATGGGGCTCTCCTTGTCTCCTCTTGTACATGGGGGTATGTTCTTTATGACTGTCTCTGAGTGCATCCTCTCAATGATACACTCTTTTTGTACAGTGTTGCCTGAAAAAATTACCTTTACCCTGACTGTAAAATTATGAGAAGATTTGAGACAAAAAGTGGATTGTAGGGATAGGCTAAGCATCTTCCTGCAGGCACTTTATACTCTACCACACCTGCAAACTCTTTTTCCCTTGCTAGAATGTGCTTTTCACTCACTGAGGAATGGAGCATGGCTAAGGACAAGTCGCAGCCTCTAAAAAGGGCTTTGCCCTGCCAGTAAGGGGTACGGGTTGCTTTCCAACCCAGGTCCTTTATGGATTTCACTGGGCAATGTGTGTCACTCTTAAGTTGCAGGAGAGGCAATTCAGGTTTTCCCTGTATCCTGTTTTATCTGTGATCCTGCTCATCTGCAGAGAAACACATTCTGAAGATTCACCCTAATTTTTTTTTCTGAAATTTTGGGCCATTAGGTCATCTTCTCAGGAAGGAATAAAGTATTTCCTTTTTCCTTTATCCTTTTTTGTGGAGAGTGTGTTTTTTCTAACCAGGAATTCTTGTGACTCATCCAGATACCCTGTAATGAAAAAAAAATTATATCTGCTCAGTGCAAGACATATCAACATCCTGTGCTTAGCAAATTTTGTCTTCTGCCAGGTCTGCCAGCAAGTTAACTTCAATTTCTATGGTGGTTTTATTGCTGAAGTCAAGCAGCTTTTAAGAAATAACCTCTACTCCTCCCTTTTACTAGAAAGAGTGGCAGCACACTCTTAATCCTTTCTTAGCTCTTACAGGTTTTGCACAGTCTCAAGTTTCAAACTCCCAGAGTAAATCATGAACATTCCTCATGAAGATGATGGTTCTGCTGAGGAAATAGAGGCAGAATTAGTTACTGTGCCATGTCAAGGATGTGTGCATTGATCTGTTTGGTCTGTGCAAATTGCCAGCTAAATAGGTGATGTAAACAGTCATGCACTGAAGTGGATTCATTTCCACTGATTTAATACTGTACTTTGTCCAAAATCTTTTGTTTCTCAGAGGTTTCATATGAAAGCTTCCTGGGAGGTTAAAAGCTAAAAATGGTAGCAAAAATACCATACTAGGGCTTAATGGTTTGCCCATCATATTTCTCTACGAAAAATATAACTGACAACCCAGGAAAGTCTACTGCAAAGCAAAGTGTTTAAGAGATTGTGGCCAGCCACAAAGGTTAATGTCCAAGTTAAATAGCTGCTGAAAAGAGAAAAGTAGAGCAGCTTAATGGATTGGAAATTGGTTGTAGGGGGGGGAAAAAGAGGTAATCTTGAATGCAGCCTTGGAGAGAACTTGATACGTGTTCAGTGAAAACCTTGTTTCAGTAAAGTAGGTATGTGTTTGGAAAGTTCAGTTTAGAGCAGATAAAGGTGTACAGAAAACATTGGAGAACATTTATGTGTTTGAGCTTATATTTTTATTCAGAACAGTTGCAAAGCCCAGAAAAATGTATTCAGAGGGGAGCTTCCAGAGAAACTGCTTCACAATTATGAGACTGGGAGCTGCTGTGATTCAGAGTTCTTGGGGGAGGTATACAGACACATGCAGTTTCATAACATTTAAGCTTGGAATTGATAAGGAAAAATCCTATTAATGTGCAGAGTCAGAGTAATCCTATTAATTATATAAGCACTAATCCAATTAGTTTCAAAGTCCTCAAGACATTCCACCAACATTTTCACCAACCTCCATAGCACTGACATGAGAGACCACTGATGCTCCATTTTTGCTTCCCAGGGGTGAGAAAATTAGCACAGTTAAAATAGTGTTCTAAATGTTATAACACACAAAACTTAAAATGTTTCTTTTAGTGTGGTCCATTAGCATTGGTTTATTATCCTGACCTGTTTTATCTTGTTATGCTAGAGTGTTAACAAGCCAGCAGATACCATAACAACCCACAGGTTCTTTTGATTCACCAACTCCTTTCCAAACTTAAATCCCTTCAGAGTTCACAAGAATTAGGCAGGACAATAATTAGTAGGATTGCATGGCACCACTTGTAATTGAGGCTGCCAATCAAAGGCACAGCACTGGAGGAGGGGGAGAAAGTAGGATTGGGCCTCTGAGCTGATTTACTGCCAGATATGCCAGCCACATGTTAAGGTGGAGAGGAGAAACAAACCTCACACACATGACTTTTTAATATTGAAAGTTCTGGAGCTTTGGAGTCCAAATGGATGTAGTGTTGCAGGGGTGCATCAGTGAAGCTTTACAGAGTAATGAAGGTGTTTTCTTGTGAGCCAGAACATGTGGGTCCATCTGCCAGCAGCTGAGTTTTCAGCTGGTTTCTTTGGCAGACTACACCACATAGGGGAAACACTTCTTGCTCTTCAGCACGCCAGGAATATGTGTGTGGCTCTTGTGTTTGATGTGACTAATGGTATTCTCATCTTCCCTCCATGACAAGTCCATAGGAATATTTTTCTGCTTTCTGAAGCTGTTTAATTTTGAGATTATTTGTCTGAAATCAAGCTTTGAAATTACATTAAGAGGAAGGTGATAATTGCTTTGTTGCACGACAGAGCAGAGCAAATTTTCTCTAATGATTCCTAGCTTTTCTCAGATTCAGGAATGTATTTAAGTAATGATTCACATTCCAAAGTTGCTGTGGCTTGTTTGGCCATTTCTGTTTCTTCTTCTATGAGCTGTAACAGTTTAAATTGTTGTTTATGTGCCTTTCTCAGGAGCTGCTTCCTCAGGGTGACTCTTCTATGAGTGACCTGTGATTGTGTCTGAGAACTGTGTCATTTTTTGACAAGTTGAACATGTCCAGTGAGTGTAGCTACTCCTGCCTGTACAAGTGGCTTCACTCTGCTGTTTCCAAACACTGTGATATCTCCCATTGCACTCTCTTTGAGGTTATTATTTATGCCTTCATAGTCACTGGTACTCCTGAGCCCTGTGAGAAATGTTTTAACTGCTGTGCCTTTAATCTCAATTGCTTTGATACAGGTATCTTTTATAGTGTCAATGACTTAGAGAAGTTTGTAGCTGCCCAGTGTCAATTTAACAGGCTCTTTTCCCTTGACTCTTTCTCCTTGGACGGGCACATAATGTAAAAGCAGCTCACAGGGTAAAAATTTTAGTTCTTGGCCTGCTATATCAGTATACAGATAAAGTCAAGCAGATGTTTGCATTAACATTTAATTGAATTTATAACGGGCTACCACATGTTACATACATTAGTAATAAGCATTAACCAAAATAAAAGAAAACATTATGCATGTGCTCTAAGTAGCAGCATGATGTGAGGAGAAGATCCCTCAGCTCTCGGAATTGTTGCTGTTGATGGGATGAGAGGTGCAAACCAGCTGTACCTGGTCATGCTTTTTTTCCCTTACTGTTCCCAACAGAGAGGGGATTTGGCTGTCAAAGTTGACTTCAAGGCCTTCTTGAGCCCATTACAGGGAAACTGAAGCCTTGACAAGTGAAGAATAGTCACAACGAGTCTCAGTGTGTTTTGGAGAACTCTACAGACAGGGCTGCATCTGAAACTTTCTGAAGTTAACAGGAAATTTTCTGTTGGCATCACATGGTTGTGGCTGCCAAAAAATATCTTCTGTCATTTATTTAAGAGACACAGAGACCACCTTGAGTGAGGGTCCCATGGTGATAACAGCAATCAATAGGGAGAGCTGATTTTACTGCTGTCTTTCAGTGGGGGTGGTTTCCATCTTAGCTGTGTTTCCAGTATATCCCATCTAAAATTCCTGCCTGTATGAAATAACCACCTCACCTAGTGACTCGTATTTATTTACCATTATACTCAAAAACTGCCAGCACATCTCTGTAAGGTAGTGCTAAGCTTTTCTTGTTTTCTTTTTCTGTGTTGGAATTCTGTCTGTATACTCACTGACTCTACATAATTTTTGGCTTAAATTAACTTTAGTATTTTCCACTTCTGCTATGTAAGTTCTCAAGAAAAGGACTATTTTCAAATAAGATTGAATGACTGTAACCAAACCCTAATGTCAGTCCATGAAATATAATTATAAATAAAAATGTTAGAACTCTGCAACTTCCTGTCTGTACTTATTAATGTCCTGGATGCTCACAGTCCTCTCAGGATGATATCTGTCTTGTTATTTAAAGTAACAAAGTGTATCATATCAATAACAGCAGTGCTCGTATTTTAGATAATACACTGATTTACCTTTATTATCATGTCCATTTCTATGAGTTGTCAGTAGAAACTTTCATCTCTGTCACTTCTGAAGACTGAAAATGAGTTTTAGTGATTCAGGTAGTGTGAAGGCAAAGAGCACATGGTAATAAGAAAATTATTAGAATTACTGGGCTTTCCACAACAGCCATAAGAGCCATTTACCAGAATTATAACTGTTTATGAGGAAACTCTCAGCAATACTTCATGCTTTTGTCAGTTGAAGATTATTTATCTACAGAAAGAGATAAATTGGTAGCAAACCTTAACAAGAGATTATGTTCAGAAATAAGTGGGGTGGTGGTGTTTTATAATGGAGGTAACTCTAGGAACTGTGAATTGCTCTTTTATCTCTGTGAATTGTTAAATTTCATATTTCAATATCACATGCTGAGCACCAAACCTGTAACTCAAGCACACTGGAAATGGATGAAAATTTTCCCCCAGTCATAATTATTTATATGATCCAGTTTGGTTTTCTTCCTGTATCTTGTTTGAGTTTTGTTTATGCCAGAACAGCCAAATTCACAACTTTACTAAGGAAATCTTTGCCATAACTATGAATTAACAACATACATTAGTTAGGATAAATGTAAATAATTCACTAGCAGCACATTTTAAACACATAATGTTTAACATCAGATACCCTCACCAGTATCTCCTGGATACCATGATTATTGACGTGTGACTGTTGAGTTTCACAACATTTTTTGGCACTGAGAAACTTAAGCACTCCATGAATGTTTTACAGTCTGCCATATATTTTTGCCATTATGAAGAATCCTATAAAGTAGAACCTCAAAATCAGTTTGTTCCATTCCTGATGTTTGATAATAATTTTAAAAGTATACTTTTCTGTTTGTTATTTGCCATGATATTTGCTGTTCCCCAAATCAAAGTATGTAATGTCCACACAAGACCCCTTAATTTCAATTTGTCATTTATATTTTACAAGATAAGATCTGGTTTTTCAATTTTTTTCCAATACACCCTTTACTTGCCATAAAACAATTGTTTTCCTTAAATAGTTGAATATAGTTTTTGTTTATTTTGTGTATACTTAATAAACATAAAAGTCACTGTAGCTGGAGAGGTCTGTGAAACTCAAAGTGTTTATTTCTCTGTTTCCCTTTTAAGCTATGTAGAATAGATTTTAATTTGTTTTTTTGCAACCTATATGAAGGTTCCCTATATTTCCTATTACTTGTGCCATCCATATGTTTTTGTGAGGTTCTTGCACAAAAGTATGTAGGATCTCAGAAATCTTCATGAAGTTCTGTTGAAGAGCAAATAAGTTATTTGTGTGTTGCTCAATTTTTTTTAAAAAAGGAGGAGAATGCAGTCCTCTGACATACTGCAAAAAAGCAAGATGTAATGAAAATCTGCAGTGAGTCTTCTTTCTACAAAGCACAAGTATTAGAAGTGAAAGGGAGTATATTAATAAGTCTAAAGATGAAATTGCAAAGGCACTAAAGATGCAACACAGCTAATCTTGTTTATTCAATTAATAAAAATCTGAATATGAAGCACATTCTAAGACTTAAAAAATGAACATTTTATAGTCTTTGAATTGGGCATCTGGAGAAATTATTCTGTATAATGAGATACTTTGGGTAATTTTCTGGTTCTTGGTCTTACACCATACAACTATTTGCTTAATAATCACACATAGATACAATGCAATCATATTGCTTATTTTTTCCTAGAGATTAAGTAATTCTGTTGAATTTCTGTGACTTCAAATTATGCCACTGATATTGAAATTTAGATATGAGAGCTGTTGGATTGAAAAAGTGCCTCTGCAACAGCAGTAGAAAAGAACAGTAGGAAAAATTAAATTACTTACATTTTTCAATCCCATAGTGCCCACCAAGCTTCTTATTTTTAATTAAAAAAGATAAATCAGCATCACTATATTCCACTATTTGTCTTTTCAAGCAAAACAAAGTAATTGCAGCTACTATTTATATAATTAATTAAAGGCTGGAAATACCTAGTAGTTCCAAAGAATGAACTAAGTTACTAAGCATCAGAGAGAATGATAGGAGTAAGGAAAAAGATCTGATGTTGGTCTTAGAAAGAGGAATTCCTGGATGTAAAAGGGAGCTGAAGTGAAAGGTGATCACCATATGTAGCAACTTCAGTGAATTCAGGAGAGTTCAGGAAACAGACCTGCAGAATCAGTAAAAGCAATTTGTCACAGTTCATTTTATTGATTCATCCTGAAGTTTTTCTGCTGGCAATTTGGTTTGAGGTAATTCCTCATCAGGAAAGGCAGTTGGAGGTTCTAGGAACTCCCTTTCTGTGGTGGTGCAGATCCTTGACTCACCACCAAGAGCACAGCAGCTGCCAGCTCTTTCCTGTCATCCTGCCAAACGTGGATTCCTGCGTGAGGAGGAGAGGGGAACACTGTTCCTAGAATTCCCCTATTTTTTTTTCCCTTCTGCGCAGTGAAAAAAGTAATGAAATCTTGATGGATCTGAAAGAAGAGGTTTGATCTTCATTCCCAGGTGAGCAATGAGCTGAGAGACTGCACACAGTGCAGCATCTGCCAAAGTAGCTGGGCAGATTTACCTGGGCTGGAACATCTCAGAGCTCTCCCCTGGGAGCTGTCTGAGATGTACAAGGGAGATGGTTATGTTGTACCTTGTGTTATATTATGTAGGAGACTAAGAAAGCAAAACTTCCTTTAGAAATGCAATAATAGGGTGATTCTAGGATATATTGCAGGGAGAAACAGGTGTGCACCCAGTGAAAAGAAAAAGAGAAGCATTTTATTGCAATGGTTGATTTGATTTTCTAGTAAATTGAAATTACCAAAAGAAACCTCCAACCAACGAGAAATAAACCACCCAAAACTAAAATAAAAACAACCACCAGCCTACAAGGAAGCACATTATAGGCTCCCTCAAGACCTAGAAACTGTCATGTCAGTGACTGATGTGAAAGGGACAGGTTTGCTTGAAAGATTGATGCCATGTTCCCATTCCACCTGAATTCCTCTTGCACAAAGCAGCTGTGCTCCTTCACTCAGGAGACTTCCCTGAACTGGTCTTTCTCCTGAAAAAAGCTGCCAAAGTCAATCTTGTCAAGGAAATTACTTACATATTTTTAATATAATTTAGAAGCAAGTTTTTTCTGCATAATAGACACATAATATGTCCTTCAAACACTTAGAATGGTTACTTTAACTAATAGATGAAATAAAAGAATCCAAACCAATCTGAATTTTTCAAGTGTGAATGTTGGAGTTGTGTTGGTCAAGAACCATTGCTTGGCTTAAAATTACTGTGAAGTATTCATTTTCTGTGCCACATACTCCTCTGTGCTGCTTTCAAGGCAAATTTAAATGTTTTATACTTATTATAAAATGCTGATCTTCTATTTCATTACAGATCCATTAACCCACCATGTTTAATGATTTAACAATAGAGAGGTAATCTATTGCTTTCAGTGCTGAGCCAGTGATTTTTGAGCAGTCTTGAAGGCTTTGCTAAATGACCACTGAGTCTGTATGTTGCTCACATCTGCATTTGCTGTGCAATTTCACAGTACATTAGCGGCGTTGCTCAGGTTTGCCATGCACCCACCCACACGCTGCTGCTCAGCCTGCACTGGCACCGAGGGCGGAACTCGAGACCCGAGGAACTTGTCACCATGCATGGAATCAATGCATCTCAGAAAAAAGGTTAAATTTCACTTCTGATCACAGGGTTCGGTACTAAAAGGAAAAGCAGGTCCCGAGGAAGCCCATGTGGCTCTGACAACAGTCTGTTGTCTAAGGGTGGACAGGCAGAAGCACCAAAAATCCCTTGTTTTAAATTGGGTATGTTTGGGATTTACCCTGTCTATGGCAGCATTGCACAGCAATAACTTAATTCTCACAGTATTATGTGCAATAAAGGTATTTTATAGATTTTTCTTGGCAGTGCATTGTTCAGTTCAGTCCATTGCACCAGTACCCTGGGTTAGACCTGCTGTGACAATAGAAAATAGCTCTGGTGTTGTTGAAATGCCACAAACTTTAATTATCAGGGAAAGTCCAACAACAATTTTTCTTGTATTGGTGAAATCTGACTCGGTGGAGTTTTCTGGTGTGAACAGCTTCAGTGATGAAGAGAAATTTTGCATTATCAGTGCATTTGCATCTCGGAAGAGATTAATATTCCAGCCCTGCTTTACATTATATTCTCATGTTTATAACACCTATGATTTAGTTTCTATTTGTGTTATTATATATGTGTCATTCTCAGAATGATGCAAACTGTTTTCTTCAGCCTGAAACTACAGCTTCTAAAATATTTTAATATCTGTTCCTATTAAATGCATAATTAAGCTACCCCAATATACAATAAAAATTAATTTCATATGTCTTTTAAAAATTACATAGTGATGATGTATGGCACAGGAATTTCTTTATTCTAATTTATTTCTGATAGCTGCTTCATTCTCATAATACTTTTCTCATAATACACTTATTTAAATGACCATTTATTTAGAAATTTACTTCCTGTATCTGGAGTGAAGAATTGGTAGACCTTACTATGCAGTTAGGCCAATATTCTTTATTTATTAAAATTATTATCTAGATATGCCCATTATTTTCTGGCTTGACAATTATTAACCTTTGTACAGATATACTGATGGTCCATAACAATAATTTTTTGCTTTAGAAAAATAGATCTGTACAGCTGAACAGTACTTTTGATGGGTTTCTTTCCCTCGTGTAAAAACAAAGGCAAAGAAAGCCCAGGATGATGGATTAGGTCATAGTCTCTTTATCTGCAAAGGAAGGATTTTCTAAACCCCTCACAGGGTACTGTTTTATGAGAGCTGCTGTCCCAAGCCCAGCACTGGACTTTGGGGACCCAGTACCAGAGTTCTTGGATTTGGAGCTGTGTGGCTGCAGCTCACTGAGGAGCAAGCCCTGTGCAGCCAGGGGAGCCCAGCTCCAGAGAGCTCCCTGCTGGGCTGGGCTGGGCTGGGTTAGGCTGGGACTGGGGCTGGGATTAGGGCTAGGCTGGGGCTGGGCTGGGATTGGGGCTAGGGCTGGGACTGGGGCTGGGATTGGGGC